>CAWUFW010004192.1:1200000-1604004 GCA_963921515.1 Calotriton arnoldi
GGGCCGTGGAAGGCACTGTATTCATCACTGCAGGTGGGTCCTGTTTGCCATAGCCTGGATCAAACAAAGCAGGTACTAAACTAATAATGGTAGGCTCGCCCACGGCGCTGCTTTGGGAACCCTGCAGACTATTGGTACGCCCCGTTGTAGAGCCCACAAGCTTGCAACACTACGTTAAGTGTTTGGGAAGCCAGATTTTGTTCTGCCGCCCTGGGACAGAGTTGGGAAATGAGTTTTGTTGTTATACTTGTGCCTTCCACCACAACCTTACTGCAACATGCCTGGGGACTCCCCGCCGGGAGGATATCTCACTTCCCCATCTCCCACCGCTCTGGACTGTGGAATGGCTAAGATAAAGTTTCTAACCTGGAACGTCCAGGGATTGGGCACAGTCAAAAGGAGTCATTCTGTCCATCAATACATAAGACGACTTGGGGCACATGTGGCCTTTTTTGCAAGAAACTCACATAGCTAATGAGGGAGGATCTTAGACTTCAAAAACGTTGGAGGTGAAAATGCTTTTGCATTGCCTATTTGGGTTATGCTGGGGGCGCAAATATAGATATATATCCGTCAGTGCCCTTTCAGAGCAAGGTGGTCCACCCAGAAGGATGCTATGTGTTTGTGGTGGCAAGGTCCAATGGCATAGAATTATTGTTGGGAAATGTGTATGTGCCGGATTTTGCACAGGCAGGGTTTCTGGAGCAGATATCCTTACTTTTGACCCAATGGTCCCATTTGCCTTGGATTTTTGAGAGAGATTTTAACTGTGTACTGGACCCAGCACAGTATAGGTTTTTACCCCTCTTCCCCAATCCTCCATCATATGTGCTGCGTCATACCTGTAACAATGGTTCACACACTGGTCCTTAATAGACAGCTGGCGAGCCCTGAACCCGCCTGCCAGGGAATATTCCTTCTATTATCCACAGCACGATCTCCATGTCCATCTTGACCGCTTCCTCTGTCACCCTGCCACGCAGCTCAAAGTCACAGAAGAGGAGTACCTGGGGAAGACCCAGTCCGATCATAACCTGCTACTTTTACAAGTTGCATGGGGAGACCGCACCTCCCAGTATCCATCTGGTGATTGCAGCCCACAGTATTCGAGGCCCTGCATTCTGCAACTCGGTCCATGCAACACTAGCCAATTATATAACAGAAAACAGCAACACAGCCTCCACGAGTTTTTGTTGGAGTGGGACCCAGAGCAGGGAGCTTGCCCAGCTGGAAACTTCCTTACAGGATCTCCTGCGGGCCGCAATGGAGATGATGCTACCCGGGTCGATATGCCAGAAGCAAGGTACCGCCATGCGCAACTGACTGAGTCATTGCGATGCCTCGCCTATAAGGCTTACCAAGCCACAATGCAGGCAGAAGGGGACAAACCGGGACGTAAACTGACATGGCTGCTAAAGAGTGCATCGGACATAGAGCCGGTGACTGCCAGCCGCAATTCTTCCAATCCAGTCGCCAACACCCAGGAAGCGATACACACTGCATTCTGTTTGCACTACCAGGCCCTGTACAACCCCATACTTCTACAAAGACAGCCCAATATTTGGGAATACCTGTGCACTGTTACCTTAAAGACAGTCCCTGAGGAACAGAGAAAATCCCTGAATAGCCACATAACAGAACAAGAAATAAGAGGGGCCATACACGAGTCCCCTAATTGTAAAAACCCCAGTTTTGGATGGCTTGCCTCTCGAATTTTAGAAAACATAAGAAGCCCTGTTGGCCCCTAAATAGGCAGAATTTTACTTGGAAGCCCTCTCTGCTGGTCATTTAAACTCCACCCCCTGCAGGAGGCCATCCTCCTGTCGCTCCCAAAGCCGGGACGCAACCCCTTGGAGGGTTCCTATTACAGACCGCTGTCCATGATGGGTAGTGACTAGAAGATCCTTAGTAAGGTACTGGTGACACGGTTGCTGGGGCACATGCCGGTGTTGGTCCATCTTGATCAGAACGAGTTCATATGGGGCAGATCCAAGACCCTCAATCGTTGATTACACAGACTGCTGGAGGAAGCTCCAGCACAGTGGCCCTACTCTGCTTGCCTGGTCCTGGACCTCAAAAAATCATTTGACACCTTGGACTGGGACTTTATGTTCACAGCCTTACAGAAGATGGACATGAAGGGCATGCTCTTGCAGATGATTAAACTTCTCTATACTGAGCCATCGGTGAGAGTAAGAGTAAAAACAGGCCACATGTTGTCAAGCCCTTTTCCAATCAGTAGGGGCACGCTTCAGGGATGCACCCTTTCCACTCTGCTTTTTGCTCTGGCGATGGAGCCCCTGACACAGCGTCTTCATCAGTCTGGCAAGGCTTGGGGCATTCCTGTTGGCAGAGAGATCCACACCGCCTCCCTGTACGCCAATGACATCCTTGTCTATATATCAAGGATATTTGTGATGGTATAGTCTATATCGCCCACATCCTGAACAGTTTCAAAACCATCTTGGGGTTGGGGGATCAACTCGGCTAAGACTTTTCTGTTACCGTTACATCCAGATTGCCCACCGCATAACGTTGCAATTGGCACTCATGTAATTCGGTGGGAACCGCATACCTTCCGCAATCTGGGCATTTATATTTACCACACAATCCGAGATTTAATAGATGCCAACCTCAGGAGGGCGATTTCTTCCCTGCAGCCTCAGGTGGTCTTCTGGTGCTCCCTTCCCCTCACAGTGTAGGGCCAGGTGGCCCTCTCTAAAATGGTGATAATGCCACAATTCCTATACTACTTCACGAGCTTACCGATTCATATCCCTCGCAGCACATATCTGTCACTGAACGTGATGCTGGGTAGCCTTGTATGGAACAAAGGAAGACAGAGGGGCCCTGTCCAAGCTGCAACTAACGACAGAGTGCGGGGTTGTGCACCCCAGTGTTCAACACTATTATCTGGCGTGCAGCTCCAATGGCCCACATGCTGGCTAACCTGGCACAACTTGACAGAGTGCTCGGGGACGGAGGCAGGGTGCTGAAGTACCCGAGGAAAGTCTCCGGCTACGCCGGCTTCCAGTACATCCAGTACAAAATACTGCACAGCGCCTACCTCACACCAGACAAATTACATAAAATATACCCTGCAGTACCTCCTGACTGCCCTCACTGTTGCACCCCTGTTGCACTCCAATGGCAAATATGGTGCACATGTTTTGGACCAGTCCCAGCGCTCGTGCACTTTGGACAGAAATTTGAGCAGCCCTTACATGCGTCTCCAGCAATCTAGATTCGGGTAGTGCGGCTCATTGTTTTCTGGGTGTCTACAAGTGTCGAAGGGTGGGTGGTGCCACTAGCGGCGTTATTGATTTGGTGTCGCTGATGGCTAGACATCCGATTGCGATGCATTGGAAGGCCCCAATGCTTCAGAGCGTGGCACACTGGCAGGCCGCGACCATTCAGGGGGGCACAGTGGAGGCTACCGCGTGGTGTAGAGTGAAGTGGCATAGAGTGGAGTGGTGCAGGGTAGAGTGGAGTAGTGTAGAGTGGAGTGCAGCGGTGTAGAGCAGAATGGCAGAGTGCGGTGGCGTAGAGTACAGTGGCGGGGTGTGGAGTTGAGTGGTGCAGAGTAGAGTGCAGTGATGCAGAGTAGAGTGTCAGAGTGCAGGGTCGTAGAGTGTAATGACAGAGTAGAATGTTGTAGAGCATAGTGGCTTAAAGTACATGGGGGTAAAGTAGTTGGCGTAGGTGCAGTGGCGTAGGGTGTATTGGTTTTAAGTAAAGTGGTGTAGAGTGCAGTGGTTGAGTGCAGTGGCATAGAGTGCAGCGGCATAGAGTGCAGCGGCATAGAGTGCAGCGGCATAGAGTGCAGCGGCATAGAGTGCAGCGGCATAGAGTGCAGCGGCATAGAGTGCAGCGGCATAGAGTGCAGCGGCATAGAGTGCAGCGGCATAGAGTGCAGCGGCATAGAGTAGAGTGGTGCAGAGTTGAATGTAGTGGTGCAGAAAGGAGTGGCATAGAGTGCAGAGGCATAGATTGTTTCAGAGTAGTGTGAAGAGGGTGCAGGGTAGAGTGCAGTGGTATAGAGTAGTGGTGTAGAGTGCAGTAGAGTGGTGGAGAGTAGAGTTCAGTGGCATAGAGTAAAGTAGAGTAGAGTTCAATGGCAGAGAGTTAAATGCTACAGAGTAGAGTGTTGTAGAGTGCAATGGTGTAGATTAGTGTAGGGTGCATTGGTGTAGAGTGCAATGGTGTAAAGTGCAGTGCCATAGAGTAGAGGATAGTGGCGTACAGTGCAGTGGTGCAGAGTAGATTCGCATAGAGTGCAGTGGTGTAGAGTGTATTGGCTTTGAGTAAAAGGGTGTAGAGAGCATTGGCATAGAGTGCAGAGGCATAGAGTGCAGAGGCATAGAGTGCAGAGGCATAGAGTGCAGTGGCATAGAGTGCAGTGGCATAGAGTGCAGTGGCATAGAGTGCAGTGGCATAGAGTGCAGTGGTGTAAAATAGTGTGGCGTAGAGTGGAGTGGGGCAGAATGGAATAGAGTGGCGTAGACTGTTGATGCATAGAGTAGATTGTATATATGAACCTTCATGCGCTCCAGCTAGGAGATACAGTCATATATCTTTGTTGGCATTTTTGACAGAGGAAACTTTTGGTACCCCAGAAGCACGTCCTGACCTATGCGGGCACTCTTGCAAAATTCTAAAATGCATGACACTTTTTTCAAGAAACCAGACTTACACGGTCAATGCTATAATGGTGCAGCTGGGAGAGGGAGCAATACTGATATCTGACTTGTACAGGGATTGCATCTCCTCAGCCAATAAAGCTAGGTTCAAACTCAAAAACAAACAGGGAGCTGTACTGGGGATATAATGGAGGACGTACAGTGCCCGAGAACAGGAAGTACATGCAGGAGTATTTCCAAGATTGCATGTTTTAAATGTAATACATTACAAACGTGTAGAGAACTGTATTTGTCCCTTCAGTTTCACCATAAATTAACTTGGGGAATTACTAAATCCTGCTCTAGGTGTGATCATACTGAGGGCTCCTTTTATATATGGTGGTGGTGAGGGCAGATCGAACCAAGAGACGGGAAATTGACACAGCCCCTCAACTTTTTTTATTGGGCCTAGTCAAACTGACAACTAAACTGCTGGTAATGGTATTGTGCTGCAACAAAGGAGCACTGCTATGCAATAGTAAGTCAATGCTGAACCTCAACAGGCCAATGTAATATGGACCTGTGCATGTGCGTACTGGCAGAGAGTGATCTCAGGTTGCAGGCAGAGCGGGTAGCATGAGTGTCTGGGATGTCACAGTTAGTTGTAGAATACTACCCATTTGATGATCTCCCTCCATGAACAGGAGCTTGTTGCTTAAGGTGTAATGCTATATATAGCGGATACTGAGAGTTGTTGAGCCAACACCTACATTAGTTGCTCCCTCTAACTGTATGAAAGTCTTTCTCCTTATCTCCAGACAGTGGTGTTTTACCCTATTTTATATGATTCAAGAAAGACATTAATTATTGTAAGCCTGCTTCCTGTGATTGAACGACTGTGCTGCAGACAATTAACTGAGCATTATTGAGACTCCTTTGTTAAATAAATAAATACAACTTGGGGGTAAAGCTCTGCCACAGAGAGCTATGACAATACGAGCCCAGATACAAGCTCAGAAAACACAACCTTGGAACAAAAAATGTAGTCCAAAGACTACCTGGAAAATTTAGCAAATGCACATGTAGGTTGGACTGTAAGACCAAACCTTTACTCAACTTGGAAGAAAAAACGTAGGCCAAAGACTATGCTGAACACTTCATGGAAAATGGAGCAAACACGTGGGGAGGACTACAAGACAAAAACTTTATCAAAGATCAAAGCAGCATTGGCAACACCAACAGGTCTGGCATTGGGAAGCTAAGGCAATAATTTTTGTTGAATTATTTTTACTACAAACATACAGACATCTACATTATGCTAGACACATGCTTGCAATATAAAATTTAAATCTAAATTAGCCATCGTATTTAACTTTAACAGACCAGTACAGATGCTTCCTGGCATACAGGTGTACATAGAACTGGGACTACAGCCATTTTTAGTAATCATGAATACTACAGTAATATAGGATTCTTACTGGCACAAATAAAGGGCTCTATCAGCTTTGAGTTACAGTAAACTAAAGACAAACACACAAAACATGGCAAAAAAAAAAAAAGAAATGGTAAAGAGTAGAAAGAAAACAAAAAGGTAAAGTGTTGCTCCACCAGCACTGGCACCAAAGAGAAACACTTTGCAGGCTAATGTGACCATGTAGTCTGGAAAAATTGTCACAGTGCAAGAGAGCCAGTGGGTGGAGATGGCGGACCTTCTGCCACATGCCATATGCTCTGGTGAGCGGAAACTAAATTTGAATGACAACTGAACAGACCAATGGATGAAGAGGGATGACCCAAAGCCTCTCCATGTATACATGTGTGTGTAGGTGTTTTTATTTATGATTTTTTTTATTGATTAAAGAGGCTTGCATTCTTCACCGCCCGCAACGCATTCTTCATCCGCCGCAACGCACTTCACCGCCCGCAACGCACTTCACCGCCCGCAACGCACTTCACCGCCCGCAATAGCACAGCCTGCTTTGCGTGATCTGATTAGATATTGCTGAAAGGAAACAAGAACACCCTCTAATGGCTGGATTGTTGGGATAAATGTCTCCTCTCCAGGTCTCAGAACATGTAAATATGCTGAGACATTATTTTTGCAGCATGAATCAATCATAGAGTCTAATATATTAGTGCTGAATTAATATCACCTCCAAAAACAAAAATGTCCTAAACTGAAAGATTCTTCTTGCATTATATTTTCCATATACATACACATTACAAACATCTATGGATGTTTAGATTGTTGATAACTGGATAAACTGTAACCCCATTTACAAAAAATATCAATTTATTTTTTTGCAGGGACTTGCGTTAATATTGATATATAATGATAGCTACCGATCGCTTCATGGCAGACGCACCACGGTTATCCCTGACGTACGAGTGGGTTGGCACCAAACGGGATGCCACCCACACCGACCTCCTCTCCCCGCTTTCATCCAAAGCAGATTGCAAAGACCCCCCTCACCCACTGTCCTCTTCGATATTTGAGAGGACCCTAACACCCGCTACACTCATCCCAACCATCCAATCTCAGCGCACAATGACCATTCCCCAACCTCATGCAGCAGCCCCTATCCAGCTGCCTTGTCTATATACCACACCTCTCACTGACGTGGACCCCACAACAAACCTCCCGGCTCAGCTTCTCACATCGACCCCTAATGAAGTTATCCCCAAGCAAATGGAGAACGTGATCATGCAAACAGACCCTACCGGTGGATCGCCCTCCATAACCGATCATACACCCACACCTAATGAAGGTATCCCCAAGCAATTGGAGAACGTGATCATGCAAACACACCCTACCGGCGGTTCGCCCTCCTTAACTGATCATACACCCACACTTCCTACCTACTTTCCCAACTCCGTCTGGATCACTCGACTCAATGAGTTAGCCACAGGCCTATCCCATCTCAAGGGCGAGATGCATAACCTATATACTATCATTAAAGAACTTCTAAACATACACAGAGCCACCAACGACACCGTGAACCAAATCAGTCTCCAAACGAGAAATTACATCCCCACGACTTCACACCCAGAGAACACTAGTCAGAATAACCAAATCAGTGTCCAACCTAGAAGACACACCCAAGTTCTTACACCCCGAAAACACTAATCTGGGTAACTTACCTCCCCCGTCTGGGCCTAGGAGGGCAAGTGATGAACTATCTGACAGAGACATAGACGACCTCCTCACATCTTATGCCCGGGCAACAGTTAACAGTAAGTCGCACTGTGGCACTATCCAATCCATTGTAACCAATCCCCTCAGAGAACCGACTCACAACAACAGATCCGTAAATAGAGATAACCTCACAAATATCAACATAGAGCAGATTACCCTAACCCACTCTATTAACAAGATGAAGTGTGGGCTCATTAATTGCAGATCTGCTAGCAAACATGCTCCTGACATATTCAACCTCATTCTAGAGAATGATTTAGACATTATTGTCCTCACCGAAACATGGCTAAATAGTTCCTCCTCTCCCATCCTTGATTCACTGGTTCCCCTACCCACGACCTAATCCGCCTAGACAGAAACGGGCAACTCGGGGGAGGGGTAGCCTGCATTTATCGTAACTCAATCTCAGTCAAGCAAGCATTCTCCATCGGACTATCCTCCTGCGATTATCTCTGTATTAATATCTCTGATAAGCGCATCGCCAGCAAGCTTCACATATTCTACCACCCCCCGGGTGATAACTTGACTTTTATCGACGAGCTAATGGAGGTCATTGCATCCAACGTCAACTCACAAGTACCTCAAATTTTCTTGGGCGACTTTAAGCTCCACTGGAACAATGCAAACGATCATGGTGTTGGCGAACACGAGCTATCTCAATTCTGTGACAGCCCAACTCACAACAAGGGAGAGACACTGGACCTCATCATTGCAAAAACGAACATAGTCCTACTAGAATCCATCACCCCATGCGATTGGACTGATCATCACTGCATCCTCTTCTCCATCAATATCGAAGTAACTCAAAAAAGGGGCCAACCCTCAAAAACAAGACAATGGAAAAGGAACTTACAAAATATCAACCCCATCACCTTGGTAAACCGATGCAACTCCGCCTGACCACATGACGGACATGACTGATGTACATGACCTCACAACCTTCTACAATTCCACTTTGCTTGAAATCCTGGACTCTACAGCGCCCTCCAAGAAAAAAAAACGTCTCCTCCAAAATTTCCAAACCTTGGTTCAATGAGACCCTGAACTCGGAGCGACGCCAGCTAAGAGTTGCAGAGCGCCTATGGAAATCAGCACCCACCACTGATAACCTTGATCGCCTTAGAAGGTTAAGGAACTCCTACAACAGGAAGATTCTTAAGGCAAAGGCAGACTTTTTCAGAACCCAGCTGAACCAAGCAATCAACCGTCCCAAAAAACTCTTTGAAATCGTCAAGCAACAAGCATGCAACACGACTAACTCTAGGGAACTAAATGACCTGGCTACACCTACATGTGATGTGCTTGCCAATTTCTTCTGCGAAAAGACTAAGACCATTGAGCTCGACATCCAATCCAAGAAGGCCCTCCCACAATCTATGGCCCAAGATACTAAATGTAGCGCTCTACTCGAAGTCCATTTTAATATTCCAGGCTAAAACACAAAAAAACAATGCCTCATGGCACACCTTCTCGCCAATCTCTCAACAAATAATCGATAACACTCTTCAAGCAATCAACCCCTCCAACCACTTCTCTGACCCCGTCTCCTGCCCTATACAAAATGTTAAAAACAACTATTCTACCACTATGGGCAAAAATTGTAAACGCCTCTCTGAGACAAGGCGCCATTCCGGACTGTCTAAAAATTGGGCAGGTCACACCTATACTAAAGAAACCTGACGCCACCCCATCTGATCTCAACAACTACCGCCCTATATCCAACATCCCCACTTTGGCGAAACTGCTGGAGAAATGTGTACAAATTCAATTATGCAACCATATTGAGAATTACAACCTCTTAGACAGTCACCAATCTGGCTTCCGTCAAGGTCACAGCACAGAATCTGCACTCACATACGTTATGGACGACATACTAAAAATGCTTGACCGCAACGAGTCATGCCTAATGATACTCCTCGACTTATCCTCCGCCTTTGATACGGTCAAGCATGACAACCTTTTGTCCCTATTGGAACGAAGGATGGGCCTCTCGGGCACAATGTTGCAATGGTTCTCCTCCTTCCTAAATAACAGAACACAAAGAATCAAGATGAAGAACTCACTCTCGCAACCCTCCGTGGTCACCCTGGGTGTCCCTCAGGGATCAGCCTTATCACCCATTCTTTTCAACCTACTAATGGAGCCTTTGGCGAATACACTGAAATCAGCAAACATTCTATATCACCTGTATGCGGATGACACCCAACTGTATTTGAAAATCTCCACTCCAGAAGACCTCATTTCCCTCAATACTATTCTACTGAACACGCAAAGCTGGCTCACTAACAACCACCTCATGCTGAATACCAAAAAACGGAATTCATTCTCATCTCTCCACCGAACCACACACCTAAGATAGACCTATGGTTAAAACACCTAACCTCCTTTGACTGTGCTCCCCTCATCATTGACTCAGCAAAATCCCTAGGAATCACCATAGACAAACATCTGAATATGCAGACGCACATCTCTAATGCCACCAAGGGAGCTAATCACAAGTTGAGTATACTAAGGAAACTCAAACCCTTCCTCCCTCAGGCCGACCTAAAAATGGCAGTGCAAGCCCTAGTGCTACCAAGATTAGACTATGGAAGCACCACTCTTTGCGGTCTCCCCAAATACAAGCTGGCTCCGCTGAGGGCATCACTTAATGCTGCGGCAAGACTGGTATCAGGAACGAAAAGAAGTAGCCACATCTCTCCGACCCTGAAAGCCCTGAACTGGCTGCCCTATGAGGCAAGAATACACCTAAAGGTTGCCTGCATGACCCATAAAGCACTACATAACAATACACCCAGTTACCTAGCTCTAAAGCTAGAAAGGTCGGGAGGTTGCAGACAACTTCGAAGTGAGAGTACTTTACGTCTGAAACCACAATCCTTCCATAAGAAGAGAACTGGTTGCAGAGCTTTCTCAGGGATTGCACCAAAGATTTGGAACTCCCTACCTCCAGTGGTGCGTGGAATCTCTTCCTTTACCGCATTCAAAAAAGAAGTAAAAATACTACTAATGAACAAATTCACGTCCTAAGTCTTAACTCCAGGCTGACACCGAGTCACATATACGATCCGCATATCATTGCCTACCTCCGGTGGAATGAATGAGATTATTATATGGAAGATTACTACCACAGCCACTTAATGCTTAATAACTGTATTCAGTTTAAAGCCTAGTTGGCCTCGGGTCTCCTATATTATCCATATACTGTATACCCATGGTGAATCGAAGGAGTATATTATATGTATGTTTATAAGCACAACCACCTAATGCTCAATAACTGTATATTGTGCAATGCCCTGCTGATTCCGGATCACCTGTTTGTTATCCATGTATTATACATCTCTTTTGTTCGTAATGGCACTTTTCAAATGCTTGTATACTACCTCATCCGTCTATGTTTTATACTGTATACTGTAAAGCGCTCTGATACCCTCGTGGGTCACGTTCGCGCTATATAAAACTTTATAAATAAATAACTTTTCGTTGTGTGATTTTTCTGGAAAGGTGCTCTGTGTAATGTGTTCCCATTACAAATCGAAGATTAATTGGTCAATGAAACCAGGCATACAAAAGTCACAATTGAAATGATAATGCAGCAATGACTTTAAATGCAAGCAAAGTTTTTCAGCATCATGTCATTTTCCTTTTGAAGAAATGTGACCTTATATGTAGCAATGTGTTCCTCTAGCATACCTCAACAATACCAGGTAACTCCGTGTTGAGTCCTAAAGAGGCTCTGTCTGAGACGTCTGAATATGAAAGGGTGGTGGTGGTACAAAACATGCCACATACCACATGAGCGGAAAAGCAGGAAGGCTACAGTTACTTACTGGTTAACTAAATTACTCCTAGTCCGCCTCTCGCTTTGATTAATTACATTATGAGGCTGTCTAACGTAATTAAGCAAAGCGCGAGGGGCGAGGTGGTAAGAGACAATTCAATTGTCCCGTCGGGAACTTTGCCTCCCTCGCCTGGCTGCACAGTCTACACTGTGCCTTACTAGCTCGTTGCTGCTTACCGGGCTCCACCAAGGGGTGGTTAAAAATATGGTGCTGGCTGTAAAAGTCTTGAGGCTTGTAAACTGACACGAAAGAAGGACGTCCTGGAATATTTTAGATGCCATTTTAACCGTTTTATAGCTCGCACATACATCAGAGCTTCGTGTTTTCCTGTCAGATGCGTCTTAAGTTGCCCCTCTCCTGAGACAGCAAGGTGTGGTGCCTGCCGGTAATGCCCCTGTAGTCTGAGCCTCGCATCGGCTGGCTCGCTGCCTCGCTTCACTGTTTTTTCACTCAGTTTGTCGCACAGCCTAAATATGATACCAGTGACCAGTAGGGGCCTAACACGGGCCCCTGCGGCGCAGGTGTGTGTGGGAGTGGGCAACCCTAGAGTGGGCCCCCTTGCAGGCCCAGGTCGATAGATATCTGTGAGATACAGTAGACACATTCTGCATGGGGGGGGGGGGTCATCATTTTACGTTACGCCGCTGATAGCAAGGCCGCGTTTAAGAGCTGAGAGCAGTCAAAGGCCTGCGCCATCAATCAAAGAAGAGATCATTTTCTGAGGGGAATTCGAAGGGAGACGTGTAGGTGCGGCTTGGCGTGCCTCCTGTCAGCCATATTGTCATAAAATAAATACCCGCCAGACCATGCGGCTGTAAAGGTCAGCTTTACGGGCAGCTGCGAGGATGAATAAAAACACACAGACCGTGAGAGCCGGGCTGAGGTGTCGGGTGACCAACCCTGAGATGACAGCCAGCATTTACACGCTGTTAAAGCCATGTTGGCGCTTTGACTGTGTTCATGGGGTTTGCACGCAGGGCTGGCTGATGAAAGAAAAAGGCTCATTCTTTCAGGAAACCGCCCTGACACCGGCCGTGATGACAACTTGGCGTTGGGACGTGCACGTCTCCTCTACAGATCGCCTCACTCTGCTGGCATCAAGGTCAGCCATTATCGGTGCAGCAGGTGCAGTTACGCCGGACTTGGGGCGCGAGTGACTCACTGCACCCCAATTAAGGCTGCTCTTTACTGCCCAACTGGAAGGCGGGGGCAGAAGGTCTGGGGAGCATTTACTTCTTGCTTTACGGCCCGTGGCACCTCTGTCACATGTCCAGAGATGGCCCTTGCGCGGACAGTGCCGTGGTCAAACAGACATGCTGCTGAATACGATGAGGTGTGGGGTGCGTGTGCTAATTACAGTAGTGACTGGCCTCTGAACACCTTCACTCCGGCGCCCCAACTCACCTGAAACACCCATTAACAAGCCACGGCATCGCTCTGATTGATATTTGGGAGGTGGGAGGGGTGTTCTGTGCAGAAAGGCATTACGGCGCTCTAGTAAATAAATAAATAAAACAAGCGCGGTACGCGAAAGTGAAAGCGACCGCGTTTGGAGCAAAAGTGCACGCTGTGCTTAATGAGCCATGACGAGGGAGGAAAGCCGCTGCTCGCTCCCGAGCTCCCTAGGCCAGGGGAGAGAGAAGGCGGGACATGCACCCACCTTTGGCCAATTGCGTGCTGTCTTTCTTAGAAAGACGCACGCAAAGGCCAATAGCGTGTGAGCAAAAATAAAAGCACACGCACGAGCGTGTGGTCCAAGTTAAAAGTGCTTACTAGAAGCCTCGCAGAGCACGCATGCGCGCTGGCTCAGGCGAGACCTAAAAAGTGGTGGGGTGGGGGGGGGGGAGATGGTGCGGGAGGGGGGTTTAATAATCATAAAACGTTTTTTAAAGTTTTACTTACCTGCTGCCGGCCACCTCCAGCGTTGCGCCTCTGTGTTGGTTCTTCCTTATCCTAGCAGACACTGGGACTACGTCACAGACTCCCTGTCCAATCCACGCGCTGCTCGAGAGCAGCACGGGGATTGGCCTGAGCAGGCTGAAAGGACGTTCTGCTCAGGTCAGGGAGTCTGTGGGGTTTCTCCAGCCCGGATGTTCAATACAGCCGGGTTAGAGAAACCCAAGTGCGCATGTGTGTTTGGCAGGCCTGAGATGGCCGGCCAAACACACATGGGTACTTCGAGAGTGCACATAGCACTCCTCCTCCCCCCTCCCATGCCCCGGCCCCGTCCCTCCCTGCACACAATGGCTGAGCCACCTGCTTAAAAATAAAACAATAATGAAATAGTTTTCTTTTTTTAGCTGCTGGCTCTGAGCCAGAGGGGCGATGCTCCTCCGCCATTGCTAAGGAGCCGCCCCTGTCTATGCCACACCTAACAAGCATTTGCAATGCAATAGGTCTCGCATTTACACGAGTTTGATCTATTGGCATTGTAAATGACAATGCCTTTTATTTTATGTTTTGGTTTTTAAAACGTAAATAAAAGGCATTGTCATTTCCAATGCCAATAGCTTAAACTAGCGTAAATGCGAGACCTATTGCACTGCAAATGCTGGTTTATACAGCACCTCTTTTATCAACAATTCATCCAACCAATGTGCTGCTGATACACAAATCACCTCTTCCCCACTCATGAAACACTGCTGCATCATAGCTACTGTCATTCCAAAGAAAGGGAGACCACACTTCTGGAAGCAAGGAAACAAAAGATTTATTTAGTACAACAAAAGATAATCTCTAGAGATGGAAGAGTGTCCGAGACCCACGGATTGCGTAGGTGTCAGGAGACTGTTCAAAATGTCCTTGGCATGCAGCATTTTTTATAGGATGTAGACACTCCCCTCGGGTGTAGGAGGATGACAGAAAGTCAGTTGGTATGCAGGAATTCAGGTGTGTGGAGCAGATTTTCAGGTGTTGGGCCAAAGGAAACTCCGAGGAATGCAGGAGTTCAGGAGTGCGCTGGACATATTCCTGTTTGGGGGCAGCTTTCATGCCTTGCAGCTGAGGAGGGTTTCGTGACCTGGCCAGGTGTTAGGCCGTTGGCAGGGACAGACCTGTTCTGTTGCCTATACAAGTTCCAGAGATAAATGCGTGGGTGCAGTAGAAACCGGCCCAGGGGACCAACACAGGGTCACGTAGGAGACAATCTTGTGAAAGGTCAAGAAAGCGTTTTGTGAGCAAGATGTAGGTCATACACGGCAACATTTAGAAATACAGTTATTACAGTCCCTCCTCTTGCCGTGTGCAACGTCATTAGTAAATGTCAATTTTACAGAGTTCTTCAAATGTCTGATGATATAGTATTTTGCTGTTTTCAGTCTGACTGGTCATAGGTGTGGATCTGCAGGGTGATGCACACAGAGAACAGAGTGCTGGGCCACAATGGACGCACAGGCAACAGAAGAAGATGGTACCCAAGGGGATCGTGAGGAGCGCCAGTATCTTCCATCCCCAGGTGATCAGAATGTTCCATAAGCCAGTTGTCCAGGTCCAAGGGGTCCCATTGTCTGGTTGTATTTCGGTGGCAATCCGGTGTAGTTTGGAGATTGCTTCATAGACGGAGGGCGATGAATCAGGAATATACACACAGCAGCTAGCCCCGATGATGCGACAGGCCCCTCCTCGATCTGCCAGGATGACGTCGAGCACCATGCGATTCTGAAGAGAAACCATCCGTGTAGCATCGATTTCGGCCGTGTGCTGGGTCAGTATTCCTGCAGTGATGTTGGCAGTAGCTTCCAGGACTCTGGTGAGTCGCCTGGTGTTGAGACTGTTGGACATGGGACCCCAAAAAGGTAGAAGGCCCTTCAGGGAATCGCCGAATTGCTGGTTGCTGGTGTCGGTCTGGTCTATATCTGGTACCCGTCTCCTCTGTCTGTGGTACAAGTTGTTCCTGTTAAATGTGGGTGGCAGCAGGAATGCAATATAGCATGTGCCACTCCAGTCAGAAGGCAGCCAGGTGTAAGCTTTGTTTCCACATACAAAGTGCAGTCCTGATGGAAGGCTGAGGTATGGGGTGAAGTTGTTGTAGGTTATGGTAGTATTGCACAGACTGGCTCCTATAGGTATTGTTCCTTGACCTTGCAGACACAATGTACCAGGACGTGATGTAACTGAAATGGCAACTTCTTTCTCTTGAGTAGGAAAGAAAGTGTAACCCCAGGTGTCCTGCATAGGGGTGGACATAATAGCATGCATTTGTGGCGGGTCAGAGGCATTGCAGAGAGTATTGTTTTTTTATGAAGAGTCCAAAGAAAGGGTTGGAATGTTGTAAGGTTGCCTTTGTCATAACATGATGGAAAAACGTTCGTCAAATTGTACATCAGAGCACAAGTGTAGGCCGGAGTGGCGGGAAACACCAAGAATGAGATAGTGTGCTGAACTGCATGAGGTAGGAGTCCACAAACATAACAGTCTGTCGCATTGGAAACCTGATTAAACTGGTGTAACATTTGAATAAAAGTATTATTATGAAACTCCAAGTGTCTGTTGAGATGTGTGTCTGGCTAAGGTACATGAGAATGTTCAGGTGGCGTTGGTGGAACTGTTGCTTGGGGTAATACAGTATGTTTGGCGGGGACTATTTCTTCGAGGATCCAGAACACTACGCTGAACAGGACAAAAATGGCAGTCAGGATAAACAGTACTATTGTCCGGGTACTACAAGTTCTCATTTTAGCTTTCTTCAGCCTTGGAGCTAGACTTGTTCTTTAGCTTAGCCTTGGACCGGAGGTAGTATCCGTCTGTTCCTTCGTCACAAAGTTCCAACTCAGTGTCCGACTCAAGGCGTGGTGATGCTGATTTTTCGTGCCTTAAGACTTCTTTCTGGGTTTGTAGTTGTTCTTTGGTGACGGGGTCCACTTTCCTGCAGTGGGACGCATGTACCCACGACTTTCTTCCCTCCACTCTGACGGCTGTCCTTGTGGCCAGGAGTACCTGCAGAGGCCCCTTCCAGCGTGGTTGTAGGGATTGGGTGCGGGCGAAGTTTTTCACCAGGACAAATTCGCCAGGGAGGATGTGATGGCCTGGACCCTGGGATCTGTCCTCAGTAGTGGCCCGCACCGGTTCATGGATTAAAGACAGGGTCTCAGTAAGTTCATACAAATAATCAGTCAATATTTCCTGTGGTAGGTGTGAAATGGACTTTGGAGAGGGTGCATTCCAGATATTCATGGGCCTGCCAAAAACTACCTCGTATGGGGTAAGATGGGATTTGGAATGTGGGACTGATCTAATAGATAGTAGTGCCAATGGAAGAGCATTGACCCAATTCAGTCCTGTTTCTGTTGTTATTTTAGCCAGCTTTTCTTTAAGGATCCCATTGTACCTCTCCACCAGCCCTGCTGCCTGTGGGTGGAATGCTGCATGAAATTTTTGTTTGACCCCAAGCCCTCCCAGGATGTTCTTGACTGTCTGTCCAATGAAATGGGACCCCCTGTCACTTTGCATTAATCTACAAAGGCCATATCTAGGGAAAAATTCTTTCAATAAGACTTTAGCTGTAGTGATGGCAGTGTTATCCTTTGTGGGGTATGCCTCAACCCATTTGCTAAAGGCACAGACTACCACCAATGCATATTTGTAGTGATTGACTCTGTTTAACTGTATATAGTCTATCTGAAGTACTTCAAATGGTGCAGTAGGAAGGGCGAATCCTGCCATTGGGACTTTAGTTCCCTGACCTATGTTGTGTCTGAGACATGTGAGGCACTGTTTGACAAACCGCTCTGCTGCTGGGCGGAGTCGGTGGTAATCCCATACTTCCTTGAGCATGGTACACATGGCCTGGGAACCAATATGTGCAGGTAAGTGAGTCATAGTGAGCAAGGGGATTACGTAAGCCTGTGGTAATTTCCATTTTAGCATATCTTGGGACCTCCAGCACCCCTCTTCATCCATTGTTCCCTCCGTTTCCCACTGGGCCTTTTCTTCAGGAGTGGCTGAACGCTGTATGTCAATTATCTGCTGTCTAGCGTCATGCCATTTCTCAGCTTGTGACTTTAGGACGTATACTCTAGCTGGCACTTCCCCCAATGCTGTTTGTCTTGCTATCTTATCTGCTAAGGCATTCCCTTGCCCTACTTCATCTGTCACCCTTTTGTGAGCTGCACATTTGATTACTGCCAGTTTGGTTGGTAAAGTGATTGCTTCCAAAAGGGCATTGATAAGGTCGCCATGCTGAATAGGGGTGCCATGTGAAGTAAGGAAACCTCGTTCTTTCCATAGTAGTGCAAAATTATGTACCACGCCAAAGGCATATTGACTGTCGGTATATATATTGACTGACATATTGGTACTAAGGATGCATGCTCGTGTAAGGGCTGTTATTTCTGCTGCCTGGGCTGATTTCTGGAGAATTCTAGCTGTTTCTATCACTGTAAGGGCTGTAGTGACTGCATAGGCAGCGAAGTAGTACCGTCCGGTATTTTTAGACATGACCCATCCACCCATAAGTGGCCTTCTGCCTCTGGAAAAGCTGTATCTTTCAGATCCACCCGACTTTTTGTTTCAGCTTCAGTATGGAATACACAGTCATGGTGGGCTGGTTGTGTGAGGGGATCAGTAGTTGGTAAGGGTAAGAGTGTGGCTGGGTTGAGGGTGGTACAACGTTGTATTGTGATATGCGGGTTAAGAAGGGTGAGTTCATATCCATGTAGTCGGGCACTGGTGAGATGTTGTGTCTTGGTTTTGTTGAGCAATATGTCCACTGAGTGTGGGACAAAAACCGTCAGGGGGATCCCAAAACAATGCCCTCCGTCTGTCGCACCGCCACTGCAGTGGCCGCTACAGCGCGTAGACAGGTGGGCAAAGCAGAAGCAACAGGGTCCAGGACTGCAGAAAAGTACGCACATGGTCGCTTGTGTGTGCCATGTGTCTGACAGAGGAGCGAGAGGCTGCATCCAGATCGCTCGTGTACAAAAAGAAAAAATTGTTTGTGATAGTCAGGAGTACCTGAGTACGGGAGCAGAGCACAGGGCCTGGCGTAGTGTCGTGAATGCTTCTGTGTGTTGGGTGGTCCAGGGGACGGGGTCAGATACATCTCTGGTGACTAGAGAAAGAAATGGTTTAATGATGAGGGAGAAATTAGGGACCCATTGTCTCACAAAAGGAAGTCAGTCCTATGAGTGCTCTGACATCTCGTTGGGTGACAGGAGTTGGAAAATTCAGAATAGTTTGAATCCTATCTGGTGTAAGAGTGCGTCCCTCCTCAGACAACAAGTGACCCAAGTAGGTCACTTGTTGTTTACAATACTGTAGTTTGTCTTTAGAGACCTTGTGTCCCTTAGTAGCAAGAAACTGGAGTGTGATCATGGATGCTTTGCGGGCAAGTTGTGTTGTGACTGCTGCTAAAAGAATGTCGTCAACGTATTGAATTAATACTACTCCTTGTGGAAGCTGGATCTGATCCAGTTGTGTTTTTAAAGCCTGGCCATAGATGCTGGGACTTTCAGTGTAGCCTTGAGGTGCTCTACAGAATCTATATGAGACATTCAATAATGTAAATCCAAAGAGAAAACGGGAATCCTTGTGTATAGGAATAGAGAAATATGCATTTTTAAGGTCTATAACTGTGAATACTCTAGCTGTTGGTGGGATCATGGTGAGAATGGTGGTAATGTCAGAAACTACAGGAAATTGAGGCTGCACTATTTTGTTAATAGCTCGCAAATCGATCACAAATCTATATATCTTTTGTCCTGTAGGGAACGTTTAAGAACTGGGAGAATAGGACTGTTACAGATATTTCCTGATACCTGTTCCACTACACCAGCGAGTATGAGGTCCTGAACAATGGTTTGAAGGGCGACCTCTCCCTCTTTAGATATTTTATACTGTGGGATCCTTGGCAGAGTTGCTCCTGGTTTTACGGTGATATGCACTGGAGGCATTTGGATGGATCCAACATCCGTGTCTGAGGTCGCCCATAGACAGGGGGAAATAGTCGCCAAATCATCTTGTATGTGTGATAACTGTAAAAGCTGGGTAGGAGCAGAAGGAGCATTGTTATCGTACAGTATTAACCGAACGTTATTCGGTGAACACCGAATGGTAGCTCTATAGTGTTTTAACAGATCTAGGCCTAGTAAGTTCTCTGGGCATTGGGAAGACAGTAAAAAGGTAGCTGAAATTTGTTCACCTTGCATTGAGAATGGTGTTGGGTAGGACAAGGAATTGACAGAGGGCTGACCATCGAATCCAGTCGATGTAATGAGTTTGCCGGATGGAGGAGCCCTCGGAATCAGTGGTGTGGTTAGAGTGCTACGGGATGCTCCTGTGTCTATTAGAAAAGGTCCCGCTGACCCTGCAACTGATGCTGTAACATATGGTCCCTGTTGATCTACAGGTACTTCCACTGGTTCCTTCCCCCATCCTAGACTGTCCTATGCTGCCCAATACAGGGATGACATTTCAGGATCATCCACGGTATAGTCCTGAAGGGTAGCTTGAAGTTCCTGCTGTCTTGGGCCTCTATCAAATCTATTCTCCCTGTAAAGTGGTGTAGCTCGTGTCTGGGTATTATGTGTTCTGGGTTGAGTTTTTCCCGAAGCGATGTTGGCTGCTAGAATCCTACAATCACCTTTCCAGTGTCCTGGTTTTTTACAATAAGCGCAGATGTCAGTAGGTTGGGGGCCTAGTCTGGGTAGTTGGCGTGGGGTATCTGAGGTATATGGTCTGGGTTCGGGGTATGAGACCGTTGGTCTGGGCATATGGCTGTTTGTGCGACGCGTATCTATTTGACTAAGCAACACTTCTTTTTTTAATTTCTTCTTTTTGTTCTCTTTCTCATCCTCCGCTGTTTTATTCTGTGTCTCGTAATATTGAGCCATAGTCAGAATAGTGGCCGGAGTGGCCGCTGGCCAACTACTTTCACTAGATGTTAGTCTGTTCCCTACTGAAGGTAACAGACCCTTTACAAAAGTTTGAATTAAGAGATGTCTGCCAGTTTCAGTGGTCACATCCTGACCACTGAAGTCAGCGTATGCTTTTCCCAGCCTTGTGAAATAGTCAGAGACTGACTCATCCTGGTTCTGTTTACAGGCAGCAAGTAATGTCCAGTCTATTTTCCTCTCAGGTGCCATTGTTTTCAATTTTGTCAACAATCTTTGGGGCAATTTTAAAATATGGTCGTGTGGCTTTTCGCCTGGTTTCCTATTTGTATCTTTGAGTGCTAATTCTTCCCATGTATCCCCAAGGGCTGCCTGGTCATCTGGAAACCGTAGGGGTTTCCACAGTTCGGCTGGAAGTATAAGTCCAAAAAACTGTATTATGTCTGTTAGAGTCAGTGTATATGAACTCAGAACCTGTTGGACGCTTTCATAGAATCCTGTGGATTCTTTCGGATATCAGGGATGTCCTTCCGCAGTTGCAACATTTCTGCTTTGGTCCAGGGGTGTATACAAAATTAAACAGCCATCTAGAACACGCATTGGGATCATTAGGGTTAGTATCATTAGACCCATCGCCCGAGGTGGGACAAAAGCGGGTGCTGCTTCTTTAACAGGCATTTGCTGTATCCTTTCAATAGGTTCTACCTCATTGGAAAGACTTTCTTTATGTAAAGCTGTTTTAATCATTGTCAATAAAGTATCTCTTTCATCTTTTGTTGACCCACCACTTTCTACCAAACGATAGAGTTTGCGAAATGCTGTAGGTGTATCTACATATGTATCATCATTTTTAGCCATTAGGTGATAAGCCATCCTCTCTAGTAGATAGTTCTTTCCTGCTACTTGGATCTGCTCATTGGTTGCACTGTGTATATCTGCTGGGGTGGCACCTTTGTATATTAGCTGCTGGGCTCTGAGATTTATTCTTTTCCTGTCGTGGCTTCTTAATCGTGGGGGATGGTTTTGTCTATATTCACTAGTATCTGATTCATGACCTAGTACCAGGGATTCTGACTCGGAGTCTGAATCTGCAGCAGACGGGGCTCGCTTCTTTGTTTTTTTATTTTTAATCTCACCACTGGTTCGTTAGCGGTAAGAGGCACGGAATCTGATTCGCTAACCGGGGGAATCGGGGCAGTTGCTTCAGATGGCTGAACAGGTTGATGTTGCGGGTTTGGGAGTACATTAGGAATGACAGGTGGAGGCTGTGGCGGTTGCATTAACAATTGTGGTTGATAAGCAGGAGGTCTTGAATACAATAGTGTATCCTCTTCATCTTGTTTAGTTGGTAGTACCGGATATTGACCTGTTACATTTAACCTAAATTCTCTGTCATGTCTCTCTTTATTCCGCTCTATTTCCTTCCCTTTAAGGGCTGCTATGTCTGATTGGGGTGTTCTCTTTTTCTGGTTATTTTCTTTAGCCTGGGCCTTCCTAATTCTCTCATGTATTTCTTTCTTCCAAAGGCTGAAAGAATCAAACATACTTGCTCTAACCTTCCGCCGGTGAAGTTGTTCTTCTAGGTACGTTATCTGCGGAATTTCAAATGACCCAAACTTTGGCCATTGTAATTCTATATTTGATTTTGTGTATTTCCGCCACGATTTTGTGTGAATAATGCCGGAATTACCATACTTTATGTACATTTCCTTATTAGGGGTCCCTTCCGGAGGAGCTCGGCTGACTGTCTTCGAGAGTATCTTGGCCATAAAAACAGCAACATCATTTCCTTAATCTGTTAGAGACAGGCATGTCTAAGATATGGGTATCAACAAGGATATTCTCTTATGACTGCAGTTTTGTTCAAAATTGAGAACACATTACCTGCTCTTCGGTGTTTGCAAAGACCGAATAATTAATCCAAAACCAGAATAGTCAAAGGCATGCTCAATATGACGTTCACAATAGAAAAAACATGTCGCTCAAGACAACCTTACCAGAATACTGATGTGTCCTGTTTCCAGCGGGGTCTCTTCTTTTTCGAAAACAAATCAGGTGGACCAAAGAAGGGATCCCCAGTCAGGACCGGGGCTACTGTTGTAGAGGACACCGTTGAGGGAAGGAGATACTGGCGACGTTGGCTACGGGGACTTGAATCTGCTTTTCCGTAGGTGCGCTCCTAAGTTACCGATATTTCCCTCCTCTCCGGGTCGTCAAGCCTGGGCCACCGAGTCTCTGACGGGTTCCACGTTGGTGCGCCAAATGTCATTCCAAAGAAAGGGAGACCACACTTCTGGAAGCAAGGAAACAAAAGATTTATTTAGTACAACAAAAGATAATCTCTAGAGATGGAAGAGTGTCCGAGACCCACGGATTGCGTAGGTGTCAGGAGACTGTTCAAAATGTCCTTGGCATGCAGCATTTTTTATAGGATGTAGACACTCCCCTCGGGTGTAGGAGGATGACAGAAAGTCAGTTGGTATGCAGGAATTCAGGTGTGTGGAGCAGATTTTCAGGTGTTGGGCCAAAGGAAACTCCGAGGAATGCAGGAGTTCAGGAGTGCGCTGGACATATTCCTGTTTGGGGGCAGCTTTCATGCCTTGCAGCTGAGGAGGGTTTCGTGACCTGGCCAGGTGTTAGGCCGTTGGCAGGGACAGACCCGTTCTGTTGCCTATACAAGTTCCAGAGATAAATGCGTGGGTGCAGTAGAAACCGGCCCAGGGCACCAACACAGGGTCACGTAGGAGACAATCTTGTGAAAGGTCAAGAAAGCGTTTTGTGAGCAAGATGTAGGTCATACACGGCAACATTTAGAAATACAGTTATTACACTACCGTGCGCTGAATGCCACCGCACTCCCTCCCTCATGTTCAGCGCTACGACACTTGCCTCACATTCCATCATCCACTGCGTCATTTGCCGGTTCTAACAAAAAGTTCCCAGCTCACACCGATTCAAAGTTAGTCAAATAGGAGTGGCGGCTGGGGAGGGGTACACGACAGGGGTGTCCCCTCTCCCCACTCTTGTTTGCTCTGGCTATAGAGCCCTTCGCGGTTCAGATTAGAGCGGACATGGCGCAGTGGGGTATTAGGCTAGGGGATACGACTCACGTCATTTCTCTATATGCGGACGATGCTTTGTTTTACTTGGTCTCTCCCCGCGAGGCCCTGCCGGTGCTGCTGCACCACCTTGACCGGTTTGGAGAAGTCTCGGGACTGCGACTGAACCGTGACAAGTCCCTCGTGTTCCCATTGGCGGGACTTGCTATGATGTCCCCTGAGGACTTACCGGACCTGGAGCTGCGTTGGGAGCGAACGGCATTTCGTTACCTGGGTATACAGGTGACCCTGACGGATGAACAGGCGTTGGCCCGTCACGTGGACCGCGTAACTGCGGCTCTGCGGCACTCAGTGTCATTTTGGAATACTCCCACTTTCCCTGATGGGTCGTCTCGCCATCTCCAAAATGGTGATGCTCCCCAGGGTGCTCTATGTGCTACAGAACTCCCTGTGCCCTTTGCCGCCTCGGGTCTTCAAAACTCTTAACACCTTGCTCACGTCTCTGCTCTGGGCGGGCCAGCGCAGTAGGGTAGCCCTTCGAACCATTGTCCGTATTTACGAGGAGGGCGGTCTTGAAGCCCCTCGCTTTGACCTCTACTATTATGCCACACACCTCCAACATGCGTTGGTTTGCTGACACGGACAACTGGGAGAAGCGCCTCTTGATGGATAGGGCAGACACCCAGACGTTGCAGGTGGCACTGATGCAAGGGGCGGGGTCTGATGTGGGTCTCCCCTATGCTGTCAGGCACACAGCCGCCGTCTGGCAACACTTTGTGGAGAGGGTCCTTCGAAGGGCGCCCTTTCATAGGGAGCTCTCGCTTTGGATACTGGCTCCATTTATGACTATGGCGCGGTCCGTGTCCTTTCAAGCCTGGAAAGAGGGTGGGTGCGACGTCCTCGCCGATCTGTATCCCAACGAAACCTTTCTTACATATGAGCAGGCGGTAGATAGCTTTGGCTTTGGACAAGGCCAATTTTTGCAGTTTGGGGGACAGCAGGAGGTAGCGCGAATCACCTGGCCGCAATACCCAGAAATTCCACCGTTGACAAGTACGCTGGATGTTATACTTATGTGTGGTAAGGGGCGCGGCTTGATCTCCCTCTTATATGCAGCAATGAAACAGGACTCTGCCCCTCCGGTCCCACCGTCTAGGGCTGCCTGGGAGCGGGACCTTACTGCCCCGCTGGGGGAGGCACAGTGGGTGCGCATAGGTTCCCTTACTCGCACTGTCTCATGCAATGCCCGATTCCGACTTACACATTTTAATTATCTGCACCGCACCTACCTCCCCCCGGTGTCTTTGAGGCGCATTGATAGTACAAGGGGCGCTGGTTGCCCTCGCTGTGCCGCAGATGACGCCGGATTTCTACATTTGTCTTGGCAATGTCCATTTGTGGCGCAGTTCTGGACGGGGGTGGTGGCTAGGGTGGTAACCGCCACGGGGCTTCAGGTGGATCTAGACCCCTTGCACTGTTTACTAGGGATGGTTCGTAGGCCCAAGAGGAAGAAACTCTCCTATAAACTCCTACAGCTGATGCTGGTGCTCGCCAGGCGTAGGGTGGCAATAACTTGGATGGGGCAGAGGGCCCCTGATCTTTCGATTTGGCTAAGGGATGCTCGAGTGGTCACTGGCCGAAGAGGTACACATGCAACTCTCCCGGCGGGATGAGAAATTGCAGGATGACCTGCTAGCTTGGCGGGCCCTGTGTACCACTGGGTTGATGGAGGGGGACTCGCCCTCACGGGAGGAGACTGCGAGTGAGCAGAGTGATGCAGATATCCCCGGGGGGATTGTCCCTGCGGAGGAAAGCGACACTTAACTTCAGTGGGCTGCACGATGGTAGGGGGTGCCCTCCCTGCCGACCTCGCCCCTCTGGCCTGGGCCTCTGGAGGGCTTTCCAGACCCCCTTGTGCTTACATTCTTTGGTTCGGCCATGTGTCTCATGCAACTGTACTTGCTTTTAATGATGTGTATGCATACGTTCTTGATTGATGCCAATGTATTGTTTCTTTTTGTTTTTTCTTTTTTTTGAAAATTGAAAATAAAGTTTATAAAAATTTTTTTAAAAAGTTAGTCAGATAAACAAGCCACACGTGACGCAAAGCAGTGGCAGACACTTTGCCGATGTTAACTAGTTCTGCATTCAGGCATTAAACTGGTACTAATGAGGTAAGAATACCAAGGTCACCAATGAACTGCGGAAGGGTTCCTGTGTGCAGCATTAAACTAACACTGAAAAATTTCATTCAAACACCGTGGTCAAAATGTTGTCCTTTATTATTCATGGATACCTCGGTTACTCAATAAATACTGCCCCAAAGCAGCAGCTATTTCAAGCAGGCACACAGCCCCGAATGTTTTCATTTCCGAGATCGGATGCCTTTAACCTTACAGCGCGATACAAAAGGGGATGATGGACGGAACGTTTGAGCCAATCAAACACTCACCCCCAGTCAACTGATCTGGGTTTAATCCATCATCATTCTTTAGCTCACTCCACCACCCCAGTTCAGACATGGCCATATGCAAATCAGTCTGACCCTGTGCCTCATGGGAACAGTCCAGCCCGAACTGCCAAGCCATGTCTTCCCTGGACCGGAAACAAGCATCCTAGGACCGGTTTCTGGCATTCCAGCCGTCATCAGCCAGGCTTGCTTGAATCCAGTGGCAAAGTGAGCAAGGGACCCACGTCTGGGCATACCCCCGCCAACTTAGGGCGAACAAAGCGATACAAAAAGGGGATGATGGACGGAACGTTTGAGCCAATCAAACACTCACCCCCAGTCAACTGATCTGGGTTTAATCCATCATCATTCTTTAGCTCACTCCACCACCCCAGTTATGCAGGGCCAGTTGGTGATACCAAGATAGAACTCGATTTGAGAATGTCACCATAGTGGCACTTTTTCTCATGCACATCCTATATTTTTTTATATATAAAAAGTCATGTTTTGTAATCCCGTGCTCTAATGGTAAGCATTATCACCGAGGACGTTGAAGACATGAGAGTTGAGGGGCACGGTGTTCCGCTGTCCCAAGCCCGGCTTACCATTAGCTTATTTGATTTTGAGTTTCTTTTGCTTTGTTAGCTAGAAAACAACGCCGGGCCCGAGGCGCGCAACGCCCATTGGGCTCAAAGGGCTTCAGCCCCCCCCCCCCCGTCGTGCATGTCAGCCCGGGCTGAGACAGCTTCCCGGGCGCACGCGCACACACACACACACACACACACACACACACACACACACACACCCGAGTACTTCACAGGTCTTTGAAAGGCCATTTACGTGTTAACGAGGCTTTGTTGCTTAGAGCCCCTGCATCTCCACTCTGCATTTTGCTGGAAGAGTCACCCCCCCCCCAAAACTTTTCGTAGCCCCCCCTGAAATTTGGCTCAAGTTGCGCCTCTGCCAGGCCCCCTGTAGGAAAGGCTGCAGGCTTAAAGTTTTTTCATGCGTGCTGCAGCGCTTCTCTGACACGGATCCGGTGTCAGCGCTACTTTAAATTCCACAGCTGGGTCAGTGGGCTTCAGAGGTGAGCCAGGAAGCAGGATTCGGATTGGACCCTGTGAATTATGCGGCACACACATACCTCGCCTGTGAATTATGCGGCGCACACATACCTCCCCAGGCATGGCCCCCTACCCTTTCCGCTGCCCTCCGTGCACCCGATGCCTCAACTTGTCCTTTTGTTTAGATGTTAAGACACCGCCACAGTCCGCGCTACTGTGAAATGTCAGTGCTTCAAGGGGGTCCAGCTAAAACTGCATTTTGGATTAGAGAGGCACGGCCCCGTGTCCTTTCCGCTGCCCTCCGTGCACCCGATGCCTCAACTTGTCCTTTTGTTTAGATGTTAAGACTCCGCCACAGTCAGCGCTTCAGTAAAATGTCAGTGCTTCAAGGGGGTCCAGCTAAAACTGCATTTCGGATTAGCATTAGTTTCTCTTTTTTACGCTTCATTTTAATGTCCGATTTGTTTTGCTTAAACAGTTTCGTTTGTATTTAGTTAGACTGTGTAACATAGCGCTTGAAAGGCTGCGCTTCTCACACTAACCTGTGTGAGTACTTACCGACCCAAGGGGACATCGTCCGCTCTGCTGCCGGTGACGTCTACCTGCCTCTCTCACACACAGTCTCCGCCCCTCTCTCTAGCTGTTCATCTCTCGTAGTCACCCTGTTTCTCGCTCGCTCTCTCGTACTCCCTCTCTTTCGGTCACTCTCTCTCTCTTCCTCTCAGTCTCGCTCCTGCGCTACATGTATGTCTCTCTCTCTTCCTCTCATCTTTCTTCTCTTCTGCTTTCTCTATTCTCTCTTTAACTCTGGTCTTCTTTCTCGTTCTCACCCCTCTCTTCATTGCCATTTCTCATTCTTTCTTTTTTTCCACTCACTCTCCCTCCGGCCCTTCCTCTCTCCCTCCCTCTCTCCCTCCTTTCCCCCTCCCTCCTGCTCTCCCTCCCTCACTCCGTCCCTACCTCTCTTCCTCCCTCCCTTTCTCCCTCCATCTATCCCTTTCTCTCTCCCTCCTTCCCACTCTCCCTCCCTCTATCCCTCTATCCCTCCATCCCTCTTCCTCTCTCCCTCTCTCCGTCCCTTCCTCTCTCCGTCCCTTCCTCTCTCCCTCCCGCTCTTCTTCCCTCTCTCCCTCCGTCTCCATCCCTTCCTCTCTCTCTCCTTCCCTTCCTCGCTCCCTCCCTCCCGCTCTTCTTCCCTCTCTCCCTCCCTGTCTCCATCCCTTCCTCTCTCTCTCCTGCCCTTCCTCGCTCCCTCCCTCCCTCTCCCTCGTTCCCTCTCTCTCTCCATCCCTCCCTCTCTCTCTCCGTCTCTTCCACACTCCGTCTCTTTCTCACTCCCTCCCTTCCTCTCTCCCTCACTTCTCGCTTCTAGCATTCAACTGCCTCGGATCGTGTGTTAAATATTTATAAGGTGAAAGCACGCACAAGTTGCAGTAGAGCGTGCCTTCTCCATTATTTGAGATATTATAAGCGGTTTCCCCATGCCCTCTTCTCGTTTGATTAAACTGCAGGTACTGAATGTATCAACGAGGTGTGGGATCCCCTTATGTTAAATTGCATCTCTTACCAAACTTCCAAACACTTCTGGCAAAACACTTATAAGGTCCCAGAGGCGAGACTTATTGGTTATGCCAATGCTTGTTTTTTTTTAACTTTAACACTGATCGCGGAGTCCTTGAAGCGGGCGCCACGCTCAGTGTTCAAGTTAAAAAAAATAAAGAAAGAAACAGAGCGCGGTGTCCTTGAAGCGGCACTGTGTTCAGTTTTAAAGTAAAAAAGAAATGAACAAACAGGGCGCGGTGTCCCTGAAGGGGGCACCGCGCTCAACATGAAAGTTATATAAAATTAAAATTTTAAATGATCGCAGTGTCCCTAAAGCGGGCGCCGCGCTCATTATGCAAATACCCAAAAGAGCAGCCGCCATTGTCCCCATTAGTGACAACAACAAAAATAGTGCTCACTTACTAGATAAAGCAGTCCGTGTAACGTGCCAAGTAAAAGGTCCAGTCCTTATGGGAGGTAACAAATGGATACAAGGTGGTAACAAGGAGGGACTAACAAGCCTCATAATGAATCGGAAGTCAGCATTTACCAAGGACAATGACACCAGCCAATGAAAAATATGGGTGGAGAGTGGGCGAGGCTTCCACAGCATACTCTACTACAGCATGCCTCGCAGAGTGAGCAGTGCATGCGCGCTGCCGCTAGGCTCGACCTAAAAAAAAACACAAATTAAACAATCAGAAAATCCCTGGAAAGCTTGTCAAGCTTGCATAGAGCCAATGCTTAGCTGCGGAAAGGGAACCTTCCAGTGTTCTAAGATACCCACAAAGACCCGTTCCACAAACCTTCTGAACTGAAAACTGTTTTCAACAGTCAGACAGTGCCATTATTCTCTATGGTCCTCTATTTGCACCACAAGTTTTTTTTTCCAACGCAGGGAAATAAATGAGTTAGTTCACTAAGTCCAATTACAGAAATGCAGAGGTTAATCGGAAAACCCCAGTGAAGAACTGAACCGAACATCCCTAGTTAAATAGTTGTCTTGCATGTCACAGGACAAAGAAAGTGGCATAAAGGACACCACTTAATACTTGCTTGTTTGGTAAAGCCACTATCTAGCTCAAAGTCTTGAAATATTGCGCCCAGGAGACTTTACTCCAAGTACCCCCTTAGAAAAACAACGCAAATGCTCATAAAAATTAAGAGTTGGATTTTTAACCCTCACACTGCATTAGCACTTTATTCAACAGCACCCTAATCAAAACGCTTTTTAGGATGCGCCTTTAACATGCCAAAAGAAGAGAATAGAAATGTGTTTATTAGTCATTTAAAACCATAAACAAAATCACAATTTAAAATACATAAATACAAAAATGGATAAAATGGCGATTTGTCATACAACTAATACAGCCACCAATCCTCACACTTCAGGACCTTTACTTTCTTCAACTTTCCATCCGAGGTATAGTAATCGGGATACCAAGCACTAAGCTACATTGGATAAAAGTAACTAGCAGGGGTTAATCTTTACCCTAATATCTAAAAACACAAGCTTGCCATGCAGATAGCTAAAAAGTTCGTAAATAAATTAATCTATGAAATCACAGTGCATATAAGCATGGCCGAGGCAGGTATAAATACAGGGCCTGATGGACTATCAGTCCCTGCAGTTAAAGTGCATTTGTGTAAGAGTTCACCTCATTAAAAGGTACAAAAATAGACAAAGTAGTTATCTGAACCTAACGGGATAGGGAGTAGCTGATTGGTGCAATCCCTAGCAGCCCGTCATTAACAATTTTCTGTGCATGATAAGTTAACATAAGTGGTTTATGAGTCATAACGTTTTAAAGTTACATTCAGGGACCCCCTCCAGAATCCACATCGCATAACCTGTTAGCTGATCATTTTCTTAAATATATTCAATAACGGAGTCAGTCTAATGTTCAGCATGATGTTGTTTGGGTCCATAGACTCCACCAGTGCAGGCCTGCAAGACCTAATTCCCCGTTCAAGGAACTCCCGCCTTAATAGAAATCTACGTTGAGCCATCAAAACAGGACAAACACAAACAATATGAAGCAGTGTTTCATTCCCCTGGTGGCATAAACGACAGGACCGATCTTCGCTTACAACGGACATCCTCCATTTCGGCATGAGGTCAGGCGTGGGTATTTCTCCGAATCTTAGGGCCAGAAATGATTGTTTTATCTTCCGGTTGAAGGGAGCGGCTAACAGGGCTGATTCTGTTTGGGTGGAGTACGATTTCAACACCAGCCACCCCTGCCGACATCTAGACAGGATTTCTTTGACTGCCACCCAACTTTGCAGTTTAATAGATTTATTTAGTAGATTCTTAAAGGTTTGCCCAGAGATATTAGAAGACCAAAAGGTCACCCAGTTCAAGTGTCCTAATGCGGTTTTCTAAGTATTTCTTGTGAGCACCATTTCCCCGTTGCAGGTTAATTTCAGTCCAGACTAGATTAGCCAGGGTGTTTTCCGCTGCTGCTCGCAGGTTATGACAAAGCTTTACAAACGCCGCATGTCTAGCAAGTGTCTGTTTTGTAAGCAGGAATTCAAGCTGGATTTGCGCAGGAGAGGCAGACTTGGGGAGCTTAAAGATTTGCTTATAGGCTCTTATCAGTTGTTCTAACAAAAGAGCATCCTCGCCCAGCATATTCTCCGTTCCGTAGGCAAGAGTTGACAACAGTTTGGCTCTCATAACTGAACCCATGGGCTTTAGATCGTTGCCTTGGATAGATCTAGCCAGTGACGAAAAGCCATAATTGAGGGCTGTGCTTTCGACCTTAATCGCCTTCTTCTGGGGGACAAAGGAGCCATTTGCATCTATTTTCACTCCTAGGTATACATAATAGAGTTTGACCTCGTCAATTTTGTTTCCTTTGATACACCATTGTTGATTATTCTTAGAAGGATGATTGCACACCATCACGCTTGTTTTCGAAAAATTTATTTCCAGGCCATTCTTTTCGGTGTAAGCTCAAAGAGTGTTAAGCAGCCTTTGAAGTCCTATTTGAGTATTGCTGAACAGCACCAGGTCGTCAGCGTAGAGGATGTGTGACATTTGTTGTCCTCCAACGGTCGGAGCATGAGCCTTCTGTTCGTCTAGCTCAGTGGAGAGGTCTGCCAAAAATAAATTAAAGAGAAAGGGGGCTAGGACACAACCCTGTTTTACGCCTAGAGTTGTTTGCACCTTCCTTGATACACACGAGCCATCTCCAATTTTAATCTTGACCCAGGTGTCCGAAAATACCAGCCTAATTGCTAGCAGAATGTTCGGTGGGATGCCCCATCGCGGAAGCTTGGCCCATAATTTGTCCCGGGGGACACCGTCAAAAGCTGCTTTGAAGTCTACAAAGCACAGAAAAAGGGGTGTCCAAGTTGCTTTTGCTCTGTTCCGGATTAGGCTCAGGGCCATCAGATTGGTTAAAGTACCTTGGCCCCTTTGGAAGCCAGTTTGATTTAGAGGAATTCTTCCATTATCGTGCGACCAGGATTCCAGATCATGGAGTAGCAACGTTGAAAAATATTTTAACTCAACATCCATCAATGCTGTTAACCTATAATTGCTAGGTATGCCAAAAGAAGAAAACAAACTGCCAAACTCATCATGTCGACTCTTCTTCCAATGGACATGTCCACATATATTCTAATTTTATTATCTATGAAGCGTTCACCAAGTCTGATACGGCTAGAATCAATCAATCCGTGCACTGATCTACAACACTCAAGCCCCCAAACACCACCCCACCCCCCCCCCAAGAAGTTGCCCTCGCTCGCCTTTTCAGCTATATGCCTGCACCACAGAAGAACAGTTTTGACCAAGACATTTTTATCACATTTCCTTTCTAATCTACCTGTAGGAAGCATTTGCTTTAACTCGGTCTTTTTTTTTTTTTTTTACAGTTGCTAGAATGAAACGTTCATGCTCAAAGATGGTATAATAAAGAAACGAACTTAAACATGCCATTTACGAACTCCATCTACTCAGAAAAATGTAATCGCTTTAATTACGGAATAAGATTTCAGATCTGTGGTGCAAACAGTAGTCGTAATCTCGCACTGATGTCAGAAACAAATTATTGGGATGAATACCAAAATCTTCACTGAGTTCCTTCAAATCTATCATTCACTCTGCGGCATGGCATGCTTGCTCGATCTTAGTGAGCATAATAATCGGATACCACCCTTATCCTAACCGACCTATACTGGCTCCCTCATGAAGCGTGAACCAGCTTCCAAATCTGCTGCGTTTCATAAGCCCATAAATACACCCAGATAAACCCTCCGAGGAAAGATACGAGCCTCGAGTGGTTTACCAGCATTAACGAAACGTAGATCTGCTCAAAAAAGGTTTTATCTACCCTATTCCCGGGTATGGAAATCACTCTCAGGTAGTCTCTGCTTACTTCTACACTTACTAGCTTTTTGCAAAGCACTTAAAAACACACCTTCACATCCCACAGCAACACCAGACTCCTGTTCTTGCCTCCGTACAAGAAGCCAATTCCATCTCTTGTCATCATATTAATCGGATTCTGCTTCTGAATTTTCTCTTAGTTTCATCTAACTAAATCAAATTTGCAATTCTAGGGCTCTGTAGAGTGCACTGCTAACTGTGCAGTCAAGTCTGCGCTACATTAACACTAACTAAAACATTACACGCCCCTCTGGATATCTTCCTGTATCACAGACTGATGAGAACACTCATGGCTCTTACCTCCGATGCCCTGTCGGTCGTTGGAAACACTCTTCATGGTCACAACAATGAAACAGCCAATTTCCAACCTATACTGTGCCGCACTTGCGGATACTCCGGCACCAGTGCATACTAAGCAGAATAAGTGGGAGGAGAAGATGGGCCTTGAGATACCAGAGGTGATGTGGTCCTTCTGTTGTGCACAAACGGACATGATATCCCCAAGTAGCAGGCTCCGTATAATCCACTATAAAATATTGCAACACATACCATACCCCATGTTCCTACACATGTATGCCCTTCATGAAGACTAGCTGTACTAGATGTGGCCAACCAGAGGCACATTTACTGCATCAGGTGTGGTCCTGCAATGCAATTTAAGCCTACTAGGATGAGGTATTGTCTGCACGCTCTACAATGATAGATCACAAAGTGCCCAGTGACCCAAGAATAGCGGTGGGAAATCCTGGTGTCTTACAGACGATATACAGGACTAGCCCTGCTACAGGCCAAAAGGCTGATAGCCTGCTGCTGGGAACATCTCAGAAATATAAGTGGTTTGAATCCTTACTATACTGCAACAAACAATTTGACTTGTATGCAACGATGCTTCTCCCGACCTCCAGGCCCAAAGACATTTGGGGACCCTCAGGTCATTCATCCTCACTACAACTACCTAGCCCATCGGACTTTGCACTGAGACACAGTATGGAGCAACACTTGCTGAACAGCGAGGGGACTGTCCATGTGCGGAACCAGGTGATGCAGTCGCTGTGTGAGGGGTCGTGGATAGGGTGGGGAGCACATAAAATATGTAAGATGCCTGCTCTCTTACGTGGCCTACTGCGGAAATGTACACATCCTGCACACCAGGGGATATGTCAAATCTGTGCCTTTACATGTTTTATTTTTCTTTTGTATTGGTTGCATCTACCTTTAATAGAACAAAACAAAAAAGATTTTTTTACCTGGTAGTTCTTATGCCAGAGGCACACATTTGGGTAAAGTTGGCCCTTTAATAATCCTGTAAGAAAATCGACAAATATTCCTGCAAAGGTTTCCCAAACATGACAGGGTGATTTGTGGTTCTGTCATTTTGGGTTCAGTTCCAAACATCAGTTAGCATTAACTATGATCAATCTATACAACACTCTTCTTCATGTTTACGAGGTTCCTTTCAGACTGCATTGTACCGGGTCCATCTATAAATGATCAGGTGCCATGACTTCCGAGCAGACCAGCTTGTGAAAAACAAAAGCAATTCAAACAGGATTCCAAGCAAAAGTGGGCATGGCGAGAACCAGCAAAATTTCCACGGCCTCTACATACAAAACACATAACATTAGCCCACAAGGGAGTGCTGCCTATAGTTTGTCTGTCTGAATACTGGTTTCGCCATAGTAATATAGTGGTAGTGCCAGAAACAAACACTGACATGAACAAGGTGTAGTGCACAAAAGGTATCTAGCCTGCAGAGAAGATGGAAAGGTATAAGTATCCAGTGGGCACATATATAAAGATGTGAATAAAACTGCTAACCACTCAAACCGTAGCACAGCAATTTCCCACTCTGGGACTCGTCTCTCCATCCTCGAACAAAAAACTGGAAAGCCTGTAACTCCATTTATTTGCTTCTGGTTTCGTGCCGTAATGTGAGCAGCATAATTCTGAAACTTCATAAAGACACTAACTCCTGATCAAAGTGAAAGAATACATGGACGATTTTATGGAAGTACCAAATCACTAGATTTACTATTGTACTTTAGCTTTGTCAAATGCAGGACTCGTCGTGGGACTATCAAGGGAGGACAAACTTTTTCTGCAACAAAACTGTATTTTTGTACCACCCTGCTATTGTAGAGTGTGCCGGCACATGCCACTCAAGCCTGCCAAACTAAGGACCTACCTGTGCCACCACTGAACAAGCAGTAACTACACACAATACTTGCATGGCACTTAACCCTAGATGACACCTAATGATCATAAATAGGTAACACAAAGCAAACAAAAAGGGAGGAAGAATTGGTTACAAAAAGGGCACCTTCCTTGAATCAAGATAAATGGCATTTAAAGGCCTTCAAGCTTAGACTTTAGTTTCACTTAAATATCTAAAAGTTTCAGCTAGACAAAAACAGTGATGCAAAACTTAGCGATGCTACGAAGGTGAAAAAATTTGTAATTTATATAAATTAAGCCAATTGACGCCGTGCCCCCTATCATCGATCTAAAACTCAGCTAACAGGCCATCCCCTAAATCGAAAGGTGCTTTAACTGGCCTGAAATAGAAGCAGTGCATCCACCACAAGTCAACGTTTGTATAACAGCAAGAGTGTCCCAAGAGAACTAGATTTAGAATGCCAACAGTTTATGTTTGAACAGTCTATATTCATTCATCCTTGCTTTTAGGTCAATATACAAATACTGCCATTGTGACTTCTGGACATCTTGCCACCATGACGTGAGTACAACATTAGTGTGGCATGTCAACAATCTTCCAAATCCAAGCCTGAGCTAATTAATTCGATAATGCAAATCATATTAGACTGACTAAATATTGGAATAACACAACAAATGTTGCAGTTGCTTTCTGCAGTAGGCACTTCTCCATAAGGGCTGCTTCGGCTGGATCTTAAATTGATGACAGGACACATGTTGCAGATATGCACCCGATGAGGAGGTCCAGTCCAGCTCTTACCGACTGTCGGTCAGTCGCCCACAAGCAGCAAGTGCAGGTGATACCCTGCCCCCCAGGACCAGCACCAAGGTCTCCTGTCCCCTAGGAGCATTGCCTGCCTTTCGCTCTCTCACTGTTTCCCGCTCTCCCGCACCCCGCTCCCACCTCCAGCACCCCTCCCAGGACCTACTTAATGGAGGCCGCAGTGCGGCTGCGCCGAAGGCGTGCCAACAGCAAGCCCACCTGGACCACGCCCAGCGCCAGGAATCCTGGCCCTCCAGACTCCCACAGGTACTCCGCCACCGATCTTCGTACCTTAGACCCTGGTCGAAACAACTGTTGCCTCGCATCCCCCCCCCCCCGCTTCACAACAGAACTGTTCACCTGTATCCACTGCTGCTTCACCTCCACATCAGGACCGATCTCCGCTGCAGTATCTTGCACAACATGGTCCGCACCGACCAAGACCTCACCAGACCAACTCAGATGCCTCCTGCGCAACGCCAGATCGCTCTGCAAGCACGCCACTGAAATCTGGGACACCATCTCCACCATCACCCCCAACATAACCTTCATCACAGAGACGTGGCTCCCCTCAGCATCGACCCCGGACATAGCCACGGCAACACCCATCGGCTTCAAGATCAAACACCACGACCGCACTAACAGACACAGAGGACGCATAGCCATCATGCACAAGGAGTCAATCACCTGCACCATCACCGTCGACCAAACCATGCCGATCATGAAACACATAAATTTCCAGCTCTGCACCGACGACATTACCATCAAAAGCACCCTCGTGTACAGACCGACAGGACCGCGAACCGGACAAAGCCATCGCTGAATTAATCGCCTCGCTCACCATCAAATCCGAACACTACGTCTTCCTGGGAGACCTCAACTTTCACCTAGACGACTCCACCGACACCAACTCCACTGACCTCCTGGAGACAGGACAACATTGGCCTCAAGCAACTACTCATGGACCCCACGCACAAAGCAGGACACACGCTGGAACTCATCTTCACGTCTAGCAACAGAATTCAATACAACCACACCTCGAAAGTCAGCTGGTCGGACCACTCCTTCATACACTTCACCATCGCCCGACATCCCTGCACCATCCCCAACTAACAGATGCACCGCAGCTGGTCCAAAATCACTCAGCAACAATGGACGGACGCCCTCAGCAGACCCCAAGGACACCACCAACATGGACCACGCAATACAAAACTTCAACCACTGGATCACCAGCGCCGCCGACCAAGTCACTCCCACCAAACCACACAGACCCACCAAACAAGCCAACTGGTACACCCCGGAACTCAGCACATCCAGACGCAAGTGCAAACAGCTCGAAAGAAGATGGCGCTCCAGCAAGACCCACACCGACAGAGTCACTTTCAAATCAGCCCTCAATGACTACCGTCGACAGATCAAAGCAGCAAAAAAAAAAAAAAAAGAGGCCCTGACCCACCGGATTAACACCGCACTGAGACAGCTCTAATCGCAGCAACAGACGACATCCACACCCTATACGAGAGAGGAGAATCAGCCATTCTGAGCCTGCTTGACCTCTCCGCAGCCTTCAACACAGTCTCCCACCACACACTCATCGATCGCCTACACCAGATTGGCATAACAGACGACACGCTCAGATGGATGGCATCCTTTCTCACAGGATGCACCCAGAAAGTCTGCCTTCCTCCCTTCACACCGCAAGCCAAGCACAACATTTGCGGCGTTCCCAAAGGCTCAGCTCAAAAATCTTCAAGGTCTACATGACTCAACTCGCAGACATTGTCAGATCGCACGGCATCAACATCTCCACTGCAGACGACACACAGGTCGTCCTATCGCTGCCTGCCGACCCCTCCGCAACAAAGACCAACTTCCACAACTACATGGAGGAAGGACAACTGCCTAAAACTTAACACGGACAAGACAGAAGTTCTCATCTTCGGCAAACACACCACCCTCTGAAACGACTCCTGGTGGCCATCAAAACTCGGACTTACCTCCAAGCCGAAAGGCCACGACTGCAACCTCTGCATCATCCTAGACAGCGAACTCTCCAGGAAACATCAGGTCAACAAAGTCTCCTCAGCCTGTTTCCACAGGCTCCGCAAGATTTTCAAGTGGTTCCCCATCCGCACCAGGAAGACAGTAACGCATGCCCTCATCAACACAGGACTGGACTACAGCAATGCACTCTATGCAGGGACCACCACCGAACTCATGCAAAGACTCCAGACAATCCAGAACGCAGCCGTCAGACTGATCCTCAACCTACCAAAAAGAACCTACAACATCCACCACCTTAAAGACCTCCACTGGCTCCAGGTCCAGAACAGATGCCATTTCAAGCTCCTGACCCACGCCTACAAAGCCCTCCACCAAGGACCTGCTTACTTGAACCACCAGCTACACTTCCACCGTCCCCCCCAGGAACCTTTGCTCCGCACGCCTCGCAGAGATCCCTCACATACGCCACTGCTACACCAGAGGACGCTCCTTCTCCCATCTTGCCGCCAAAGCCTGCAACACCCTCCACCTCCTTACCTCGACCTCACTGACCAACTTCAGGAAGAGGCTCAAGACCTGGCTCTTCGAATGAGACCGGCAGCAAGCGCCTGGATACCCTCGAGGGTGACAAGCTGCGCTCTATAAATACTACTTCATTGAATGACAGCTCCTCAAGCACACAAGCAGAATTTATGCAGTGCAGATGCCGATGACATCCATTGCCATGATGCACATGGCCTGAAACTGAGGTGTTGCAGCATAAGCTCCCTGTCAGAAAATAAATATATAAAATACACACGGGGGACTGGGACCCTTGTAGTAAAGTCACTCAGCATGAGAAAAGAAGTTCCATGCAACACTGTTTGGAGGAAAAAAGGAACCTGGGAAAGGACATGCATATGTGTACAGAAAGAAGCGTGCTGCACAGGTGTGTATGCATGAGTACAGGACGGCTATACCTCATTCTGGAAAAGATGCAGATCTGACAATCCCAAAGGTTAATATCAATTTTGGTTACATTTCAAAATGAGGAATGCAATTTTCCTCGAAAAATATAAAAACGTTTAATAAAAAAATCTGCAAGAAAATGGCATGAGAAAACATTTAAAGAGAAAATGGAGCAGTATTTAAGTGAAAAGAAATCTGGGCATAAACAGAAGTCAACGTACTAAGGGCCAAGTGGGAGGTGGGGAACCAGAATACAGGTCAATTTTGAAGTGCTAGATATATGCAGGGGAAGGGGTACTTGGGTATAGATAAATGTATAAGGGTACTAGCAGGGATTTATTTACTATGATATAGGTAGAGATAATAGGGTACTGGTTGAGGCAGAGTAACTAGGGAACAGGTGAGGTAGAGAAGGTAAGAGGAGGGGTAAAAATATTAGGGCATGAGTAGAGTAATAGTAAAAGAGTATAAAGCTTTAACTTACTTACTACTTAAGAAGTAGAGTTCAGATAGGGTACAGCTAGGGGCTGAATTCCAGGGGTAGGAACTCTTGGATATAGGAAGAGGTAGTAGGGTACAGGTGGGACAAAAGGTAGGAGAGTACAAGTACAGGAAGCTGTAGTGCACAGGTAGGAGGAGAGGTAACAGTACGGGTAGAGATGCTAGGGTATAGGTAGGGCTAAAGGTATTGGGAAACAGGTAGCGTAACTAGGGTATAGAAAAAGAGGAGGTTATTTAGTGTAAGACGTAAAGGTACCACGGTATAGTTAAGGTTACTATAGTAGGAGGTGCTAGGGTAAAGGTCAGGTGGAAGTACGAGGTTATATTGTTAGGAGTAGGAGGTACAAGGGTGTAGGCAGGATAAATGGGGCTCAAAACAAAAAATACATTGCTGAGGAAGGAGGAGGCAACTAAGATATAGGCAGATTAAAGGAGGGGGAAAAACAAGAAAGTATGTAGGAACACTGAAACACGACGGAATTTATAACCAACAGCCTACACACTGCAGCAGTGAGTTAAACCCTGGCTGCTGACACCCTAGGGAGCAGTTTGTCACCAACTCAAAACCCGGAAACATCAATCCAGCCCCTCATCCATCCGAGGTCGATAAATAATGTTTTTGAAAAAAAACGACCATTTAGTTCAAACTGCAAACGAGTAGAAATTGCGATTTCTTCAACAACAGCTGGGAAACAGAACTACACAGGCGAGATTTCGATTGACTGTCCAAATGCATTTATTTTTACTGCGGCATTGCGCCAGCACACTCCCTTTTCAACTGGCACGGAGCTTTAGTGGCTAGAGAAGCGTGGCAGGTGCACAAATACTCAATTACCAACAGGCACAGGAGTCGATGTTGCACAGTGAGCATACTGCACAATATCGTTCTGTATTCTCAGTCGTCCAATAGATATACTCTTAATAGAAAAAACTCCATATATTAAAAGGGGTCTTTGAGAGGTGGTTCCTATCCATGAATTCTAATTATGGATTCACATTAATATATCCTTCAGTACATTGCATTCCATGAATCTCTTGCAGACGTGCCCCTCAGACACGCAGTGCACTGAAAGCAGCAGGTTTAAACAGCGGCAAGATGTTCTGCAATGAGGCTGCTACTAAAGTCCTCCTTTCAGTGTACACGACACCGACATTCTAGGCCCCTTTAATGGATTATAAACGATCAGAGTTTAATGTGGGGCCTCTAGGCTCACGACTGATAGCAGAGAGCTGGTAATGAGTGTGGAGATCTGGGCCTCAATCGTGTGCGATTAGGAGCTCAATATCATGCCGCGTTATCGAACAATTTGCTAAAGAAACAAAGGAGAAAATAGATTAATTCACTGATAATTGAAACTTGGACCAGGTCGGTATGCCTGGTCCGACTATGCTGTTCTGATAACGGTCAAGAAACTAGCCTCAACCGCTCTGAAGAGAGCAGAGCCTTTCAAGCAGAACCCTGCGGATGTGATGCTGAAAAAACCTCTTCAAGAACAGTACACATTTAATCATTATCAAATTTTGGCACCCACTGATAATTTATCAACTGTTAAAAGTTTATAAACTATTGAAATCAAACTAAATGTAAGTAGTTATCAAGAAATGCGTCACAAAGAATAAAAAGCAGAGTTGGAAACCAATGACTGAAGCCAAGAATCAGTGTTCTAATTAACACACCATTCTCTCCGCTTATTTATGTCCTGTATATACAAGCCGCATGATTAGATTTTGCTCACTCCAAAAAGGAAATAGATAACACACCCAGCCTTCTATATAGAATTGCTCCTGCGTGCCACAACCAAGCACCCCGATTCCAAACTGTAAAACTGCTGGAACAAGCTAAACAGGTATTGCCAAAGTAAACAGGTTCACTGCCTAAACAATAGAAGAATCACAGTCTTTCAGCATTGTTGTATGCAAATAATATTTGCTGGGCGGGTTTCATTGTCTTTGTCTCAAGCAACATGCCTTAACCCATGAAGCGACAAGGATAAATCTAGCTCACACAGCGAGTTCATTCAAAAGGAAGTCTACCTTTCAGTAATCTAAGGTGTTGCTAGATTTTCCTACCCCCGAGTTGCCCCAGGCCATTAAATGGTAAGAATGATAAAATTGTGAGAATTCAAAAAATTGGTATGCTTATATTTCAAGAGGCCATTCTTTGGCATGGTCGAGATAGAGTTAAACAAATGTTTTCCATTGGAGCTTTCAGTGACAATCAACTTCGAGAGAGTAATAATTCCATGTCTTCAGATGTGGATGCAGTTTCTAAAAGTGGATCAGAGAGGAAGTAGGACTGATCGGACAATGCAACTAGACAAAGTTGAGAGAACGAAGAGAAGCAGCTGGAGACTCCCCTCCCTAACCTTCGCAGATCCAGGCAGCCCCTTCCCCCGGAGAACAATATGTACTGACTGCTTTGAGAGGAACTCAAGCAAGTGCCATTCTCCCGAGGAGCGAGATCCATAAACAGTGGCAATAGTAACAGTATGGCACTGGTCAACCATTCAGAGGTAGATGGAGCAGTAGTACAGAAGATGGCAATCTTTGTAACTTGTCAGTTTCGAACCCAGTCCTGCGTATGGAGGGTTCCACTTTATGTCCAGACTTCAGTGTTTAAAGAGTCAGTGATTCAGTAAAAGGACTATGCTTGAAAGGCACAGAAACACAATAACCCAAGAGTCTAACCTCACTGTGAAGTGGATTAAGGTGGAGCAGTACCTAAAGATGAGTGGAAGTAAAGAATGAGATTTCCTGCAAAAAAAGATTCGGCATCTAGAAGGATGTCCATGATTGTAGGCACTAACTTGATGACCTGCATAAACTCTGCCTGGCCGTAGGAAGATGGGGTCAGAAGCAAGATATGAGGGTGTGGTGGAAGGCATACTGCATTCATCTACAATGGGTTACGTGCCTTTGTTACACATCAGATGGACAAAATGAAGACATTATTCAATCTGCTGACAAATGAGCAATTCTAAGTACAGTTTGGTAAGCCTCCATGGTCCCATTATAAAGGTCAATAATTTGATTAAGAAGTCGTTACAAAACATCAGTCCCTGTGCATTCTCTTTAAAGCATCTAGGAAGATATGGTATGAGAATTCCTCTATCAGTAGGCAGCGTGATAAAGACTGGCAAACAGGCATTTAAAAATCAACTAATTTATGGAAAGTCGCAGCGTGCTTTTAAAAGATAAGAGCATTTGCTCCATGGTGATTAAATCAAACAAGAAATTCTGGGCACTTAATGAAAAAGGATCCTGCAAGGAGTGTATATGTGCTAGTTCTGTAAACAGTAATGTGTAGTCAACCTACATTGCTAAGATTTATCAACCTGAAGAACTTTCTGAATTCATAAACATTACCTGTTCCAATGATCTTAATATAACTAACGTAGCAGAATAGCAAAGCATGTTAAGGCTTCTAATACCACTGGCTCTGATGGCCGATTCAGCAATCATCTTAAGTAGAACTTCGGCTGAGGAGCCCCTCTGACATGCATCTTCTATAAATAAATGTTATCTAGCAGAACCCTACATCTCTAGCAACACAACATAACTGAGCTGTTATTTAAAAAGTGTGTCAAACCAGACACTATAGTCATTATCACCTTTTAGTCATCGTATTCCCCCCTGTCCAAATCGTTGCTAAAATTCTTTTTGGAAGTTAAAACACTATGGGTTGACAAAAATGATTTCATTTCACCAAGTCAAACAGGCTTTAGAAAAGGACACTTTTATGCACACTGCATTACCTTTAATATTCCTTGCTAGTAGTGCTCTGATTTCAGCATGGGCTTCGATTGAATAAAATAGTGCTTTAGTACGTTAAAATTCGGAGCTCTGCACAATTTTGTCTGTATATTATCAGAGCTTTACTCTGATTCTTAAGTCTTGCTATCCTCAGTAAAGAAAGACAGCCAGCACAGTAAGAAATAGTACGATTCTGGGGTCTGCCAAGGATGCGTTCTGACCATTGTTCAACATCCGAAGGATCCCAAAGCCTTCATTGTCAGAGTATCTTTTACTTTTCTTGCTAAAATGTGCTATCTGCTCTTAAGTATGCAGATGGCCTAATATTGGACCACACTGCTGAAGGAATGCAACATGATCTCAGTGCATTATCTCCGTATATCTAATACTTTCCTGAGGTAAACTATTATAAAACACCAAATTATAAAATTTGGCAGCCATTGCTTCAAGTGTTTTGGTTCTTTAATAATGTATGTTTCTCAATGCGACCTTTTATCGTTCTTTGAATGGTTTTTGACAGTTAACTATCATGAAATCCCAAGTTCAAAATCAAACAAGCATTTGCAATGCAATAGGTTTCGCATTTGCGAGAGTTTAAGCAATTGGCATTGTAAATGACAATGCCTTTTATTTATCTATTTTGATAATTAACACATAAATAAAAGGCATTGTTATTTACAATGACAATAGCTCAAACTCTTGTAAATGCGAGACCTATTTCATTTCAAAGAAGCGGCCGCCATTGTCCCAGGCTGCTTAGAAAGTGAAAGAACGCATGGCGTGCTGAATGCTGTAGGAAAGCATGTGGAGCCTGTAGTAGGAGAAACTTATTAAAGAAAATAGTGCTTACAATAAGACATACCTCATAACAGAAGTAAAAGGGCCAGTCCTCATGGGAGGCTACAAATGAAGACAAGGCGGTACTAAGGAGGGACTAACAAGCCTATTAACGAATCAGAAGCCAGCATTTACAAAGGACAAGGACACAAGCCAATGAAAAATATGGACGGAGTTTCAAGTCCATACTCGAATACAGCATGCTTCGCAGAGCAGCGCATGCGCTGCCCAGACTCGACCTAAAAACTAATGTTGTGTATTCTGCGCAGTGTCCTTCTGAGATCTGCTATGGTGGTCATTCCTGGATTGTGATTGTAAAAGTCTACACTTTCAAAGTGACACGTTTTTACCCTTAAATATCAAATATGGCTTTCAACATTAACAAATCCATTCATTGCCTTGAGGACCCATTTTTGAGGAGATGCTTTCTGAGCCTAATTCAATCAACTCCTCTAGAAGTCATAAGAATGGAACTTTAATTAGTATGGAACTGGGCGCTTCCTTTTTTTCCTGGACGTTTTAAACGGATTTTAGTTGGTCTTTCAGGCAGTGCCTAACAAAATTTAAAGCTGCAATAAGATAGTCCTAAACAAAACAGGGAGCAGGATGTACTCTTGGCTTGCAACCTGTTTGCACCTCTTAGCAGGAAACACTTCGGAATGTACAGATTCTGGACAATACTTTGAATGCAATCAACATGTTTAAGTAAAGATTAAGACTCTTGGTGAAGTGGCGATCTATTGGAGATGATTTATGAAACCTTGTAACACAAATTACATATTCTTTTTAATGTCCATTGAGTGAAAAACAAACAATCAATCTGCTCCAATATGACAATTTCTTTATTTTAAATTCGGATGTATATGTGAATTAGATTAGGCCATGTTTCAAAACTCAGTAATACCTGTAAATGGAAAACCGAATTACTTGATATAATTTATTGGCTTCTATACAGAAAGCAAAAAACTTGTGTTATATTCCACTGCAAGAACTAAAGGGCATATTAACAAGGGCCATATCGCCGCTTTTCTGGCTTTAAAAGCCAGAAAAGCGGCGAAAATGTCATCGCCCTATCAACAATGCGGTGCTAACATGCATTAGCGCATGTTAGCAGCCGTTCTCCACACGCCTAGCCTCGCATCTCTAATAGGATGCAAAGAAGGCGTTCCCAAAGAAAACAACCGGGAAAAAGTCAGTAACCGCACATCGCGGTTTTTACAAGCCGTGCCCTGACACCCATAGCGTTATTAAAAGCCGCGCTAACCGCGGTTATCGCTGGTATCTAACGTCTGATGAATTTCAGACTTGTCTATCTGTTCAATGGGAGGTGGATTGAATGGCTGAGTCCACATCTCCCCATTAACAACATTTCCTTTAGCGCCGTCCTGTTGTCGCTGGTTTTCGCACGGTAATGTGGAATATCGCTATCAATCGCCTGATTTCACATCACCTGTTAGCCAAGCGTTGTTAATACGCCGCTAACACGGCGATGTGAACCAGCGATAATGACAAATGCGATAAACGCGTTCAGCAATTATTATCGCCTTTTGTTGTTGATATGCCCCCTAGTGACTTTCACTGCTCCCATATTTCCTATACTCTGCGTTCAATCCAGACTAACAATTATATGCTTCTGCCACTCATGTTTAGATAAAAGGTCACTCTGCACAGAGGTTTCCCATATACCATCAATGTAAGGTTAGTTATAGCAACCTGACCAAGGGTACTACAAACATGGAGGACAAAAGCCTATCTCCCCAAGAGTGGGTAGGGCAGCAAAGTTCAACCTTAGTGGAGAACAAATTTGTCCCCAAAAAGCATAGTCTTCCTCACATCCATGGACAGCTACGGGTAGGGAAAATAAAGGAAAAAAATGCCCTCTCACAGAATAAAGAGCAAATGCAACACCAGAAACTCTTTAGGGCTGAAAGAATAGCAAAACTGACAACTTTCGAAACTGGCCTGTGAACCAGAGAGCAGGTAATTAGTACCCCTTCCATGTAGAGGGGGAAAACAGATCAAGTGACACCATTCACCATAGTAAGAATCAAAATAAAAGTGCCTCTGCCTTTCAGCCATTGAACATTTGCAAAAATGTCACAATAGGTAATTGGGAGGCATTCTATGCAATAAGTCAAGAAGTTGCCCCTGGCATTTGCGGTTTGAACCGCCACTGAGAGGGAAGGAAGAGTCAAACATCACCAATTATTTAGCTCCAAGCAGGCAAGCCAAAGAAGCCAGCACATTGTCACATTTTAAACAGTCAACGGCTGACAATCTGCATTAACGCTCAATGACAAACGGCTCCATGTAAAAGCGCCGGTTTTATGTGACCAAGTCCCAAAAAGAGTGCACAAACACCAGTCTATTTGGGGTTGGTGAGCCCTTACTTGTAAATAGGCCAATCCCACACCCTCAAAATGAGATATAAACCGCACATATTTATTCGGTAGGACCGGCCTACGGAAGTAGTCTACATTTTCTGGTGTATATTTGGATTGGTTTATGAACAAAGCGTTCTTTTTTTGGATAAACAAATACATTTCAATGACATGTTGAGAAGTTAAACAAGTTTGAATAGGGATTTTTCATCGGATGCATTAATTCACATGGTTTCTGTAGGTAAAAACAAAGAAATCCCCTGAATTTTAACAGTGCCTGTCCCACCGTTAATATGAAGAAAATGTAGGACAAGCAAACAAACCTCGTCGAACTTTAACAATTCAATAACCTCAATTTAGACAATAACAGACCACCCCAGTTCCTTTTACACAGGGTCTGCGCTCGGAGTTACTGCTGCAGACGTGCTAAAACCGTCAAAGCTCAACTGATCTCACCTGTCTACGGCAATTCCGTTAATCAGATGCCTTCTCAATAGAACTCGCAATACCTTGCTTCAACTCGAAGAATAACCGGAAATCTGAGCACGCTGACAGGGGCGCACCTATCATTAGTGGCAATATGTGCCAGGTGTACAGGGCCCCACTACACCACAATGACGACTATCTTTATCTACACAGCAAAGCAGCAACATATCCTTGATTGCATTATGACCTGTAACACACTTAATACTGCACTGAAAAGCAATCAACAAACATTAGGCACCGGATTCCCTACCTCTCACACGACAGATTATTGTGGTCGTTTGATGACCCAATTCTCTAATTTACCGTCCTGACCCCAATTCTCTAAATCCGACTCACCGTGCTTTCCCGGGACGGCACGCCACTCTCTAGCTCGCATAAAGCCCGGAAGTTCTGGAGTTCGAAGTCCGGATCCACATCCAGTGAGAAGGTGAGTTCCGAGCTGTCCCGGCGTAGGCAGAACACCGTCAGCAGCATACCGCAGCGCACAGTAAATCAACAAGGGGAATCAGAAAGCACCGTAGTCCGGTTTGGGAGAAAAGGGGCCCTGACGGGAATCCTCAGGGGTGGACAGTGATAGTAGCTGCCCACAGTACTCCTCCCCTGGCCGGTTGGTGTTTATCAGTCGGCAGTGTGTCTTGTCTCTGCCAGGCGGGGAGGAGGGGGCAACCTGTATTTTTGGGCAGCGCAGGTTACCGACCTATTGAGAAAGCGAAACGGTGCAGGAGATCCGTCCACATAGCCGACGTCACAGATACAGGAAACGATAGGTTGCGCAAGCGCGTCCCGGTCAGCGGAAGCATCTGTTTTCGTGTGACTGGGTGGGGCCATCTTATAAGTTTGGATACGACGTATATCGGTCTTGGGGGTGGTGACACACCCGACTTTACACTTAACAGCGACTTAAGTACAATGAAAATATCGACAAGTACAATACAAAACACGGAGAATCAGTAATATATTTTCACTGCCCAAAAATAAAAACATGTTGGAACCAATTACAAACTACAGGAACAATATATTTTAATCATAAAAACTATCGTTTAAAGATGGCTATTGCAAAGATTATAAAGTCTTGCGCGGGTGGATCGAGGCTTTCGTTATACGGTATACCTTACGTCAATTCATTGAAGGGGCATTGTCTCGATAGTCCTCCTTCTATTTTCATGCGTAGATAGGTGGCCTGTTTCTGTATATACAGGGTTAGTTTACCTGCAGCGTTCACACGTTACCAAATTAATCGATCTTCCGCAGCAAGTTTGGTTAAACCAGACCAGAATAATACTTAATCCAAACCAAAATACAATTGTCCACTACTCACCCCAAACATTTTTTGTGCTTCCTTAAATGTTGCAGCCCCTTGTTGCTATATTGTACAGTTTATAGCTTTCATAATATTCTTGAAAGGTCGAATAATGCATTACATCAGATAGAAGGCAAACAAAGTTGGAGTACGAACAACTTCATGTAAAAGTGTACAGTGCATTTAGATTGTGGTTGTGTAGATTTCAGTTATAGGAGAATGAGATTGTTTTTAAGGATTGGTCTGGCAATAATATTGAAGGACTCCATTTATTCCCCGGTAGAGACTGCTACTACATCAGACTCCTCCCTGTAAGACAGGGAGCTACTCACTACGAGGCAGGGTGGATGCTAGAAGGTGACACCCGACACATCCATTCTGCTGACATGGTGTCTTCTGTGGGGATGCTCTTAAGGTGGATGCGGTGGGCTATACCTTCTGATCCAGGTATTTGGGCTGCCGGGTAGCGTGCTACTCGCCGCAATGTGCTTCGATGCCTCGTCAGGGGTAGTAAACGATATATAAATGCAATTTAATTTAATTTAATTTTCTGCACTGCTTTGATGCAAACTATTACCACCCGGTGAACAACATAAGGATATTCTAATGTCATTGCCCAACATAATTGCTTCTTGCACTGAACCTTGTGGGTAAGTCCCATCCAGCAATGTCTTCTCCCAATCAACCTGATGATCGAATCAATGTAGTGCATGCTGCAAATGGGTAGCAGCATAGCACAGTAATGTGTCAGTACTAAAATATATTCTGTGTGATTAACGTTACTAAGGAGAGTGGAGTATTGCATATTTAAAGAATTCCACATGCAGTATTTGTGTATAGAACGTGAACTATAAAGGTCTTTGTAACATTTATATATTAATGTGATGGGAAAAGTTACGGGAAAAGGGGAAACGTGTCCCATTGTGAGGTTACTAAATCAGAATGTGTATGTGTAAACTAATGTTTAAACATTTATACGTGTAACAATAATTATTTTCATGTAGGTGCATTTAGAATGGGACACTCTGGTTAATAAAAAGGTCTTATGCCAGAAACATGATGACTATGTTGTTATTACTTTATGCACTGTTTCCTCTTTTTCTAACTAGGTTGGACATCCAACGACAAGACAAGTAGGTACCACTGTCAGGGTACTATTTTTCGACACAAGTGTGGGGTAGGAAACTCACCCATATTTATTGTCCTAAAGAAGCGCCACAGTTCTTTTTTGACCACCAGGGGCGCGAAACATGTTGACCAGAATTTGACCCTATCAAGAGTGCCAAACCAGACTACGAGGGTACATTATAACTCCCTTAGTAGCACTAACCTTTGAGGTTTTTTAATCTGACAGGGGAATCCATATATTCAAGGTTTAGGTGATATCCCCCAATCAGTTTTAACTCACGTTACAGCACACTCAACACCACTGCATTAAGACATCATTTACATTCATCAAATGGCAAAAAAACAAAAGATCTCCTCTAAAGTGACCCTTCGGGGACCCATAGGGCATTGCAGTGCCTGCCCGATGAGGAGTAACTGCCCTATGATGAAGCATGACATCCCTCTGGATGTGTGAGTGCAACATGAAACAGTCTTGTTGACTGTCCCTCACGATCTGTCCAACTCTTAGATAGTTCTTCTTTTACTTCCTCTTTAGGAACAGTGACCCCTACCTTTGCGTTTATTTCTACTTCAGGAGCACGAGCACTGGACTGTTTTCAGCTTCCAGTCTCCCCTCTTACTTTTTAGGTCGAGCCTCGAGTAGCGCGCAAGCGCTGCTCTGCGAGACTTTAAGTTAGAACTTTTGAAAGCTGACCAGACGCTCGTGCGTCATGGCCTTTTCCCTGCGGTTACGCGCGCGGCAGACATCTGTTTCCAATTATCGTGCCCAGACGCGGGCGTGATAATTGGAAACACATGCCGGCCGTGCGGGCAAAAGGCCATGACGCACGAGCGTCTGGTCAGCTCAGCAGGCTGCCGCGCTCGCGCCCGCTCCTCTCTGACGCTGCTGTCTCTGCTCTGCTGTCCAGCGCTTCACATGTCTTTAATTGTTGGTGGCACAAAAGGTTAGTTAAATTCTGCAAATATAATTTTGCTGCAGATTGTTAATTTTCTTTTTCCGTCACTGTCTTATTCCTACAAAGCCTCCGTATCGTGTTTCGGTTCAAAGCCTGTCCGTCTCTCGCCGTCTCTTTTCTCTTTCCCTTTTCTTGTTTATCAAGTTTCTTTACTGGACCCTGGTCACTCAAGACTACACGTGGTCTAGACTAGCAAGAAACATTTTTTTCAGAAAGGTTCTTCGCTAGAAAGTCAGTAGGGCTGAGGGTGAGGCAGTCACATGGCTGGTTTAGACTTAGCATGTTTATTGAGTCTGTGATCTTGCATGGAGGACATCGTTTTTAGTGCTGTGGACAAGTACAGGCCAACACTTCAATAGCATCAGAGCCATCTACCACCCCTTTTTATGATGTATGTCACCGAGATGAATGCAACAAAACGTGTAGCAATTAGCATTTTTGCACGTTTTGATACACGTAGCAATATGCCTTTGTTTCTGAATAATTATCGTGGAGCCCTGTTTTAAAAGGCATTGAAATGGAAGGTTTATTGCATTTGCCCCACACAAACCTTATGATGTCTTGATTTCTACTCCTCTCATTCTGATTTCCACATTATCTTTTGCAAACTTCTGTTCTGTTTCCACTGCCATGAAGTCGACGCAGATGTTTATAAGAGTGATTCTTTGATGTAAATTTGGAAAAGTTGTGAGCAACATACTTCTTAACTCGATGATCAAGGGGAATCAAAACACAGCTTTATTACAAGACAGGAGGTTCTATTCTTGTTGTTTTATTATCGTAGACCATAATTCAGAGTAACAGTATATTTGATTCTGCTCCACCCGGGAGGAACTAGAAACATAGAACAAGCATTGGCATAGCAAATAGGTCTCGCTTTTGGGACCTTATAAGTGTTTACCCATGCAACAGTTGATGTTGTTGCACCAAGGATATTGTGCTGCATAACTAAATACTTATAAGGTCCCAAAAGCGAGACCTATTGGCTATGCCAATGCTTGTTTTGATAGAGGGTGCAGTTAGAATGACATCTTCGTAATTCTTTACAATTTATTCATGTATTAAGAAGTTGCATTTATTGTGTGTGTAGAAATGTGCACGTATTCTGTAGCCCGGTACACCGTTAAAGTTGACTAGCGTGGGCCTCGAGAAACCAGTTCAGTTCATGCTCATATTTAGAGTCTAACATGTAATTCGTATTTAACCTTCAACGTAGGATGCGTTTGCTTGTATTTTGTTTCCACTGCAGGTATGCACAAAGCCTTATTAACATAGAAGGGTTTTGTTTTCATTAGATAGCAAGGTATGAGAAGAAGGTGGCAAGGAGAAGCGTGGTAACAAGCAAGGAGGCGAGTTCTCATGGGAGAGGAGAGGAAGGACCAAGGATGAACGAAGTTGCAACTTATCGATATGGGAAAGGTGGTGCAGAAATCCAGTTGTGCCAGAGCCATGGAAATTCACTGGCAAGGATCACATGGGATTATCTACCCTGAATGCAATGTTGAACGTAGTGAGGGACCGTAGAGTCATCTTAGGATTTCATGGAGAGCAGATTTATGCTTCTGCGTGTGTGGCTTTATGCTACCTGACCCATTGTTGGAGTGCCTTCTGCTGAAGACTCTAACAGCTGACACCTTTCTGATTTCACCTTTACTAAATGCTTCTTAGCTTAGGGTTGCCCTTTTAAGGTAGTGTAAGGAAAGACCGCTAGTTTATGCTTACTTTGGAGAATCATCTGATGCAATTTAATACTTAATTCTTTTCCTGATCATCGGTATCGTCATGATAGAGTTAGTCATCTGTTTTGTATTATACAGGGTACATCTCTTCAGGAGATTTGGTCTTATCTTGGTCTTTCTGTATTTCTATATGATTATGTTAATTGAGATTGGTCTATATTGATTTGTTTCTAAATTTATAATTAAACCCTATTAAACTCAGATTAAGTTGTCAAGTGGGTTATTGTGTGGCCACATTGGTTACACTGTATTGAGATGTTAACAAGTGATCGTTTTCTCCCTTTACCTCTCATGCTGCTATAAAGCTCGTCGATCTGGAGATAAATGTTTGAGTGTGCCAGAGCTCCAGCAGCTGGTAGCATTGTTGGATGGTTTGCTCTTGAAGTAAAGGGAGTTGGAACCTAACCTAGAATAGTCTAGACCCCAACCCCAGTGTCCCTAGTCCAGAATTCAAGATTTTGATGTGGAGAATAGATGGAGTACCAGTGGCATGCGTTGAAACAGCGACGGTGGAGGAGTGAGTATCAGTAGGGATGTGTGTGTGTGTGTGTGAGGTTTATGCTTAGCTTGCGGTACAATATTGATTGTGCTATGTCTGGCAGAGATGTTGTGAGAGTCGTGTGAATGTGGCGTTAAGTTGAAGAAGTTGTTGAAGTTGTTATCGGGTCCGACGTGACCCAAGATCCTGGGATATATGATAAAGGTGCAAAAGACACCATACAGGACCCTTCACAACACCGGACCCACATACCTGAACAACCACTTCTCCTTCCACGCACCCAAAGGACACCTCCAATCAGCCGATCTCTCTCTGGCCACCGTCCCACGTATCTACAAGACCAGAACGGAAGGAAAGTCCTTCTCCTACCTTGCAGCCAAGTCCTGTAACGACCTCCTCTTCACCTCCGACAAGTTCCCACATTGCCCCATTTCAGGAAGGACCTCAAGACCTGGCTCTTTGGATGACCCCAGCACTCAACAGAGCCACCCCCCCCTCCCACCCCCAGCGCCTTGAGACCCTCACGGGTGAGTAGTTGTGCTTTACTAACCCTTATTGCTTGATTGATTGAAGACACCATGTTCTAATTGTCTGCTAAGGTTTTGTGCGGTTTGTTGTGAGACGTCGTCAACAGCCTAATTGAGATAGGGAACTTTCGGATGTAAGATAGAGTTGTAATTAGTGTGGTAAACCTTTTTGCACAGAAGGGAAACTATACTTATTTAAGTGATTCCCCGCTGGTCGAGGTTTCATTTGTAAATGTGTGTTCTTTGGGTGAGTGATTCTATCGATTCTTTTAGTCGAGCATACAGTTGTTATTTGTTGTTTTAGTATAAACAGAAGTGAACGAGAGAGAGCGAGTGTGGGAAAGATCGTGAAGGAGGGTGAACTGCTGCGAGGAGTGAGAGTGATGTCAGAGTGTGCAGCACTGGGATTGGTAGGTTGGTGTAACGCCGCACTGGGATTAGTCGAAATTGTCCCTTGGATGCTGAGCTGTTAATAATGATTGTATTACTGTGGAGCTTGAAACTTGTTTAATTTGGATTTGAGTTGAAATTGTTGAAATAAAAGATTGAAAAACAAGATGTTTTAAAGCAATAAGAGATATGATATGAGGGGATTTAGGCATGCCTATTAGAATTGGTAAGGAAGCACCACTGGAGGATACGCCAGCTTATTATATGGCGATGAAAGTATGGCTCCATACTATTATTTGGCTTAAGAATTGGCACAAGATCACAGAGAAGGAAGGTGCATTAATGTTTCCACGCTACAGTACTTTCAATTTGAAAATAATTGATCATTTGACAGGGATATTGTTGGCAATGAAACCATTACCTAGACCTACACAGTTTGAAGCGCTTAATGCATGGGAACGTGCAGTGCATGTCTAACAAAGAGACAAATATCAAGGGAGGATGAAGAAAGCGATGAGTGCATATGCAGACGTGATATGGAATGAACAACAGAAGAGGTGGAGAGTAGACATAATTGAGAGAGCGAGATTATATCTTGTCATAACAAGTGAGGAAAATGATGCTGAGAGAAGGAGGAAGGAAAGGAAAAAGGAGGGAGAGGGACATGCAGACAGTGATGCAAGTGACAGCCTTTTGGATGGACTCTTGGCTGAATGTCCACACCCACATAATCAGACGCAAATGGGAAGTGGGGGAAATACGAGTCCTATGGGTAGTTCTGGAAGTGCTTCAGCACCGGTTACTTCTAGTCCTGGTGTTGTCAGGGTTATAGCAACTGGCACAACACAGACTACAGCAGGAGGAAATATGGGAGCATGTGTCACAGGTTCTTCGGTAAATTGTAGCACTAATTTGGCTTCAAAACTACTGCATGCTCTTACAGTACCCACGACTATTGGACCTATAGTCCCTATGTATGTTCCTAGTCCTTCTGGGAATGAAAGTAAGGGAATGCCTGCTTCTACAGTAGCAAAGGTACCAGAAAGAGGAGCAGATAACCAGAGGATACAATTTGTCCCGCTGGTTTGAATGAAAGCGAGCTCACAGTGTGCAGCGAGTGCAGATCCTTCTGTAGTACAGAATGGATTCAGACCTATAAGGTCTTTTCTTGGACTGGCAGGTATGGATTCCCCTGTATGGGAAACTCTCCTAAATGTACGAAACAGTACGCCCGAAGACAGCACTGCATCAAAAAGGACTTCTGAGAGTCAGCAGCTATTTGATGTCCAGGATTTAGAGCAATGGTTGAAGGAACATAATAATAATTATTCAAATGGAAATTTGAGTGCAGAGGTGAGTCAGGGAACAATAAAATCGTCTGTAAAGGTAGTCTTGATAGATGTGGTTAAATTGAAAACTGAATTGGATGAAATGATCACTGGGAGTTTGGAGCTTAATTGAATACATACCTACCAATAGAATGAATTGTTTTTCATGAGTAAAGATGTCACTAGGAGAGCCAGACAGGCTCATGAGAAATTATCTGATTTGGCTCTGAGATTCGAATGTCGATATAGAACGAGCAAAGGCTTTACAGAAAAATCATTGACTTGCATTTTGCGATCAGGACATGGAGAATCTGAGATTACCAGGATTGAAGACCCAAATTCGAGAGTTAATACTAAACATTCAGATTCGGAGAACCTTTGACAAATGGGGAGAAAGTCAGGTGAAAAAAAAGGGTTCTAAAAGAACAACGGGAGAACCTCCTCCTTTTGGAGAAACGGGAATGGATTTCAAGGCTTTCCTTTTGCGGGAAGTACAGAGTGGAGGTTATGTGCATGTACCTTGGAGTAGAGGTGATCTTGCAGCTTTTACCAATGATTTCCCGAGACTGAGAGAAAAGCCTGTAGAGTGGTACAAACAGGGTGATTGATTTGTGAAAATTTCCAAGGTGTTGTGGATCGATCTGAATACGTTGTTCAAAATTGTTCTTCCCAGTGATTTTTGATCAGCATGTAAGATAGCTATAGAATGGCCTGAAGGTGATCATGAGAGAGATCCAGTGACACATGGTCCGTCACCTGTAGTGATGAAGAAATACGAGCTAGTGATTACTTGGTTAAAAGTTAAGTGCCACTGCAGGATACTGATTGAGTAAAGATTGACAGGACGACTCAAGAACCTAAAAAGACGATTCATGCATTTTATGAAAAGTTGTTGCAGGCTTTCAAACAGTATAGTGGGATGGATACCCTAGAACCCAAGGATTTGGGACAGTTTGTGTCCCGATTTGTGACTGGGTTGAGACCTGAAATTAGTATAATAATACAAAAACATTTGATTTGTTGGCAGAATAAGTCTGTCAACGAAATTCTGCGTTACATAAAGCATTGTTGTGACGACATTGAAATGAAGCACAAAAAGTTGAAGGAGAGGTTTATGGTAGCACAGATGAAAGCTGCTCGAAGGGGTCAGGGACAGCCTTATGTAGGGAATACTGCCCTTATGCAAGGAGTCTACCAGTCTGGGACTCCGATGCAACAAGGTGGAGGATTTCAGGGACAAGGAAGAGGAAGAGGTGTTTCTATTAGGGGTGGGCGGAATTTGCGTAGTCGCGTTACGCAAAGTTCCGCGAAACGGTAAAAAATCTCAGCGAGCTACGCAGAATTCCGCGAGCACGCTGAATTGCTTGTTTCGCCCGTTCGCGATGCGTTTTTCCTGTTCGGGGACGCTGTTTGCGTGCTCGGGGGGAAATATCTCGCGAACTTGCCCATGCGGTCGCCACTTGGCGCGGCCATCTTGTTTCACTTGTCCCGCCCGCTCGCGATGCGTGTTTCCTGTTTGCGAACGTGGATGTCCGATGGCGCATCCAAATGACGTGTTCGCGATCGCACACTCTCGCGGGATCGCGCGGCCGGCTACCAAAATCTCGTTGCGCACGCGAACGGATAGGAAAACTCGTCGGCGAACACAGGGATCCCGGTAAGTCGCTCCCGCGCACGCGAACACGCATTTTGAAAGCGCGAACAAGGAAAAAATTCCGCTACACCGCGGAATTTTTGGCAATTTCGCGTTCTCCGCGGACCGCGGAATTGCCAAAATTCCGCAAACTCCGCGAGCGGAGCGGAATTTACCGCCCAGGCCTAGTTTCTATAGATCCCAAGACTGGAATTGATGGTGCCACTTTAAAGAAGTCTAACCCATGTCACTATTGCAATGGGTTGGGGCATTGGAAGCGTGAATGTCGCTTTATTCCTCCAAATCAAGAACAGAATGGAGGGTAAATCAACCCCAGGGTAATGTTATGCAATGCCATATCGTGCCCAGATCAAGATTCCAAAATGCGGTTGGTTCCCAAGATCCTATGATGCAAGTATCACAGCAGCAAGCTGCAAATAGTGCCCAATTTAATCAGAGCGCAGACATGAATGGGAATCTGAACATCTCCCATCATAATGGTCCGTACCAACAGTTTCCTGTATTTGACGCATCTGAGTACCAGATCAGTCCTTATGACTGTGCTGGAGGAAGACTGTACGCTTGGCGCAGTCAGACCAGAGTGGACCATATGTTGATGTAGATGGCCACAATGTCACTTTCTTGTTCGCCACTGGTGCTACCCACTCTACTATGAGAATGGCAGAGTTTCTGAACCTACCCCTCGCTGGAAAAACAACCCAAATTGTAGGAGTTGCAAGTAAACGATTGTCAAAGCCCCTTATTGAAGAAGTGCCTGTGAAGATAGGGACATTTGAGGATAATCATCAACTTGTGTGTGCTATTCTAGTCCTGTGTGCCTGTTAGGACGTGATTTGCTGTGCAAGTTTAATTGCACCATCTATTGCACACTGAAGGGTATTGAGCTTCAGTTAAACGATGAGGACGTTGCCTTTAAACTAGCAAGTCAGAACTTATGCGTCTCACTGTTCCCCATGTTGACAATGGAAGACTTGACGTAAGATCTCAGAGATACAGTGAGAGACCTAGTTTGGGATTTTTCTGGAAAGGACATTGGACTCATCCGAGGAGTTGAGCCGGTTCGTATCCAAGTTAAGCCTAATGCCGAATATCTGAGAACGCCACAGTATAAATTGACGCCGGATACAGTGGCTAGAATTACACTTGTGATTGAGACTATGATTGAACAAGGCATTTTGAAGGAGATCCTGGGGAATCCATGTAACTCACCCATTATGGCTTGCAGAAGCCGAGCAGTAAGTACCGCATCGTGCAAGATCTCTGGAAAATAAATAGCATAGGGGTTCCTTGTTATCCCGTGGTACCAAATCCATCTGTGATATTGTTTCAGATTCCATGTGAGGCTGAATGGTTCACTGTCATTGATCTTTGTCAGGCCTTCTTTTCCGTTCCCTCTCCACGAGGAAAGCCAATTCTTATTTGTTTTCCGGCTGGGGAATCGTGTTTTAGCGTGGTGCCATGTCCCACAAGGGTATATGGAGAGTCCTTCCATTTTGAACCAGATCTTGAAAAAGAATCTGGAGTCCCTGGTCATGCCCTGTAATTCTGTCCTAGTCCAGTATATCGATGGCCTTTTGGTTGCATCGAATACTCAAGATGCCTGTAAAACTGAAACAATTGCCCTGCTGAACCATTTGGCTGAAAATGGACATAAAGTGTCCCCAAGCAAGTTGCAGTACTTACTGTATGACAGAAGTCTTCTACTTAGGACATCACATTGTGAAGGGCGTGAGAAAGGTGTCACAAGAAAGAATCTCGGCGATCATGCAAATGAATCCGCCTCACACGCAGAAAGAAGTCAGGATGTTTCTGGGAATGATGGGCTACTGTCGTCAGTGGATACCTAACTTTTCCCTAATGGCGAAGGCTCTACAGAGGTTGACACACAAGGATGTGTCCGATCCAGTGCCCTGGGACATTGATTATTTGAACGCATTTCTGGAGCTGAGATAAAGCCCTTGTCACGCTCCTGCATTCGAAATGCCAGATTACAACAAAGCATTTTTGCTCTTTTGTACTGAACGAGAAGGTTGTGCACTCTCAGTATTGCCACAGAATCATTGAAGTGCATGTAGAGCAGTTGCCTATTTTTCAGCTACTCTGGATCCAGTAGCGTCTGCATTGCCCGGATGTCTCAAATCCGTTGCTGCAATAGGTGTCAGCATTGAGAGATGCGAAAGCATCGTAATGGGTCGCCCTTCGACTGTTTACGTTCCCCACTCAGTTGAGATATTGTTCACTAAAACTTGTACTCCGCACCTAACCAATAGTTGGCTCACAAGGTATGGGCAGACAATTTTGGCAGCAGAGAATGTCACCCTGAACCCTTGCTTCATTTACCTGATTGTGATGCGGATGAGATCGAAGTACAGTATGCCTGTCTCGATGTCATTGAACTATGCACCAAGCCCCGTCCTGACATTTCTGACAAGCTATTGCCTGAATCTGATTACACCCTATTTGTGGATGGCTCTTGTCTCAGGGACAATGAGGGAAACCTGAGGGCTGATAATGCTTGTCTGTACTGTTATGGGAGTGGTGGAGGTTGCCCGGCTTCAAGGAGTATTCGCCACGCAGGTGGCAGAATTGATTGATATAACCAAAAGGTATCCCACCGTGGTCATGGGGTTTAAAACAGAAGAAAATGCACGGGACACAATATAGAGGGGTGGGTCAACCCTCGTGGGTATGCTAGCTCAGCATGACTTGTGCGGGGAAGGAAAAAATTCCTTTTTTATATATAACCCTCACACACTCTAGTAGTGTCATGCTTCATCCTCGGGTTCGCCCTGACTCCTAGAGGTCAGGGCGGGCTCGACCGTATTTGAGGGAGAACTTAATAGAAGGGTGACCAGGGGGCTTTAACCAGAGATTAAAATCCCTCACCTTCTCCTAGGTATCCCTTTATTCGTGGAGTTAGTCGGGAGACTAAAACAATAACTCGTGGGCAGAATTGATTGCCCTTACCAGAGCATGCTGCGTTTCAGACCAGCTAAAAGTGACAATATTCACAGATAGCCAGTATGGGTTGGGTATAGTTCACGACTTCGGACAGTTATGGTCTCAACAGGGATTTATGACCTCGTCAGGGTACCGGATCTGCAAGGGAGAAAACGTGAGAAAACTGTTAGAAGCCCTGCAGATGCCAGCAAAAGCTGTTGTTGTTAAGTGCTCTGCCCATTGTAAAGGAAATAATTTTGTGACAATTGGTAATTGCTATGCCTACGAAGTTGCACGTTACTGTGCACTAAACGTTTGTACTTGAATACACAAATGAGGGAACAGATTTCAGCCTTTTGATGATAATTGCTGATACATGGGAATAAGTGAAGAGGTTGCAAGAGGAAGTTACTGAGGAGGAACAGCAAGATTGGATCAGAGTAGGATGTGTAAAACAAGATGATGACATTTGGGTTTCAGGAGATGGAAGACCAGTACTGCCTAATAGTTTGTTGCCACAGATGACGAGGCACGTTCATGGGTCGATGCTTGTATGAAGGGATACCGTGGTCAGGTTGTTTAGGCAGACTTGGTTTAACCCGAAGTTTTGAGTGATGGCTGAGGCAGTGTGTTATCGATGTGTGATTTGTCAGCAAATGATTGTAGGAAAGCAAGCTTCTGTTATACTGAGTCACATAGGGAGATCTGGAGGTCCTTTCAACAGAATGCAGCTGGATTTCATTGAGATGCCAGTATGCAATGGATTGAGGTGCATTTTAGTAGTGGTGTGGATCTTTTCACGTTGGGTGGAAGCCTACCCGACTAGGAGATGTGATAGCCTCACTTTAGATAGGCTGTTATTGAGGGAACTCATTTCAAGATTCGGATTTCCAACCTCTTTAGAGTCAGACCGAGGAACTCATTTTAATAATGAGGTCCCGAGAATGTTATGTGCAGCATTACAAGTGGAGCACAGATTACATTGCAGTTATTGGCCAGAAGCTTCAGGTATTGTGGAACAAGTCAACAGCACTTTGAAATCCAGACTTGCTAAAGTGTGTGCTTCGACATCTGGCCTGATGCTTTGCCTCTGGTGCTGATGAGTCTTCGCAGTGTCCCATATCGAAGAACAGGACTGTTGCCTCATGAGATAATCATGGGGAAGGCTATGCAATGGCCTGCTGTGCCTGCAAATATGCTTGTAATCATCACAGACAATTTGGTGCGCAATTACAGTAAAGGATTTGCTACCATGGTTCATTCTGTGTCTCACCAGGTTGAGGCGGCGACAGCACTGCCACATGAGGAGCAGTGCCAATTCCTTAGTCCTGGTGACTGGGTCCTGGTGAAGAAACATATGAGGAAGAACTGTGTTGAGCCTTATTGGCGTGGTCCATAATACGTGATCTTGGTCTCCGCGACTGCTGAGAAGTGTGGTGGTCTTCCTAATTGGGTACATGTGCCCCACACTCGTAGAGTCACTGGTCCCCTCTGAATGTGAAACAGCATCTGTGAAAAGCTGGCTTGGTATATGGTGTACACTTATGTAAGTGGGCACCTTGCATCAATCCAGACAACCCTTATGGTGATTTTAGTGGTCTTAGACAACCTTAGAAAGCTCTCTAAGTGGTAGCTGTAGAGAGCAGCTTTAAGGCTTAGTCCAGAAGGAGTGTAAAGCAGCTTGTTTTACCAGAACATAATCTTATAAGTATAGATTAAGTGAAAAAGAATCACACAGTGTATTTATAAAAATATGTATTTGTTATAAGACACTGACTAACATGTACAAATATCTCCTACCCAGAGATATACACAATGCACACAATACTTTACAATAGAAATAGGTAAGTAGCATGAAATACACAGTGGTCACCAGGGGGAGACCAAACCATATACTAAATAAATGGAATGTGAACCACGACTCGAGTCAAGACTGTACACAGAAGACGTAGAAGTGTCAGGGCCCAAGGAACCACCCAAGGTAATTAACTAGGACCCCACAGATGTTGTGTGCTAAGTGGGAACACAACCGCGTGATCAATTCAAGTCAATGGGTAAGTCGCGGTTGTAATTTTAAAGAAGAAACCCTTTAGAGAGCCACCCCACCCGTGGATACCTTAGGAACCAGGATACCTGCCCCAGGGAAGCCGGGTGCATAGGTGTGAAGTGGCGTTGGAAACCACCGTCAAACCCAATGGAGGACTTCAGAAAGATTCCACTGCTGGAGAAGGTGATAGTGTCCGGTGGAACCCAAAGGTGGATTCAAGATGTGAAGAACCTGCAAGCAGAGGGGACAGAGTCTATGCCACTCAGGAGTGACCAGGAGGCACGGAAGACGAATGCCCACCGATGTCGGGTGTTGCAGGGAAGCTGACTGTGACCTTTAAACTGCAGCTGTGCGGACCAGGTGATGCTGAGGATGACCAGGTGCTGGATACGAGCTGTCTCACGTCGGATGTCGGAAGTTGAGGGGTCGGTGTCCGGCGGGAGAACCAACAAGCCTTGGCAACTGCAACCAGCATGGAAGTTAAAGAAGGTGCAATGTCGGGACCAGCAAGGTCCAGGGGACTCACTACAAGCAGGGGAGTCAAGGCAGGCCCCGAGCAATCAGGGGAGCCCAAAGAATACGAAGATGACCCTCAAGAGGACCCACAGGCCGGAGGCACTGGAGTCGCAAGAGGACTTCGAGCAGCTCACCAAAGATGCAAGCCCACGATGCAAGAAGATACGGTGAGGATGAAGATCTTGGTCACTGGAGATGCTTGAGGTTGGGGCTACTTGGAGCCCGGAGATCTTGGTGGAAGGAAGCCAACAAGCCTTTGCAACTGCAAGTCGACTTGGTGCACAGGGGTGCGGTTCCTGCAGCTCCGACTAGGGATACTGGCCTCAAACATGGTGAGAGGACAGGGCAGGCCTCGAGGGATGTGAAGAACTACCACCTGTGTTGCTGAGCCTTTCGGAGTGTGTGGGAGCTCAGGATCAGCAGACTGGTCAGCTTAGTTGCGATGCCTGCAGATGCAGGGAAGTGACTCCTTCACTTCAAGGGAGATTCCTTCAGGTGTCTTGGATGCCCACAGGCCTTGGAAGGTTCCTGTATGGTGCACAGGCACGGACGTTGAGGCAGACGAGCAGGGCGACGAGATCAGGAGCAGCAGGAGTCTTCCTGATTGCAGCCTTAATGCCTAGAGCGAAGTCCAGCAAGTCCAGAGTGCCCAGACGGTCGAAGAAGTGGTGTTGGAATTGTATCTTGGCCCACGACGAATCTAGGGACCCACCCTCAGGTAAGCCCTTAAGTGCCCTAAGAAAAGGGTTGGGACAATACAGGGGTCCCTCCCTAAGGAGGGGTTGGACAAGGGGGAGGATACTCCCCTGTCCCGGTTCGTGCCAGAGCAGGAGCCAACAGCTCCCTGAACTGGTTTGAACTGAACTGTGCATGGAGGGCACCAAGTGTGCCCTGCACGCAGACTATGTGGCACTGGCAAGCGCTCCCACCCTGCCCCAATACACTAAATCCTGTCTGGGAGGTGGTCACACCTCCCTGTGACAGGATACCTATTGTTCTACCTTCCCCTGCCTGAGCTTGGCTCAGCAGCAGGAGGGCAAAAACGTGTCTGTGGCCGGCAGCAGCCCTGGCTGGCTGTCCGGGTCTGGAAGACTGGTACCGGGAGCACAGAGGGCCTCCCAAAGGAGCTTTACGGTGCATGGAATCATACTGTGAGGGTATCATTCCAACATGTTTGATACCAAGCATGATAGGGTTTGTTACAGCCAGTTTTGAGATGTTCATCGCGTAATGACGCTGTGCCCCTCTATATGTCATATGGCTGTCTCACTTACAACCCGGGAGAATGGAATCCATGGGCTGTAAGGGTGTCTTGCTCATGCAGGGGCACCCTCACACTTAGAACCAAGCACCCTGCCTTCAGGATTGAAAGACCTGCTCTAGGGGTGACATAGGTTTTAAGTGCAGTGACCTTAGATAGAGGGAAACCTATATCTTTTGTTAGTGGTGCTAGCACCAGCTTACACAGGCTGCAATGGCAGGCCTGTAGTTGCAAACTGAGTGGTCTCCCATGTGTGGCATAATACATGCTTCAGCCCATGGGGGACCCCTGGTGTACCTATGCCCTGGGTACCTTAGTACCATATACTAGGGACTGATAAGGGTACACCAGTGTCCAATCTGGGATGTACCTAAGTACTTACCAAACCAATTTAGGGGAGAAAGCACACAGACTGGGGTCCTGATTAGCAGGATCCCAGTCAGACTAGTCAGAAACAGCATAACATCAAGCAAAAAGTGGGGGTAACCATGAAAGCAGATCCTACTTTCCTACAGCATCTCTCCCAGAAGAGATGCTAGCAGTGGGCGAAAGGCCACAGGAAGAGGTCAGCCAAGCTGTAGGGGACCAGACAGAACCTGAGGCAGCACTTGAACAATCTGAGGGGAGTCTCGACAAATCTGAAGCTGAATCTGAACTCGAAGAAGCTGATGCTGTGCTGGAGAACGGATCAGATTCTGACCCCAAAGAAGGAACTAGTGCTATGGGATCATGAGTGGTGGTGGAAGAAAGCTGGCCAAAGAATAAAGAGAGGAGAAGGTTGAAGTTATCCTCTGAAAGAGCTCTTGCACCCATATCGGAGGCATCAGGTGAATCAAAACTGAGTGGAAACGAAAGTGAAGGATCAAATCTCAGACGATCCAAAAGATCGATAGTGCCTTGTTGGAGGAACTCTTCTCCTGCATTGACTTACCTCGCTACTAATGACAACGAGAGTGACTTCTGGAATAATAGTGGAAATTCTTCTGAATCTTTTGGAATTTGATTTAAACTATCTCTTTACATTTGTACTTCTTTACCCAACAAGACTGAGTGCTTTGAGGAACTTAGTGCTGAATGAGACTGAATTTCTCTGTCTGAATCCAGAAGAGTCTCCTGTGCTTGTCGATGGACTGAGAATAATGATTTGATTTTGGAGATGCTTATTGATGAACTTGGTCCTCACATTATTAGAGATGATGAATAAACTTTGTTGAGTGCTTAAAAGAAGGATACCTAGGTCCGAGTGGAAGAAGAATAAAATTTGGGTCAACATTTAGAAGAACACGGAGTAGGGTTAGGGAAGCCTCACGAAGATTGTATATATATTTTGTAAATAAAGTGAGCACTATTATAGACTGTTTTGCAGTGTGCACAGGTGGAGACCAACATTGAAGATTCTGTTGCTGATATTTCTCTTCCCACTTGGTCTGAATCTAAATAGTATGGAAACGAATAATAATAGTCGTGGACGTAGGTACATAATAGGCACAGTACTAACAATTTTAGGGTTAGGCTTGATAGTGCTTATTATATGATTAAGTTTGAGTCCAACAAAGGTCAAAGAAGAGAAACATACGTCTGTACAGAAAGCATCACACAAAGTAGGCGGAGGGTTATATTCTTTAGAAGGGCAGCTTTACATACTGATTTATCTAGAGGAGATTACACATTAAATGCTTACACTAATCTGCTTTATGAGTACGTTAATACAATGTAAGCAAGGGACTGTTATGTTTGCATGCAGTTACCTTCTTCAGTGTCTGAGGGCATAACGTACCCTCACATACCATTGACATATGGCATTACATGTAGCTTACTGTTGAGTATTTTCTATGGCCAGGGTCATTTTCAGTATTCCTATTCTGATTATGATTTAGTCTTTTCAGCAGTCCCGCTGTTCAAACACTTGACCTGACAGTCCTATGCTCAGGTTGCAGAAACTGTCAGCAGATATTTTGCCACGATTAAAACGTTAGACACTGCTTATGCACATAGGTATAATTTGACCTATACCCTTACTGACATGGAAAAGAAATTTCTAGAGCAGGTAGAAGATAGATATAGGGCAGTATAGACTAATGCAGCTAAAGGAGTATGTGTTACGAGTTGGTCACAGGAAGAGGTAGATCATTAAGCTGCGTGGAACACTGGACCATTGACATTAGATTGGCAATACCAAGGGAAATTGTGCATACACAATGAAAAGAATGAATATGATATAATTCCTGTAGGAGAAAGTGAGTGTGATCTTACTTTTGAGGTACAAGGATCTTGGAAGTTGTTTCTGGATGGAACAGACCCTGTGACTCTTGGTGTTTATTTTATTTGTGTCAAGAATACTTATTTTAAGTTGCCGAACAAATGGTATGGCACATGTTATGTGGGAGTAGTGTTTCCGAAGATCTATCAAGAGGAGAATTTTGATCATCCTGTTTGGAAGGAGAAATCTAGGTGGACATGAGGTGCCACTGTTGGAGAGATAGTGGGAGATATTTTTGGCACAATAATTCTAGGAGTAGGGGTGATATTGAATGACATTAAGATTAGAAAACTGTCTTCTGCACTTGATAAGGTGTCTACTAATACAGCTGGTGTTTTATTGCTTGTAAATACTGAGATGGTTACTATTAGGGCTATGGTTTTGCAGAACTGTCTTGCATTAGACATTCTGCTTGCTAAAGAGGGCAGAGTCTGCCGGATGTTAAAAGTCCAACAGTGTTGCACTTTCGTCCCAGTCAAAAGTAAGGACCTACAGAAGTTCATAATAAATATTACTGACTTATAAAATGAAGTGAGTGGATTGGCAGCAGAAGGTGTTTGGGACTCAGTGGGCCATGGATTCAGTGCTGTAGGTAGATGGTTTGCAGATTTGGGAAGTGGTATAGTGGGTTCCATTTTGAGGTCGTTGTTGAATATTGCTCTTTGTGCAGTAATCTTAATTTTAGGTGTGAAGTTGTACAGGAGATATAGGGCACAGAAAGGGATCTCTCGAAAAGAGAAAACTTGAAGCTAGAAAGGAAACAGAACGAATATTACGATGAGATGAAGCGTTTGAAGGAGTTCAAGAGAACAGAAATTGGCACAACAAAGGTTTAACTAGGTTAATCTGATAAAATCAAAAGATAAAATTGAGAGATTATGTGATGGCTTGATTCGCCATCAGAGTGGGATTAGAAAAGTGTAATCTTGATCTCATCTGAGACCTTAGGAGTGCATCATAATCTTGAGTAGTCAGCACTCAAATATATTTTGTGTGATTAACATTACTAAGGAAAGTGGAGTATTGCATATTTAAAGTATTCCACATGAAGTATTTGTGTATACAACATGATTAATAAAGGTCTATGTAACATTTATATATTAATGTGACAGGAAAAGGTAACATAAAACGTGTCCCATTGTGAGGTTACTAAATCAGAATGTGTATGTGTAAACTAATGTTTAAACATTTATACGTGTAACAAGAATTATTTTAATGTAGGTACATTTAGAATGACATCTTCGTAATGTTTTACAACTTATTCATGTATTAAGAAGTTGCATTTATTGTGTGTGTAGGAATGTGCACGTATTCTGTAACCCGGTGCACCGTTAAAGTTGTCTAGAGTGAGCCTCTAGAAACCAGTTCAGCTCATTCTCACTTTTAGAGACTAACATGTAATTCGTATTTAACCTTCAATGTAGGATGCGTTTGCTTGTATTTTGTTTCCACTGCAGGTATGGACAAAGCCTCACTAGTTAGCATAGAAGGGTTTTGTTTTCATTAAATAGCAAGGTATGAGAAGACAAAGGTGGCAAGGAGAAGCGCGATAACACGCAAGGAGGCGAGTTCTCATGGGAGAGGAGAGGAATGACCCAGGATGAATGAAGGTGCAACTTATCGATGTGGAAAAGGTGGTGCAAGTATCCAGTTGTGCCAGAGCCATGGAACTTCACTGGCAAGGATCACGTGGGATTATCTACCCTGACTGCAATTGATATTTTATGTTGAACGTAGTGAGGGACAGGAGAGTCATCTTAGGATTTCACGGAGAGCAGATCTATGCTTCTGCATGTGGGGCTTTATGCTACCTGACCCATTGTTGGAGTGCCTTCTACTGAAGACTCCGGCAGCTGACACCTTTCTGATTTCACCTTTACCAAATGCTTCTTAGTTTAGGGTTGCCCTTTTATGGTAGTGTAGGGAAAGATAGCTTGCTCATGCTTACTTTGGAGAATCATCTGATGCAATTTAATACTCAATTATTTTCCTGATCATCTGTATCATCATCATATAGTTAGTCGTCTGTTTTGTATTATATAGGGTAAATCTCTTCAGGAGATTTGGTCTTTCTATATTTCTATAACGTTATGTTGAGATTGGTCTATATTGATTTGTTTCTAAATTTATAATTAAAACCTAGTAAACTTGTCAGGTGGGTTATTGTGTGGCCACATTGGATACACTGTATTGAGATGTTAACAAGTGATCCTTTTCTCTCTGTACCTCTCATGCTGCTATAAAGGTTGTCGATCTGGAGATAAATGTTTGAGTGGGCCAGAGCTCCAGCAGGAGAATGAGATTGTTTTTAAGTACTGGTCTAGCAATAATATTGGAGGACTCCATTTATTCCCTGGAAGAAACTACTACTACATCAGACTCCTATCTGTAAGACTGGGAGTTACTGACACTACGAGGCAGGGTGAATGCTAGAAGGTGACCTCAGATCAATTCTGGTGGCATGGTGTCTTCTGTGGGGCTGCTCTTCAGGTGGATGCAATGGGCTATCCTTCTGAACCAGGTATTTGGGCTCCCGGGTAGCGTGCTGCTTACCGTAAAGAGCCTCAATGCCTCGTCAGGGGTAGTAAGCGATATATAAATGCAATTTAATTTAATTTAATTTTCTGCACTACTTTGTTCCAAACTATTACCACCTGTGAACAACATAAGGATATTCTAATGTTATGTCATTGCCCAACATAATTTCTTCTTGCACTGAACCTTGTGGGTAAGTCCCATCCAGCAATGTCTTCTCCCAATGAACCTGATGATCAAATCCATGTACTGCATGCTGCAATTGGGTAGCAGCATAGCACAGTAACATATATGAGGGACCAAGCGCGCTCTGCTCCTATTGTAATTTTAGTATTGCCGGTTTGACTCTACTCCTTGCCCTGGCCCAAACCTTTTTTTCCATAACAGTGTTGAGTTCTTTAAATATTCCATTTGGGATGGCACACATTGAATTTTACAGCATGTATGAGAAGAAGACCATCTTAGCCAGGGATATTTGTCCTATAATTGATAAGGGGGCTGTGTTCCAGAACTTCACAGAGTTTTGGAGATTAACTATTGCTTTCCCCAATTTACTTTAACTGTCTATTATTATCATAGGTGATTTATATAGCCAGGTACCTGAAGCAATTTAACATCCATTGTATAGCCATTTGTGGCAACATCACAATCCCCTTCACTCTAATCAGTCCCAGGTAAAACATTGCATTTTTCCTGGTTAATATGTACACCAAAGAAATCTCCATTATGTTCCACTATTTCCATCAGCTTCTGGATCTCTCCTTCAGAGTCCCATAAATAGAGTGGCATATTATGGGCATACAGAGATACCGAATGCATTGTTGCCCCATCTTAATTCCCCATGCCGCCATCAGTTGTCATAGCTTAATGCCACCATTGCCAACACAAACAATAAAGGCAAAAGAAGACAGCCCTGCCATGTTCCTCCCTCTACTTTACTGTCATCAGAGACTGCACCAGCGGTGCATACTGTGGCAGAAGAACACACGTACTAGAGTTTGACCCAGTTTATGTACACTGGGCCAAACCCCATGTGTTCCAACACTTGCCATACATAATCCCAGGTTAACGCGTCGAACTCTCGCTCAACAACAAGAATCTATTTGGCTCCAGGGGCGGTTTCTCCTTTAGGGCGGAGGCGCGTCGCCCCACCTGCTGCAACGCTCCTCTACCCTAAAGTGAGAAGAATACATTAACATTATTAAAATGGCCTTATTCTCATCTTGCTACCGGCGAGTACGGGGCGGGGGAGATTACTGCTGATTGACAGCAGCAGGGATGACACGACAAGTGGTTAGTGCGCATGTCGGATTGGCAGGCTGTCTTTAAACGGTCAACCCGACATGCGCACTTCTGCCGCCCAACTCTATTTTTGCAACAATGTCTTTTTTTCCCCAGGGCCTCATTTTTATTAGCAATGGCGGCCACGCGTGTTATTTTCAAAATACGTGGCTCGCCCAACTTGCAACTTTTCATTTATAAAGCATGGTTTTTTTTTGGCAGCTTGGCACTCTTTAACAATAGTGGCCACGTGTCTTTCTTTACATCGGATGGCTGCAGCGGGACTTTATTTTCAAAATGCGTACCTCGCCCCACTCCAGCGCTTAATTTTTTTTTATTAGCAATGGCAGCCGCGCCTGATATTTACAAAATGCTTGGCACGCCCGACTTACACCTTTTCATTTATAAAGCATGTTTTTTTACAGCACAGCACGCTTTAACAATAGTGGCTGCTTGCCTTTCTTTTCGTCGGAGCAAGCAGCCAATGGTGGCCGCGCGCCTTTATTTTCAAAATGCGAGCCTCGCCCGACTCCGACGCTTCATTTTCCTTAGCAATGGCAGCCGCGCGAGTTCTGTGTACTTCCCCCTCCCGCTTTGGCTTTCCAGCAGCATTTGCATTTCTTTGTTTACTTTCATCAGAGTGGTATGAGGGTGCCTGTTCCGTGCACTTTCCACTCTCGCTTTGGCTTTGAGCGGCATTTGCATTTCTTTATTTTTTTTGTGTTTGCCCGATCCTGGATGCTTTACACTCGTTCCCTACATCGCGTCTCATTGTAATTGTGTGTCCCAAGCATGGATCCATACTCCAGGGGTGATTAATACTCCTTTTTTGTTTTTACACATATTGCTCTCAATTTCGGCGTGCATTCAATATTCAGGTAAGTCACCCATATGTGCTCTTCCGATTGTCTTGTGTTCTCATCCCACTGCAAAAAAAATTAAAAAAATTGCAATGCAATGGGTCTCGTATTACTGAAAGTTTGAGCTATTGGCGTTGCAAATAATAATGCAATGGCAATAGCTCAAACTTTCAGTAATGGGAGAACTATTGCATTGCAAATGCTTTTTTATTTGTCTTACCTGCCAAGCACTCCTCTTTCGAGGGCACACGTGGTGGATTTTGGCCACACGTTTGTCATGGCACTTGGCCTCATGGTTGATGTAGTTTGTCTACTTTGGTACTGAGCAGGTGTTCAACTAAAGGCAAGAGAAAGTTAAGCATAATCCTCCCCTCCCTGCCTGTCATAGAGTTAAAACTTTCAGATTGGATGTTTTTATTGTTTAGTTGCTTTTAGATAACAAATGACACGTTTCTGACATTCAGGCTATGCTTGTGAGGGTTTGGGCAATATTTTATTACACAAGAAGGCCTGCAGTAATTCTGCTAACTAGGCATGAAAAGAGAAAGAGTGAGAGAGTGGGAAGAAATGAACGAGAGGGACACATTAAGTGAGAGTGTCTGTGAGAAAGAGAGTAATAAAAAGTGAGAAAGAGAGGGTTAATAGAGAGGAATAAAGAGGCAGTCCAAGCGGGACAGAGAGAGCGAAAAAGAGAGAGATTTAAAGAGAGATGATAGCCAATGGAAGAAAGTGAGAGAGACAACAGAGGGGGAGAGGAAAATGGGGGCTGGTGGGAGAAAGAAACATGTTAAAACAAGCATTGGCATAGCCAATAGGTCTCGCCTTTGGGACCTTATAAGTGTTTAGCCAGAGATATTGGTAATGTTTTTAAGGTATGTTGTAGAGTAATGTAGCTGCTGTGTTTAGTACTGTAAAGTTTGTGTGCAAGTTGTGCTTAGTGTAGTGACGTAAGGGCACTGGCATGGTGTGGAATGTAGTGGTGAGTTGTGATATGATGTGTGTTGGTGGGATGTTATGTTATGTTAACCAGATTTATATAGCGCACAGCTGCCCCAGCGAAGAGGCATCCCGGCGCTGCCAGCCACAGAGAGTAACAGGGTAAAGGAGAAACTGGTAAGCAACAGGAAAAAAAGAGCAGGCGGCCTAAGCTGCCGGAAAGAGGAAGGTTTTGATTGCTTTCCTGAAAGCCAACAAGTGATTTAAGCTGCGAATCTGAGGGGGCAGAGAATTCCATAGCTTAGCGGCCATGTAGTGGAACGATCGACCACCAGCCCGGACGCGCTTCACACGGGGGACAGTGACTAAGTACTGCCCCGAGGATCGCAGCTCACGAGTGGATTCGTAGGGGGTTAACATGTTGGCAAGGAGGCTGGTGAGGCCAGTTTCAAGATCTTAAAAGATAGGCAAAGTGCCTTGAATTGGATCCGTTTGGCCACCGGAAACCAGTGAAGCCGCCGAACGGCGTCAGTGGCGGAACAGTGACGTGGGAGCCCTAGGAGGGCTCTGGCAGCCGCATTCTGCACATGCTGAATCGCATTACCTCAGCCAGATTACAATGCTGAGTACCTCACATATTTCTTTATTTAATGATATACCTTTAGAAATGAAATCTACTGAGAAAATAAAAATTATTGTGATTTGTCAGGCTGGACACGGGATAGCAAGGAATAAACATTAAAAGGCAGTAGGGCACCCTATAAGGTACTGTACATTTCAGGGCCCCGTCTTTCCCCCAAATGTTGTATTATTATTTGAGCATTTGTGTTGCGCACTGCAAATATTTCTGTTATCCGTAGTGATTTTGTAGCATGGTAACTCATGTGAATGTGTTCGCTCTGCAAGCAGGCTATAACATTATATAACAAAAAATTGAAATTCATAAATTACATTTTTTAATTAAATCTCATAACTAATTTGGAAAGAACATTAATACTCCAGAACACATTACATGATTCCATTCAATGCATTTTTATTGAAGAGCTGAGTTATTTTTATTGTGCTACGATTATTTAAGCTCTTTAACAGATATGTTTCAATAACTTTGTGATGTTTTCCTTTAGAATATTTTGCAGTGGCCATAGTCATGACTTAAAATGTCCCACAGGGCCACGCATAAGCCTGCTCCCTAGCCAGATCGTGAAGACCTAAGAACCCAGAGAAGGCACTCGTCCACAGGAATGGTATTCACCAAAAGCAGATGCCCCACACAAAATGGAATCTATTCACAACAGGAAACAGACCAGGGGAGAAAGCCTGCAATCTTTCCTCCATGTTGTTCACCCCATGGCGCAGGCACAGATTTGTTTAATGTAATGTCACATCACGTGGGCCTATCCTAGTTTAACACGGACTGAAGTATGTGGCACTGCCGGAAGTGGAAATCCGAGAACCCATGCATTTCCTTGCAGCGCTGCTGAAAGCCCTTTACAAAGCCTGACTGATCACCTATCTGCTGCTTATTGCTATATTTGGGTGTTACACTGGTACTAATGAGGTGAATCCAAAGCTCAGACAGTGTTAGCATGTTTACAAAATGGCAAAATAATGAAGTAATACCGTCACAAAATGTGCGGCATTGTGCCTCGTAATTTGCCTTTTCTTGCCACATAATTTACTCAACCCTGCTGCATATTTTGCCCTCCCCTGCCACATAATTCCGGTGGCCCCGATTATTACCCTCTCACACAGTAGGAACCTATTCACGTCAGTCTTTTTTTTTTTTTTAATCAGGCTGTACTGCAGAAGTGCAATCACATGCATATTCAATAATTCAGCTGTTTCTATGCAATAAGTCTTTTTTTTTTTCTTCTTTATTTGTAAATTTTGCAAGAAGGACAACATATACAAAATTCAAAATAATAAGGACATACACAAATAAAAACATAGGTCATCGACACAGCACATCCTGCTACATTGGAGCATACAGATTATGATGGGGACTGATATCCCAACACTGGGAAGGTCACTACAAGGTTGAAGTGTAACTTTCCAAAGGGAAGAGAGGCTCGACGAGCCAACAACTGTATTACAGGCGACTGAGACGTGGGATTGCAGTTATATCACAACGACATTTCAGTGAATCAATGACATACAGTACAATAGCACCAGAATTATTCATTATGGACCTCAACCTCAGTGCAGTTGGCTGCTTGGTATTGAACAAAGAGCCCCCAAAAACTCAAAGGGCGTGAGGCAGGCGGAAGCAGCTCATTATATACATCCGACTGGGTATTACAATATACCATGTCTTTTTTCCACTCAGCCACCGTTGGGAGAGGACCCCGCATCCACCTCATGGCTAGCCTACGCTTGGCCAAAAGTAAACCCATGGCTATCAGTTTACGTACTTTTTTGCCCAAGGGCTTCACATAGCCCAACAATGCCAGCAAGGGATCAGGAGGAAAAGGGATGCCCACAATTTCCGACAGGACTGCAAAGATTTGTCCCCAATAGTCAGCAACAGGGGGGCACATCCACGCTAGGTGGTAAAACCCCGCACCGGGCATGTCACAACGCTCACAACAGTCCGTAGCCCACAGCCCATATCTGTGAAGGCGTTCTGGGATGTAATGTACCCTGTTCAAAAACTTGAAATGTGCCAGTCTGTGCCTGCCATTCAGAGAGACCTTACGAGTCACCTCACAACAGAAATACCATATATCGTCCGGGAGTTGCTTCCCGAGGTCGACCTGCCAAGCCAGTCTGGTTTTAGAATATGGAGCTACCTTGGTCTGTAAAGCCGCAGTGTATAGTTTAGAGACCAACTTGATTGAGGACTGGGAGCGGAGTAAGATGGATAGGGGGGGGGATGTCCATGGGCTCTGACAACTCGTCCCCAAGCACCGCCCGAAGAGCATGCCTCGTTCTGAAGAATTGAAATTGTGACAGGGCGGAGGGCTGTTCTCTATTAGCGATTGCGTCCTCCCAAGATATCATTATGCCATCTTTAAAAAGGTCGCCCATTTCTGAAATGCCAAGACTTTGTAGTGAGCGGAGCACGCCTGTTTCTGAGCTGCAGCCAAACCAATGACACCACCCAATACGCAACTGAGGTGATTATAGCTGCGCGCCAGCGAACAGTCCAAGCAGAGCATGCCACGCATGTACCACCGAATTCACCGAGTCAAGGACACCACATCGCCTATCTGGGGGCTTGGACAAAAGCCAGGGTAGCGGCGCAGGGGCCGCGGCCCCTACCTCTATGTGAAGATGTAGAAGGTCCCGAGGACCATGGACCCAGGCGTGCGCTTGAGATGCCTGCGCCACCCGGTAGTAGAGCTCGAAGTCCGGAGCACCCAGACCACCCGCTGAACACGGCAGCACTAAAGTGTCCATGGAGACTCGGGGCGTCTTGCCAGCCCAGGCCAATCTAATCAATAGCCCCCGCAATTCTTTAAACAAGTGCCGAGGAACGACAATAGGGATGTTGACAAACAAGAATAGGAAGCGGGGCAATACCACCATCTTCATCAATGAGATTCTGCCCACAAGTGAAATCGGAAGGCGGATCCAGCGCTCAACGTCATCACTCAGCTTAGCAATAGCTTTTCCGTAATTCGCGCGGACCACCAACTCAGTGTTCGAGTGGACTTGTATCCCGAGATAACGAACCGGGTCTGTGGTCCACTGTAACGGATAATCTAACTGCACTAGAGTCGTATAAGCTGTCAACGGGAAGATCAAAGACTTATCCCAGTTTATTTTCAACCCCGATAGCCCACCGAAACGCATCACCTCTCGGATAACCGGGGACAAATTAACCTCCGGGTCTCTGACGTATAAAAGCGTGTCATCAGCATAGGCAGACACTATTAAATTATAACTAGGGAAGCGAAGCCCTCTGTGACTGTGATATTCCCTCAAGGCGCTCAGCAGAGGTTCAGCCGCCAGCGCATATAAGAGCGGGGAGAGGGGGCATCCCTGTCTCGTGCCCCGTGAAATATAGATGGGATCAGAGGCCATATCCCCGACACGGATACGCGCCGTAGGAGAATTATAGAGTACCCGAACTAGTTGCAAAAAGATATCGCCAATCCCAATGCGGCGCAATGCAGCATAGAGGAACGGCCACTCAATGGAGTCAAACGCCTTCTCGGCGTCCAAAAAAACAGCTGCAGCAGGGATGTCCGGGCGGGTGTGTTGAAGGGCTCCAAACACCGTCCGGAGATGATGCGAAAGCGTGCGACCTGGGATGAACCCCGCCTGCTCTAATCCGATTAACTGAGGCAGTAGCGGAGAAAGACGGTTAGCAAGGATCTTAGCATAGATCTTAGTGTCCACATTTAGCAGAGACAACGGACGGTAGGAGGAACATTTTTGCGGGTCTTTATCCGGCTTCAGCAAAGTGACAATCAAGGCCTCCCTCATGGTCTGAGGCATAATCCCGTCAGCCCCGAACGCTTGGAACAGAGTGGCTAAATGGGGGACCAGCTGGTCGCTAAAAGCCTTATAAAATGCCACCGTGAGCCCATCCTGACCCGGAGCACTGCCCTCTCGCATAGAATTCAAAGCTAATCTGATCTCCGGGAGCTCCACGGGGTGCATCAAGAACTCCCTGTGCCAGTTCTGTAACCACGGCAGCTCTATCCCTTCCAGGTATTGTAAGATATCCTCCTCACTGGCGGAGACCTTCGAGCTATAAAGCTCTTGGTAATAACTCCGGAACTGCTGAGTTATATCTTTCGGGTCACCATACAGCCTGGCTGTAGCATATTTGCCCATGTGTTTAACCTCACGGTCCGCCTCAGCATTAAACTCAGCCAACGTGGACTGCAGAAGCTCACGGAGCTGCGGCGAGGACCCTCGAGCCAAATCAGCCTCCAGTGCGGCAATTCGGGTCTCCAAGAGTGTGAGCCTACCACGGATAGAACGAAGGACTCCCGCGTGCTTACTAATAGCTATGCCACGAATATAAGCTTTAAACGATTCCCAAACTGTCGCAAAGGAGTCTACTGTGCCAACATTAATCGTAAAGAACTCTGAAATCGCCTCATTCAGTTCTGCTTTAAAAACCGCATCCAACAACGAGTATGGGGGGAACCGCCATAGAAAAGGGGGGGGCCTGCGCGGAGGAACAGTCAGCGTCAACAAAATGGGAGAGTGATCAGAGAACGTACGAGCCAGCACCTCACAGTCCTGGACCCTAGACAGCAAGGCTTGCGAGATGAACCAGTAATCGATGCGTGTGTGTATATCATGCGGCGCCGAATAGTGCGTAAACCCTCCGCTAGCAGAGGAGCGAGCTCTCCACACGTCCACCAGCTGTAACTGCACAGACACATCCACAATCGCCCTAGCCGCAGCAGACGGGGCTCTAATCGGCCCCCTAGAGCGGTCCAATACTGGATCCAGCACACAGTTAAAGTCGCCACCCCACACCACAGATACCGGGGAATAGTTCTTAATGGCTTGGAATAGGAAATGATAGAACTGCAGATCGTCGTAAATCGGGCTGTAGGAGTTCACCACCAGAAAATCTATGTAGGGGCCATAACAGCGGGTGATAACATAGCGACCAGAAGGGTCTGCAGCGCAACCTTCAATTCGGAGCTTCGATCTGGGATTAACCCAAGTGATGACCCCCCTAGAATGCGAGGTAAAACAGGCAGCGTGAGAAACCCCCAGCATGCGGCTACCTGTCAATAATCCGCTACTTGGATGCAAATGCGTTTCCTGCAGTAAAGCTACGTCCACCTCCCACCGTTTTAAATAAGCCAGAATTTTGCGCACTTTTCTGTGGTCGTTGAGACCTCTTACATTCCACGTCAATAGCTTTAAGCGCTTCCTATGATCCATAGAGTAGACTGGTCAGTGTACATGGTGAAGAGGTACCAATTTGGATCCTAACCCCAAGTGACCACACAACCCCCCAGAGAGAGGAACAAGACCAGTGAACGATGACCTGCAAAACATTTTTTTTATAAACAAATACATACCAATACAAACCCCCACAATCCCACCCCCCACCCACGCCATGCATACCCCAACTGTGCATAGTCGCCTAACGACCCACCCACTTTCTGGCTCTGCACCACAATTATGGAACGAATCAGGAAAAATTAATACAAAACGGGAAAAGAAAAACATGTAAGTCAAACTCTTGACATCAAGAACAACAGCAGGTAATGCTGCGGGGCGGATGTTACCCGGCAGAGCAACCAACTGCACATTCCTACGCCATACCACCGAAGGCGAACAGTAAAGCTTCACTTATGAAGGGGACACTACTGAGGGGGACCCCAGCGACCAGTATACCAACAGAGTACACCACTGCAAGAAGAACAATCTAGATAACAGTTCTGTAACAATCAGAAAATCCCCCTTCCAACATCGGGGAGGGCTACCCCCTCAGTCACCAAGCCGATCTCGGGAACGCTAGCGCCGTCAGCGGTACTAACAGGGCAACGGGACAGGGAGACAATGCGAGCGCAGCCCTCGGAACTCAGTCGTTGTCGTCGAGGCTTCGCGAAGAGGCCCCACCATCAGCAGCCTCTCCCAGTTCTCGTTTACGTTTGCCAGCAACCTCCCAGGACTTCAAAGCCTTCTGTAGGGACTGAGTGTCTGAGAAGATTCTGGGTTTGCCATCAAAGAGGACCCTCAGCCGCGCCGGATATAACATAGCATACTCAATGCGGTGCTCCCGCAGCTTATGCTTCAGAGGGACAAACTGCCTCCTAGCTTCCTGCACCCTAATAGTGAAGTCAGGGAAGAGCGAGATGGAAGAGCCCTCATATTGCATAGGGCCAAGCTCTCTTGCCCTGCGCAACGCTGCGTCTCTATCACGGTAGTTGAGCAGTTTAGCGATAATGGGCCGCGGAGGAGCACCAGGCTGAGGTCTCGGGCCCAGCGACCGATGTGCCCTCTCAACAACAAACAGGGCGGAGAAAACGTCAGCCCCCAGCAATTTTTGAAGGAGTTGCTCGACGAAAGGTTCCATAGGTCCTGTGGCTGTGGATTCAGGGAGGCCCGTGATTCGGAGATTGGACCGCCTCGACCTGGCCTCCAAATCCTCCGCCCTGTCCTGCAGCGCAACCAGTGCCTTCTCGACCTGTTGCTGTGTGGTATTGGTGTCCGTCTGGGCCTCTTCGGTCTCAGTGATGCGCCTTTCTGCCATGTCCAAGCATTCGGCATGCTTATCGACCCTTTCCGCCATTCTATCCATCCTATAGGCCAGCGTATCAATCTTGGAGTCTATGGCCGTCAACCCTTGCTGCATAGACATGATGATTTGTTTGATGTCACTCACAGGGTCGTCCACAGGGTTGTCTGAATCGGCCATCGCCGAGTCCGCCGCGTCTTCGTGCCGTTTCGATTTGCGCTGTTCGAAGTTAAGCTTCGGATGGGACTTGTCCGGCTTGCCCATAGTGACGCCGGTACCAGGGACCCCTAGTGTGAACAGGACGCACCGCAAATCTCGCACCTCTGCGTCACCGTCTGGAGGGCACGAGTTATGAGGGAGTCTCAAGGACGCAGGGGGATGGAAGGCAGCGTCGCAGCGAGGGGAGACCCCACTCCAATGTAGTCACCCAGGTCGTCTTCCGCACTAAGGTGGAGCGAGCCAGGCGGGCCCGGCCAGTAAAGCTGATCCGTGCCCACCGGCACACAGATGTAGTCCCCCACAGGCAGCAAACGCCGAGGGCCAGCACCGCCAGCAAGCCCAGAGCAAACGGCCTCAGATGCGCTGCGCCAGGTATGTGGCTGGCAGATCCTGGTGTCCTGCTGAAGGGTGTGTTCTGGAAAGCAAGTCCAGAAGGGAGTAATGGCCCAGACTGTGCAGCTATACAAAATGGCGAGGGAGGGCTCGCCTTGCGTGAAGTTACCCAGGAGGAATGGGGTTATTTAACTGCTGGCGCAAATCAGGTCTGTGTCCCAGCGCCGCTACCAGCAGGGGTCCAGGACGGCGCCAGCCGTTGAGACCAAAACACCGGGTGCGGGGACCTGCCCGTCCCCTCCGTCTCCGTCCCGCAGGCCACCGCAGTCAGGGGCGCTCCGCTCACCTCCGGCCACTCGGGGCCCCGGGATACATCCGTGACGCCCCTCCAGGCCTCGGGGTCAGCAGGCAGCTGCTGCAGGACCGCAGCATGCCCCGCGAGGGCGGAGAAGGCAGACAGCGGCGATGGGCTGCCGCGCGCACAGCGGCCTCGCCCCAGGCCGCGCTCCGATGTCGGAGGCCGCGGCACCGTCCGCAGGCACCCCGGGTTCAAAGCAGGAGCAAGTCACCTCCAGGGGATCAGCGGATCAACAGGAGCACCCCCGCTGGCAGCCCGCGCTCCCTCAGCAACGTCGAAGCGGCAAATCTTTACGGATAGTTTCGGTGGATGGCGGAGCTCGATCACCGAGCGGCCATCTTACAGCCAGGCAAGCTCCGCCCCTCTATGCAATAAGTCTTTTCAATACTAGCCACAGAGAAAAGCAGTTCATAGCAGACTGCTGCAATGCTAGCGACAGCAAATAGACTAGAGTGGAATATGTATGTGGTCAAACTGTCCGACTCCGCTCCCTCCAGCAGCGTTAAGCAGCATCTTGCACTTTGACGGTGAAAGTGTAAGATGCTGCTTAAGGCTGCTGGAGAGACCGGAGACAGTGGCTTGCGCTCCTGTTTGATTAATTACATGAACAGCCCCATGGAGTGTACGGATTGCTGCTTTTTACCAACTTCCACATACCTTGCCGGCCATGGTATACACACTGGTAATGCTCCGGAAGTAGAAGCATAGTGTGCCATGGTATACACACGGGTAATGCTCCGGAAGTAAAAGCCTAGTGTGCCATGGTATACACACCGGTAATGCTCCGGAAGTGGAAGCGTAGTGTGCCATGGTATAGGCACTGGTAATGCTCCAGAAGTGGAAACGTAGTGGGCCATGGTATACACACCGGTAATGCTCCGGAAGTAAAAGCCTAGTGTGCCTTGTTATACACACCGGTAATGTTCCGGAATTGGAAGCATAGTGTCCATGGTATACACACCGGTAATGCTCCGGAAGTGGAAGCGTAGTGTGCTATGGTATACACACCGGTAATGCTCCGGAAGTGGAAGCGTAGTGTGCCATGGTATACACACCGGTAATACTCAGGAAGTAAAAGTCTATTGTACCATGGTATACACCGGTAATGCTCCGGAATTGGAAGCATAGTGTCAATGGTATACACACCGTTAATGCTCCAGAACTGGAAGCGTAGTGTGCTATGGTAAACACACCGGTAATGCTCCGGAAGTGAGGCATTTTTAGTAATCGGAAGTGGAAGCGTAGTGTGCTATGGTAAACACACCGGTAATGCAACAAAAGTAGAAGCGTAGTGTGCCATGGTATACACACGGGTAATGCTCCGGAAGTGGAAGCGTAGTGTGCTATGGTATACACACGGGTAATGCTCCAGAAGTAAAAGCCTAGTGTGCCATGGTATACACAGTGGTAATGCTCCGGAAGTGGAAGCGTAGTGTCCATGGTATACACACCGGTAATGCTCCGGAAGTGGAAGCGTCGTCTCCATGGTATACACATGGGTAATGCTCTGGCAGTAAAAGCCTAGTGTGCCTTGGGATACGCACCGGTAATGCTCCGGAAGTGGAAGCGTAGTGTGCCATGGTATACACACCGGTAATGCTCCAGAAGTGGAAGCATAGTGTGCCATGGTATACACACCGGTAATACTCCGGAAGTAAAAGCCTAGTGTACCATGGTATACACTGGTAATGCTCCGGAATTGGAAGCATAGTGTCCATGGTACACACCGGTAATGCTCCAAAAGTAGAAGCGTAGTGTGCCATGGTATACACACCGGAAATGCTCCAGAAGTGGAAGCATAGTGTGCCATGGTATACACACCGGTAATACTCCGGAAGTAAAAGCCTAGTGTACCATGGTATACACAGGTAATGCTCCAGAAGTGGAAGCGTAGTGTCCATGGTATACACACCGGTAATGCTCCGGAAGTGGAAGCATAGTGTGTCATGGTATACACACTGGTAATACTCAGGAAGTAAAAGCCTATTGTACCATGGTATACACCGGTAATGCTCCGGAATTGGAAGCATAGCGTCCATGGTATACACACCGGTAATGCTCCGGAACTGGAAGCGTAGTGTGCCATGGTAAACACACAGGTAATGCTCCGGAAGTGAGGCATTTTTAGTAATCGGAAGTGGAAGCGTAGTGTGCTATGGTAAACACACCTGTAATGCTCCAAAAGTAGAAGCGTAGTGTGCCATGGTATACATACCGGTAATGCTCCAGAAGTGGAAGCGTAGTGTGCCATGGTAAACACACCGGTAATAACCTGGAAGTAAAAGCCTAGTGTACCATGGTATACACCGCTAATGCTCCGGAATAGGAAGCATAGTGTGCCATGGTAAACACACCGGTAGTACTCCGGAATTAAAAGTCTAGTGTACCATGGTATACATGGGTAATGCACCGGAATTGGAAGCATAGTGTGCCATGGTAAACACACCGGTAATGCTCTGGAAGTGGAGCATTTCCAGTAATCGGAAGTGGAAGCGTAGTGTGCTATGGTATGCACACCGGTAATGCTTCAGAAGCATAGTGTGCCATGGTAAACACACCGGTAATGCTCCGGAAGTGGAACCGTAATGTGCCATGATAAACACAACGGTAATGCTCCAGAAATGGAAATGTAGTGTGCCATGGTAAACACACCGGTAATGTTCCGGAAGTGGAAGCGTAATGGCCATGGTATACACACCGGTAATGCTCCAAAAGTAGAAGCATAGGGTGCCATGATATACACACCGGTAATGCTCTGGAAGTGGAAGCATAGTGTGCCATGGTATACACACGAGTAATGATTCGGAAGTAAATGCCTAGTGTGCCATGGTATACACACCGGTAATGCTCCGGAAGTGGAAGCGTAGTGTCCATGGTATACACACCGGTAATACTCAGGAAGTAAAAGTCTATTGTACCATGGTATACACCGGTAATGCTCCGGAATTGGAAGCATAGTGTCCATGATATACACACTGGTAAAGCTCCGGAAGTGGAAGCGTAGTGTGCCATGGTATACACACCGGTAATGCTCCAGAATTGGAAGCATAGTGTCCATGGTATACACACCGGTAATGCTCCAAAAGTAGAAGCGTAGTGTGCCATGGTATACACACCGGTAATGCTCCAGAAGTGGAAGCATAGTGTGCCATGGTATACACACCGGTAATACTCCGGAAGTAAAAGCCTAGTGTACCATGGTATACACTGGTAATGATCCGGAATTGGAAGCATAGCGTCCATGGTATACACACCGGTAATGCTCCGGAAGTGGAAGCGTAGTGTGCCATGGTATACACACCGGTAATGCTCCGGAAGTGGAAGCATAATGTGCCATGGTATACACACGGGTAATGCTCCGGAAGTAAATGCCTTGTGTGGCATGGTATACACACCGGTAATGCTCCGGAAGTGGAAGAGTAGTGTCCATGGTATACACACCGGTAATGCTCCAGAAGTGTAAGCCTAGTGTGCCATGGTGTACACACCGGTAATACTCAGGAAGTAAAAGCCTATTGTACCATGGTATACACCGGTAATGCTCCGGAATTGGAAGCATAGTGTCCATGGTATACACCGGTAATGCTCCGGAATTGGAAGCGTAGTGTGCCATGGTAAACACACCGGTAATGCTCCGGAATTGAGGCATTTTTAGTAATCGGAAGTGGAAGCGTAGTGTGCTATGGTAAACACACCGGTAATGCTCCAAAAGTAGAAGCGTAGTGTGCCATGGTATACACACCGGTAATGCTCCAGAAGTGGAAGCGTAGTGTGCCATAGTAAACACACTGGTAATACTCTGGAAGTAAAATCCTAGTGTACCATGGTATACACCGGTAATGCTCCGGAATAGGAAGCATAGTGTGCCATGGTAAACACACCGGTAATACTCCGGAAGTAAAAACCTAGGGTGCCATGGTATAAACCGGTAATGCTCCGGAAGTGGAAGCGTAGTGTGCCATGGTATACACACGGGTAATGCTCCAGAAGTAAAAGCCTAGTGTGCCTTGGTATACACACTGGTAATGCTCTGGGAGTGGAAGCGTAGTGTGCCATGGTATACACACCGGTAATGCTCCGGAAGTGGAAGCGTAGTGTCCATGGTATACACATGGGTAATGCTCCGGCAGTAAAAGCCTAGTGTGCCATGATATACGCACCGGTAATGCTCCGGAAGTGGAAGCCTAGTGTGCCATGGTATACACACGGGTAATGCTCCGGAAGTGGAAGCGTAGTGTGCCATGGTAAACACACCGGTAATGCTCCAAAAGTAGAAGCGTAGTGTGCCATGGTGGTATACACACTTGTTATGCTCCGGAAGTGGAAGCGTAGTGTCCATGGTATACACACTGGTAATGCTCCGGAAGTGGAAGCGTAGTGTGCCAGGGTAAACACACCGGTAATGCTCCAGAAGTGGAAGCGTAGTGTGCCATGGTAAGCACACTGGTAATACTCTGGAAGTAAAAGCCTAGTGTACCATGGTATACACCGGTAATGCTCCGGAATAGGAAGCATAGTGTGCCATGGTAAACACACCGGTAATACTCCGGAAGTAAAAACCTAGGGTGCCATGGTATAAACCGGTAATGCTCCGGAAGTGGAAGCGTAGTGTGCCATGGTAAACACACCGGTAATGCTCCAAAAGTTGAAGCATAGTGTGCCATGGTATACACACTGGTAATGCTCCAGAAGTGGAAGTGTAGTGTGCTATGGTATACACACCGGTAGTACTCCGGAATTAAAAGTCTAGTGTACCATGGTATACACTGGTAATGCTCCGGAATTGGAAGCATAGTGTCCATGGTATACACACCGGTAATGCTCCGGAAGTGAAAGCGTAGTATGCCATGGTATACACACCGGTAATGCTCCGAAAGTAGAAGCGTAGTGTGCCATGGTATACACACTGGTAATGCTCCAGAAGTGGAAGTGTAGTGTGCTATGGTTTACACACCGGTAGTACTCCGGAATTAAAAGTCTAGTGCACCATGGTATAGACTGGTAATGCTCCGGAATTGGAAGCATAGTGTCCATGGTATACACACCGGTAATGCTCCGGAAGTGGAAGCGTAGTATGCCATGGTAAACACACCGGTAATGCTCCGGAACTGGAAGCGTAGTGTGCCATGGTAAACACACCGGTAGTGCTCTGGAAGTGGAGCATTTCCAGTAATCGGAAGTGGAAGCGGAGTGTGCTATGGTTGCACACCGGTAATGCTTCAGAAGCATAGTGTGCAATGGTAAACACACCGGTAACGCTCCGGAAGTGAAAACGTAATGTGCCATGATAAACACAACGGTAATGCTCCAAAAATGGAAATGTAGTGTGCCATGGTAAACACCCCGGTAATGTTCCGGAAGTGGAAGCGTAATGGCCATGGTATACACACCGGTAATGCTCCAAAAGTTGAAGCGTAGGGTGCCATGATATACACATCGGTAATGCTCCGGAAGTGGAAGCCGAGTGTGCTATGGTATACACACGGGTAATGCTCCGGAAGTGGAAGCGTAGTGTGCCATGGTATACACACGGGTAATGCTCCAGAAGTAAAAGCCTAGTGTGCCATGGTATACACACTGGTAATGCTCTGGGAGTGGAAGCGTAGTGTGCCATGGTATACACACCGGTAATGCTCCGGAAGTGGAAGCGTCGTGTCCATGGTATACACATGGGTAATGCTCCGGCAGTAAAAGCCTAGTGTGCCATGATATACGCACCGGTAATGCTCCGGAAGTGGAAGCCTAGTGTGCCATGGTATACACACCGGTAATGCTCCGGAAGTGGAAGCGTAGTGTCCATGGTAAACACACTGGTAATGCTCCGGAAGTGGAAGCGTAGTGTGCCATGGTATACACACCGGTAATGCTCCGGAAGTGGAAGCGTAGTGTGCCATGGTATACACACCGGTAATGCTCCGGAAGTGGAAGCGTCATGTCCATGGTATACACATGGGTAATACTCAGGCAGTAAAAGCCTAGTGTGCCATGGTATAAGCACCAGTAATGCTCCGGAAGTGGAAGCGTAATGTGCCATGGTATACACACCAGTAATGCTCCGGAATTGGAAGCATAGTGTCCATGGTATACACACCGGTAATGCTCCGGAAGTGCGGCGGTCTGCTAAGCTGACATGACTATGCCTGCCTTGCAGGCGTGCGCTGCCTATTTAGACGACGACTTTTCATTAAATAACATGCTTGCAATCAAAATAACCAATGGGAGATAGCGTGACAAATTAAAAAGTACGAGAAACAAATAAAGGAGTGAACATGAAAAAGAACCACAGACAAGTGTGGAAGACAAGCATGCGCTGCCGCGAAAGTGAAAGCGACTGCGCTATGTTTAATTTGTAACATGATCCACGACAAGGGAGGAATGCAGCTGGCAGCCTGCGCGCCGCTGCTCGCTCCCGACAGCTGGAGGCCGTGGAAGTGAACATTTAGAGAAAAGGTGGGACATGCACCCGCCTTTGGCCAATTGCGTGCTTTAATTTTTGAAAGCCACACGCAAAGGCCAATAGAATGTGTGGAAGTTGAAAAACCACAGAGAAAAGTTTCGGGGAAGTCTGGAGTGATTCCAAGAGGCCTCCCCATAGAGCAGCGCATGCGCGCTGCGCTAGGCTTGACCTAAAAAGGGGTAGAGAGTGAGAAAGATGGACGGGGAAAAGAGAGAGATGAGGGTGAGGAAGAGCGTGCAGTACATACTTTAGTAAAGCACAACGTAATCTTTTGCTGAGTCTTTAGCGCTGGAAATGCTGGTGTCACTGAGTGAACCAAAGCGCTAGAGAGGACATAGATTAACTGGTAATTGTGTGTGAGGAGAGGAGCTGACTACAGTGCCAGAGCAGTATAGCCACCCCATTAATGAACTCAACTGGAATGGGTGAGCTGTAATGGCACTTGCCCTAAATATGACAGTGGTGTGCAGGGAAGCGCATTGAGCAAGATGTGGAAGGGGTCGGAAGGCCAAGTGAGGGATGGGAGTATAAAAACCCCAGCCCGGTTTGTGCGCTTGGTGGCCAAAGGACTGCATTGATTGAGGCCACATGCAGAAGCTTGATTTTCCAAAGCACTTCTGAAACCAAACGAAAGATAACCCCACAAGAGCCAAGAGAGAGGTTTCTGCCCCACTGCAGAGGATGGCTGTGTTACTGGACACTGTTGTGCTTGCGGCGTGTCTGACTTTGAGTAAAGGTGAGTAAACACATGCTTTGGTCATTTTGTTAAACATTTATCCAGGGAGTACAAAACAGTAGGGGCAGGATGGAAAGGGAGTGGGTTCGGATTTATAAGCTAAATAACTTGAATTCGTTTGGGAATTGTGCAACTCCTTGGTCTTAAACTAAATGTGAAGCAGGAGGACACTGAAAAATAAAACTATGCAGAACTCATCTAGTACGCTTGTCTGTTATGGCAAATCCCTCAATAGTAAGGTAGCTCAGTGAAAAATACACGCCGTGTAGAGATCTACCTGTAAACCAGAAGAGCATCTGTAATTTGGCATGCATACTAAGACTTGTTTCAGACTCAGATTTTTGAATTAGGGGAAAGGTAGCTGGTGAAAAATCCGAGGAGTTTAAATTGGCAGGTGTAATTTACAAGCCTATATTTGTGACACATTTGATTTAAAATGGATTTTCCTACCTGATGTTTACGTGTTAAATTGCTAAGTACCATTTAGCATTTCTCAGTATTTTAACCTTTTCGGTATTGACTTAACTAAGGTAAATATTTGGGGGCGGAGCTTGCCAGGTTCTAGATGGCCGCAAATTGAGCTTTCTCCGCAAGCCGACTGGAAAAATCCGATAATTTATCCTTTTCACCTTGAGCCCGCAGCCCGAGGAACCGACTGAGAGATGCGCTACGAGCAGAGCAGCCCCTCGCTAAGAAAATCCGGCTGGTAGTGGTGCCTGGAGTGTCGCTCGGGCCTGCTGCGCACTGTGGCCTGCTGACACCGAGGGAGGAAGAGCACTGTGATGCGGCTGCCTGGATCATACTCGCGCAGCGCGTTAGAACGCCCGGCCTGCGTTCGGCGGTGTCTGGAGCCCTGCCGCTGACCGCATCGCTACTGAGACTGGCCTCCTGGGGTTTGCCCGGGTAGTTGCGTTTCTCTCCGGGCCTCGCGCTCGGAACGCTGGGGCTCACCAGGCCGCTGCACGGCTGATTGGAGCGGCTGAGAGCCGGATTCGAGGGGCGACCTGCCCAGGATTGCATATGCACCAGGTGGCCTGATTCCCCCTACGCGGCCATATTGCTGAGCCTCCCGGTCATTAATGATGTTACCGGGGAGTTGAACGCTGGTGCTTCTCCCCGTGCCTTGCCCGTGACATGCCCTGAGGGAGGAGCCCTGCTTGAGCAGTTCGGCGGTGGCTTGTTTTTGTTGCTCCATCTCCCAGGAATACTTTCAACCCCTGTAGGTGCTTGTAAAGACCTTACCCTAAGCTTGCACTGGATTGGGGGTGTAGGATCCACAGACTGTTTTAGATCGTAAGGGGTGAGGACCCCGGCGGGAGGTCTGCTTACACCCTGCTATCTTCTTTGTGTTGCGGGCGGGCCTTACTACAGTGATGCCCTACCCCTATGGCTGGGTCGGCGTCGTCCACGTTCCCTGACTACTGAGGTTGGCATCATACTGGACTGGTCTTACACACTGCGGCGAGTAGTTACTGACCGCGCCACACTGTCCTGCTGCTGGGCCCGTCCTACATCGAAGCGACTTGTCACGTCACGGTCTTGTTGTATTCATAAGGTTGGCAGACTCTACCCCATACCTGAGAAACGGTTGCCACTGATAGCGCCATTGCCGACAAGGTTCTAAGGCCGAGAGTTTCCTGGGCCTCACGTTGTTTGCAATTAGTTTGCTCCCCTGGTTTTTATCATCACGATGGGTAAAACTGATAAATCCCAGCCAAAATTAAGTTTTGAACAACGGAAATCCAGGCATAGGGATGAATCATCGGAAGTGGCAACGGCGGGATCGAGTGGAGAAACTGAGGTAACGAGTGGGGACATTAAACAGATTTTGGCGACAATGCAAAAAAGTCTGTCCACTATAGATGGCAAAAATGACTCCCTATCATATAGAATGGACCGGATGTCCGAAAGGCTAGACAAGCAGGCAGAGCGCCTAGATATGTCTGAGCGGCACATTATGGAGGTGTAGGAGGCGCAAACTGATGCCCATAATACCCAAAAGCAAATGGAGAAAGCCCTGTCCCTTCTGCAGGATAAAACCGAGGATTTGGAGGCCAGATCGCGGTGTAGCAACCTGCGCATTACTGGCCTTCCCGAATCCACTGCCACTGGGGTCATGGAAATCTTTGTTGAAAAATTGCTTACTACTTTGTTGGGCGCTGAAACTTTCACGGCTATGTTTGTTGTTGAGCGTGCGCACCGCTCATTGGGCCCCAGGCCTGCTCCTGGCGCTCCACCACATCCTATCATTGCCAAACTGCTTAACTACAGGGACAGAGACGCTGCGCTGAAAAAAAGCCAGGGAGCTGGGCGAACTGAGGTATGAGGGCTCCTCCGTTTCGTTGTTTCCAGACTTTACGCTTAGGGTTCAGGAGACAAGGAGGCAATTCGTTCCAATGAAACGCAAACTGAGAGAACTTAATGTAGAATATGCTATGTTGTACCCCGCTAGACTGCGAGTTGTGGTGAATGGCTCTGCTAAAGTTTTCTCGGATCCTAAATCTCTTCAAAAAGCCATTAAAGAGTGGAACAGTGCTGGTACCCTCAGGCAGGCCTCTTGTGCCGGGAATGGTGCGGCTGGCACGGCTGGTAGACTAGACGAAAATGATTAACTTCAGATTGCGACTTTTGCTTAATATTGTTGTTCTGATTCATAATATCCTTAGATATGCATAATAATGTACCAATTTTTGCCTGTTTAGTTGTACATCGGGGTCTAGCTTCGACTAATTACATGTTTTCCTCTTCTCTCTCCCCCTCTTTCTCTCTTAATTTTTTATTGCGGGACTAAGTGGGTTATAACGATTGGTTATTCAGACGTGTCAGTTCCATGTAGCTAGTCTCCCACTTAGTCTATCCCATAGTGGGTTTGGTAGGGGCGGTGTCTCCCTGCGGTGGGAATTAATTCCCTGCCAGATGGTAGGGATTCTTGTTGGTAATAAATGTCATGCCCGGTAACATCCGCCCACGTGTGTTATCTCCTGATTGGTTTATTGCTAGTTTTTTTTTGTATGTAATTCGCATGAACAGCAGGAATGTTCAGTTATGTGATGGGGGGTGGGTGTTTGCTCGCATTTGCATTGTTGGGTTTTGCATTGCGTGGGAGGGGGTAGGAGGGGTTATTGTTTTGTTTACACAGCTTATGTATACATGCATCATATGATTTCAGCAACAGAGAGTTTACAGGATGATGGTCTGCAGGAGATAGAGCATAACAAGTTGCTATAGATGCTAGGAGATACTGAGCGTGGTTGTATGAGCAAAATCCGGTTCATGACTTGGAACGTTAGAGGGTTGAACGATTTCAGGAAACTACGCAAGATTCTAGCCTAACTCAAACGTCACAAGGTAGATGTTGCTTTAATGCAGGAGACGCATCTGGTCCCTAATAATAGCATGCTCAACAAACGGAGGCTTCAAGGTGCGTTTCAGGCGGCTGGATTTTCCTCCCATGCCAGAGGTGTGCTGACTTGGGTTGATCCTAGATCGGGGATTTCTCTAACTGAACTTAAGACAGATCCCAATGGTAGGTATGCCATCTCTCGATGTCGGGGGAATGGCCTAGATATGCAGGTAGTTAACATATACGGACCAAACTATGATGACCCTCTGTTCTACAAGGCATTATCAGCTCATACATCCACTCACCCTATGTTGCTGCAATTGTGGGGAGGCGACCTAAACTGTGTTTTAAACCAGCTTTTGGATAGGTCCGGGGGCCCTATTAGGCACCCCTCGGCCGCTGCTAAAATTATTGATGATATAGCCACGCAGTTGGGCTTGGTTGACATCTGGAGGGCTAGGCATCCAGAGGCGGGAGGGTTTACACACTTTTCTGCCCCTCATGACATACACAGTAGAATTGACTACATGCTTATGTCGAGATTTCTTCCTCGGGTCCGTGAGTGTATAGTGCTACCCCGCACGTTCTCAGATCACTCTCCAATCCTTATGGAGGTTGCCATCCCCCCATGCGGGGTTGCTCCGTTCACATGGAGGTTCTCACCTTATTCGTTACGTGACTCGGTGTTTAAGGCAGAGCTGGCTACAGCAATATCCGACTTTTTCGACATAAATATCGGTTCAGTTGACCAATTCTCCACTGTCTGGGAGACATTTAAGGTGTACATTAGGGGTGTGGCCATAAGCAAGCACGCAGGAGTTCTTCGCTCTATTAGGGGCAGACTCTCTACACTGGAGGGGCAATTGGGCAGGCTCGAACTGGAGGCCCTTAAAGGCAATGACTCACAGGTGGCAGACGCTCTTAAAACAACGCTGGAAGAATATAGAGAGGCAGCAGATAGTGAAGTTAAACACATGGGGAAGTACGCGGTTGCTAGAGCTTATGGTGAGGGGGACAGACCTGGATGCGTGCTTGCAGCGCTGGCTCGGTGCCAAAGAGATTCAGGCGGGGTTTCAGAGCTACTTGAGGAGGATGGCACTGTTCTGAGTGATCCTTCTGATATAGCGCATAAATTCAGTAAGTACTATGAAGATCTGTATAGCTCTAAGATTGCAGTTGATGATGCAGCCCTGTTGGATTACTTGGAACAGGTGCAGTTACCCTGGCTATCGAATGGCCACAGGGAGTAGTTGATGAGGCCGCTGATTCCACAGAAATTCAGGTTGCCTTGAACTCTATGCGAGACGGAAGCGCTCCAGGGCACGACGGACTAACCGTCTCCTTCTACAAGGCCTATAAGGACCTACTGGTACCCCGTCTGAGTCGGTTATTCGAGGAAATTGGCGAAATGGGTATAATGCCGCCAACAATGAGGGAGGCCCTCATAGTTACTCTTCTGAAACCAGGTAAAGCTCCACAGTATTGTTCGTCATACAGGCCGTTATCACTCCTTAATGTAGACATGAAAATCTTTGCCAAAATTTTAGCCAATAGGCTTGCCCCTATCCTTCCGACACTTGTGGGACCTGAACAGGCAGGATTTGTACCGGGGTGCACGCTGACCTAAAACATTAGAACCGTGTTCGGGGTTATTCAGCATGTTAGACCGGATGTCAAAGCTGCAGCGGTCTTTCGAGACGCGGAAAAGGCATTTGACTCGGTTGAGTGGCCGTTCATGTTGGCAGTTTTATGAAGAATGGAAGTTGGAGAGATTTTCCTCCGATTGATTTCAGTACTGTATAACCAGCCGACGGCTAGAGTTAGATCTGGAAGTCATGTCACATCCCCTGTTTGTATATCTCGAGGTACCCGGCAGGGCTGCCCTCTGTCCCCGTTGTTGTACGCCATATTGCAGAACCTTTGGCGTGCTCTCTTAGAGAGTACCATGCTTCCCGGGGGATTCGTTTTCCCAAATACAACCTTATCATGTCGGCTTATGCTGATGATATGCTGCTGTACACAAGGGACCCAGCTACCAATCTAGCCCCATTGATTCGCGAGGTGATTAGATTCGGAGGTGTCTCCGGAGTGAAGATTAATTGGAATAAGTCTATCATTTTTCCATTAACCCCTGCCATGTCACCCTTTGACTTAGACTTCCCTCTGCAGTGGACCACTGACTCAGTCCGATACCTGGGGATACAAGTTCATACTGACTCCGATATAGTCCTGCGGGACAATTATGGTAAAGCAATCAGTAAACTAGAGGAAGATGTTGATAAATGGATAAGGCTACCACTCTCTCTTGTCGGCCGTATCTCTCTAATGAAAATGATTGTACTGCCCAGATTATTATTTCTTTTTATGAACATCCCAATGGTACTCCCGAAACATATTTTCAAAAGGCTGGAAGCCCTGATGGTTCGATTGGCTTGGGCTGGGAAGTCTCCTCGTGTTAAGATGTATACACTTACACTTCCATATTCTATGGGTGGGCTGGGAGCCCCAGATCTGGAACTATATTACAGAGCTGCTCAGAGCTCACATGCTTACTCCTGGTGCCATGGCCCGCACACTCTCCCTCATCTCCACATTGAGAAAATAGCGGTAGACCCCTCCTCGCTTCCTTGGCGGCTCACTCGGCCTCCTAGCAGACTGTGCGGACTTTTAGACTCTATAAACTCGACTGTGCATGCTTGGCATGACTACTTTGGAGGAGGCCTCTGTAGGTGTCCATTCCGCCTCTCCACTAACTTCACTACTTTAGGGTACGCCATGCTATGTTGGCTCTGTTGGGAGATGATCTTCAAGAGCCTCCTGCTCTTCCCTCCTTCACTTTTCTCCTACGTGCAAAGACTCCATGTAAATTGGTATCCAATATATATGTTCTGTCTCAGGAGTTCAGGCGCACGCAATACTCCACGGCTAGAGTACAGTGGCAGACTGATCTGGGTGCTCCGCTGGACGACATGCAATGGAAGTACTGCTGTGAGGTCACGCAAACGGTATCCCTAAAAGGCAGGCATAGTTTTATCCATTTCAAGTACCTCAACAGGGTTTATTACACCCCGTCTCGTCTGCACAGATACGGGTTGAGAGAGTCGGACTGCTGCGATAGATGTGGCATAAGCAGTGCAGACTTTCTCCATGTCACTTGGTCTTGCCCCCAGATAGCTGCCTTTTGTTGCCAAATATTTCATGAGTTAGGAAGTATAGTGGGAATTGTACTTTCTCCGGATCCCCTGACAGCACTTTTGGGATACATGAAACCTCTAAAAAAAGATGTTAGGAAACTCATAGGTTTGGGTTTGCTCTTGGCTAAGCGCAGAGTGGCGATGCACTGGTTACGTGGTCCCCCCCCTACAAAATCTGAATGGGAAAAAGATATGATATTCTGTAACACGCAATCTGAAACATATAGTGAATTAATGCCTCCACAGAGCCGCCTGAAAAGTTTCTGGGGCTTGTATAAGCAATATATAATGGTAAGAGACATGGGTGAGGTGTGCGACGATTAGAGTAACGCCTCTGTGGCAGTCAATTATGGGCGGGTTGGGATGGGTCGCATTGTAATATAGAGCCAATTTGGTTACGCTCAAACTTAGCTTGCAGGCTTGTCTGGCGGACTACGTTGCATGATATTTGAATGATCTTTGTATCCTAGCACGAGGCAATGCTGTAACACTATCTGTTGTTCCCCTTTTGTTTTCTTTTTGATCATTATTCTGATTGCTGTATTTTCAATGTTTGTTCAATACTGTATACAGCTGTGGAAGTTTAATAAAAAATCTTTATAAATAATAAAAAAAAAAAAACTAAGGTAAATATTTCATTGTGTACACAAGGACAACATCAAATTTAACTATATGAAGTTTTTGGAGAAAGTTTTACTGTGGTTGTCAAAACTAGCTGATTACCACAACCCAAGTTCTGGAACGCCCTGCCCTTGTCATTGAGATTAGAAACTGACCATCTGTGTTTCAGGAAAAAGCTGAAGACCTGGCTTTTTTCGCAAGCTTACAATTAGACCCGACCTTCTAGCGCGTTGTCTCCAAGGATGAAATATGGTATCTCCCAGCGCCAAGAAACCTGTTGGTGAACGTGCGCTCTACAAATTCTCATTAACATTAACAAAGGTTACTCTGATAAAGTTAATAAATGAGTGCTCATTTGGACCCCATCTTGACAAATAATGTAGCTCCTGATTGGCTTGGGTTCGGTTCATCCTTCGTGTTGTTTTGTTTATGTGTATGTGTATATATGTATATATATATATATATATATATATATATTCACTGAAAAAAACAAAGGTTACTGAGACGTTATAGTTAGGCTCAGGTTTCACATGTACAAGACCAGTGAAATTCAGCAATTATAGTTAGCTGAGCTTACTATAACTCACGCCCCGCAATGCACTGCTTATGACCTCAAATATTACATCACTGATGACATGGTCAGTGACATCCCTGATGACATCTCAAATGACATCACTGATGACATGGTCAGTGACATCACTGAAGACATCTCAAATGACATCACTGATGACATCATCCAGTGACTTTGAGTGTTTTTAAAAAGTTTGTGAGTGTTAAATATATATACCAAGGAGTATTGGTGAATCAGTTGGTGTATAAGTGCCTGTATGGATGATTCAGTGGGTGCGTGACTGACTGTATAAGTGAGTGATTAGGTGTCTCGCTGAATATATGGGTGAAGAACTGGTTGTGTGAATGTCTGTATCAGTCTGTCAGTTGGTGTCTAAGTGTCTGTATGGGTGTGTGAGTGGGTACATGACTGGCTGTATGGGTGAGTGATTGGTTGTCTGAGTACCTGTATGGTTGTCTGAGTGTGTGGGTGGGTGAGGGGGTGTGTGACTGCCTGTATGGATGAATGAGTGGGCGAGTCAGTGGTTGTATGGGTTAGTGAGTGTATGAGTGAGGGGCTGTATAGGTGACTGAGTGTGTGTATGGGTGTATCAGTGAGTGAATTAATGTGTCAGTGATATATGAGTGAGTAACTGGATATGTGAAAGGCAGTATAGGTGAGTGTTGGAGTATAGGAGTGACTGTGTGAGTGAGGGATTGTGATAGTGGCTGTATCGGTGAGTGTGTGCTTGTGTCAGTGACTGTATAGGTGAGTGACTATGTGTTAGTATCTGTATGAATAAGTGAGTGAGTGTGTATAACTGTAATGGTGAATAAATGGCTATGTAAGTGACTCTAGGTGAGTGAGTAGGTGTCTGAGTAGCTCTATGAGTGACTGACAGTGTGTGAGTGGGTGTATGAGTGGATATATCAATGGCTGTATTAGCGAGCGAGTTGGTGTATGAGTGGCTATATGGTTGACTGAGTGGATGTGTGTGTAGACCTATAAATCAGAGAGTGGGTGTGTAAGTACTGGTATGGGTGTGTCAATGGTTTTGAGAATGGTAGTGTGTAAATAACCGAAGGTCCCCGGTATTCACCCTTGAGAGGGGTACCAGACAGGGATGCCCCCTCTCCCCGCTGCTCTTCGCCTTGATGTTGGAGCCTCTGGCGATGTGGATACGTAAAGATCCAATTATGAGAGGCCTTAGATGGGCAGAGGACTGGGAAGACCGCATCTCCCTGTACGCGGATGACATTTTATTATATTTGGCATCGACCAGAACCTCACTTAACCGAGCACTAAATATTTTCACTAATTTTGGGAAATACTCAGGCTACTCTATAAATTGGACTAAATCAGTCATCTATGTTCTTAGCGGCACATTCCCCCTCCTGCCCAGGGGGTATACCATTAGCGAGGCAGTGGATGGTTTCAAATACTTGGAAATCTATATTGTCAGGGATTCAACTAAATTTTACGAGCACAACCTTTTGCCTCCATTGCAGAGACTTAGAAGTGACGTCAACCACTGGAAATCACTCCCACTATCCCTGTTGGGACGTGCGGCGCTTTCCAAAATGATGTCCCTACCCCGTTTCTTATATTTACTACAAAACTCCCCAGGCCCAGTGGGATTAGAATACTTCAGAGCCATAGAAAGTGCCCAGAGAGAGCTCTTGTGGGAAGGTAAACCGCCTTGAATATCGCTTCAGAAGCTTACAAGAGGGTGGTACGATGGGGGAATAGGTCTGCCAGATATCAAAAGGTATTACTGGGCCGTGCAACTGGCTGCCATTAATCAATGTAGATTTAGGCCCCAAGGGGACCCAGGATACCAAATGGATAGGTGGCAGCTCCCGGGAGGAGATTTCACAAGATTCCTCTATACCAAACCTTCTAAATTAAAACTGACAGGCCCCACCGCACACGTGGTCCAAATATGGTGCACAGCTACCAAGAGCTTGGGTTGGGAGGGAAGATTCACGCAGGCTACCCCGCTCTGGGATGCGGATATGCTGGGCACCCTAAGAAATACGAAGGGCTTTGACCGTTGGGATATGATTGGCATCTCCAAGGTCGGGGATTTATGGAGATCGGGAGATGCAATTTCCTTCGCTCAGCTGCAGAGCGAATACGAAATGGCAAGTACAGAGTACTTCAGATACCTACAGACACACATGCATTGCAGCCTATAATCACAAAAGGGGAACCGCTTCCAGAGTCCTCTCCACTCAAGGACAGAGTCCTGGACGAGTACATGCCCGAAAAGTCAAATTCTATGACGTATAGGAAATTAATCAGTAACATGTCTGATCCCCTTCTCCAGCTACGCGCCCGGTGGGAACACGATGTAGCGGGGATGGAGGACGAGGAGTGGTTGGAGGCGCTGGCCTCCCCCAGGGAGACTGCTATCTCCTCCAGGTTGAGACTGGTACAACTAAAAATACTTCATAGAGCCTATCTCACCGGCCCAGCATTAATGAAGATGAGTTATAGGTCTGACTCGGGGTGTGTGAGACGGTGCGGGCAGGAGGGCACTTTTGCTCATGTTATCTGGGAATGTGTCCAAATCCAGAACTATTGGTCTGAACTGGTGCAATGTATGGAAGAAGTGATGGGCGCTAAAATAGAACCAAATATCAAGTTGTGCCTACTGAATATATGGGGACCTACTGACTTGAACAGTAAAGAGAGAATATGGGTCACAATGGGGACAGCAATTGCCAAACGGAATATTGCTAGAACGTGGGGAGCACAGGAGACACCAGCAGTTGGAGCATGGAAAAGAGACATGGACTGGTGCATGCTAACAGAACAAACAATATATGAATCTAGAGTGTGTCCCAAAAAGTGGTTGCAAATATGGGGCAAGTGGAATGATTACAGAGGGGGACTCTGCGAGCCCCCGCGTGTGGGGCGTTATCAAGACTTTGTGCAGCTTGAGTAGGGAAGATCAAACAGGGTATGACTGTGAAACACGTATAAGATATGGTCAATGACTCAATGTACCGATGCAGATGTAATCCTTGATGTATAAATGTGTGTAAAAAGTAACAAGTGTACAGTGATCATCAATAAAAAGAAATGTTAAAAAAAAGAGAATGGTAGTGTGGAAGTTGGAGTGGGTATATGAAGGAGATTATGTGGATGATGCCAACAGTGATGTCATCAGTGATATCATCAGTGATGTCACTGACTATGTCATGAGTGATGTAATATGTGAGGTCATAAGCAGTGCATTGCGGGGGCGCGAGTTATAGTTAGCTCAGCTAACTATAACCGCTGAAATTCTCTGGTTTTGTGCAAGTGAAATATCAGCCTAACTATAACGTCGCTACAGCGACCTTTGTTTTTTTCACTGAATTTCTAATGTTTTTTTAATTTTATTTCCTAACTATAACACCCCAGTAACCTTTGTTTTTTCACTGAATTTCTAAGGTTTTTTAAATGCTAAATCCTCACTATAACGTCCCTGTAAACGTTGTTTTTTCCAGTGAATTTCAAAGGTTTTTCAAATTCTATTTCTCAACTATAATGTCCATATAACCTATGATTTTTTTAACTGAATTTTTAAGGTTTTCAAATTGTATTTTCTATCTAAAATGGCTCTATAAGGGATATTTTTAGAAGCTTGTATTTTCTTCGGTGGATTAATAAGCATCATTTTTTTTCCTTTATCTTCACGATGACGTAGCGATCCCCGCGGACACGTCGTGAAAACGGAAAACAAAAGGAGACATTCAATGACCACCAACACAACCAAAATTAATTTGTAAAAAAATCCATTCTGAACATTGCCCTACACATATTACTATAAACATACTTCTTTCAAAACATGTTTAAACTCGTATTTTTCTACTAAGTTTCTTTAAAAACCATCTTTCAGACCTATTTTTCGTTTTCGTGGTTATTCAGGATATCGCAATGACTTCGTTAACCACGACGATCACGCCGTTTCCATAAAGTGAAAACACAATATATGCACACATATTAAAGTATTTTACACACTAGGGGTTTATTACCGTATACTTCAAACTCATGTTTTTCTAGTGTATTTGTAGAACAACCATCTCTAATACCTATTTTCCGTTTTCGTGGTGACTCCGGAGACCGCGATGACGTCGGTAATCGCAATTCCCTGGACACGTCACAAAAGCGTAAAACAAAAGCAGACATTCAATGGCCCCAACCCACCCAAAAATAATATGTAAAAAAATCCATTCTTAACATTGCACTACACATATTACTATACACATACTTCTTTCAAAGCATGTTTAAACTAATATTTTTGTACTAAGTTTCTTTAAAAACCATCTTTCAGACTTATTTTCGCGGTTATTCGGGTCATCGCGATGATGTTGTTAACCGCAACGATCGCGTCTTTTCCGTAAAGTCTCAAATACATATATACACACATATTACAGTGTTTTACACGCTAGGGGTTTCTTACAGTATTCTCTAAACTCATGTTTTTCTAGAGAGTTTCTATACCAACCATCTCTAAAACCTATTTTATATTTTCGTGGTGACTCCGGAGATCGCAATGACGTCGGTAATCGTGATCCCCCCGGATACATCAGGAAAACGGAAAACAAAAGCAGGAATTCAATAGCCACCACCACATTCAAAAATTATAACTAAATAATTCATTCTAATCGCCACTTTCGAAACCGGCATCTTTTCCGACGACTGGAAACGCGCAGAAGTCAGACCCCTACTCAAGAAGCCCTCAGCAGATCCCACGGACCTCAAGAACTACCAACCCATCTCCCTCCATCCCTTTGCGGCCAAAGTCACAGAGAAGACCGTCAACGTCCAACTAACAAAATTCATCGAAGAAAACTGCATCCTCGACCCCTCCCAATCCGGATTCCGCAGCAACCACAGCACCGAGGCCACTCTACTCGCCGCCACAGATGACATCCGCACCCTCCTCGACCAAGGACATACCGCGGCCCTGATCCTACTCGACCTCTCTGCAGCATTCGACACCGTCTCCCACCGCACACTCACCACCAGACCCACGACGCCGGCATACAGGGAACCGCCCTTGACTGGCTCCGCTCCTTCCTCACTGGCGGAACCCTAAGAATCAGACTGCCACCCTTCCTCTCCGAACCCACGGAAATCAACTGCGGAGTACCCCAAGGAACGTTGCTCAGCCCCACGCTCTTCAACATCTACATGGCCCCCCTCGCTGCCATCGTCAGACAGCACGGACTCAGCATAGTATCCTACGCCAACGACACCCAGCTCATCCTCTCCCTCACCATGGACCCCATCACCACCAGTCTCAACTTCCAAGAAGGAATGAAGGATGTTGCATCCTGGATGAACAGCAGCTGCCTGAAGCTCAACTCAGAGAAGTCAGACGTCCTCGTCGTCGGCCCCTCCCCCTCTGTGTGGGACAACACCTGGTGGTCCACCGCCTTCGGCACTACCCCCACGGACCATGCCCAAAACCTCGGCATCGTACTCGACTCCTCCCTCTCCATGACCCGACAGGTCAACGCTGTCGCCTCCACCTGCTTCAACACCCTCCGCATTCTCAGAAAGACCTTCAAATGGATCCCCCCCAAATCAAGGAAGACCGTCACCCATGCACTCATAACCAGCAGACTGGACTACGGAAACGCCCTCTACGCCGGGATCAACAAGTCTTTGCTCCGTAAGCTCCAGACCATACAGAACACCGCAGCCAGACTCGTCCTCGTCATCCCTCGACACGAACACATCACCCAGCACCTGCGTAACCTCCACTGGCTCCCCATTGAGAAGAGAGTAACCTTCAAGATACTCACCGACGCCTACAAATGCCTCTACAACACCGGACCCCAATATCTCAACGATAGAATCTCCTTCCACGTACCCAAGAGGAACCTCCGATCCGCCGACCTCACCCTCGCCGAACCCCCGCGCATCCGCAGAGCAAGAACAGATGGGAGAACCTTCTCCTACATCGTGGCAAAGACCTGGAACGAACTCCCTATCGACATCAGACGTGCCCCCACCCTGCACATCTTCAGGAAGACCCTCAAGACCTGGGTAGTCAACTAACCGGAGCTGCTTCCCCGGCGCCCACCCCCAGCGCCTACAGACCCTCACGGGCGAGTAGCGTGCTTAAAGTTCCCTGATTGATTGATTGATTGACAGTAGATAACTCACTTTCTAAATAACTCTATAAAAACATTTATCAGAATCTCAATATCTCTATAACAATGCGTATTAATGATTAACTGATATATTTTTTTATATTTCCACCAATATTCGTGACGACGTTGATAGTCGCGATGTCCCCCCGACGGTATAAGGGGGGCTGCTCTGGCGGTCGCGGCGTTGTCGCAAATATAGTGAGTGATTAAAAAATCTATTTTGGATACATAAATTGTGTCACTAACACTCCCATTTCTCAACTATGGGGTCAGAGTATCTCCACCCTGACCCCTTATGTGGGCTTTCACACAAATTTTCAGCCCTCGGAACCGTTCACGATAGATAAAATGGCAGCCGCAATTTTCTATTCAGGTTGCGTCCAGCCAATCAGAGCATTCCTGTTGGCGGGTGCATTCGCGATTAATCGCAAAACAGTCACGAAATACCCGCGGCCAGATATATCACTTAAATTTTAATCTTAAATTTCTCAACTACTACTGAATGGATTTACACGAAATAAGCAAAATGCAGTTCCATGAACCGACATCTACCTCCCTGCCAAATTTGGTGTAAGTCCGTTGAGCGGTTCGGGCTATAGGTGTGGCTAAAGGTTCCTATTGGAATTAACATTACAAACGCAACCTTATTTCGGACCCCAAATTCTCGGTCTCCACTGCACGGATCACCCCCAAACTTTCCATGACAACAGAACCCACCTTGACACTTTTTTGGGAAAATTTCATGAAGCTTGGCCAAACGACGCCAAAGTTATAGCCAAGTCAAAAAATTATTTTCCTATGGAAATATGGTCTTAACTATAACTACTAGTGGTCATGTTATTGTGTCAGGCTTCATGTGATTCAGAACAACAAGTGCCTAGGACTGTGGGAGATAACAAGCTGGGCGATCTAGGTGAGCTGTCAGGTTGTGTTTGGTTAGGAGAGCAGCTGATCCGCACAAAAGCAGGCTTGTCTTTGAGTGCCTATGGCATTGCTGGAGTGCGAAAGCAATGTATATAAACACAGAGGTCTCCACTGACACAAATAACCAGCAGAAAAGGCAATAGGTAGACGTGTTTCTTTAAACCTTTTTCAGTTTCCCTGAGAAGGTAACGTTGGAAATTTGATCTACTCGTTCTGAAAGGCAGCTCAACATGGCTAAATATATACCTTTAATGTCTGCATTGCCTGCCACACCCCTTCCAAAAATGCTTGTTTCTTTTAGTTCATTTTGATGATGTGTTGTGGCCTTTCCCCATATTTTACAAAGCCTCTGTACTAAACGATCTTCTTTGTCTGAAACCACATCATTTGGCTAATTATGTTACTGCTTTGGACGTGTTGTTTGTGTGCCCTGTTGAGTCACACTATACTCTAGCACAGACTTCTCCAAGAAGTAGCTTGTGAGCTACTGGTAGCTCTCCAATTTACCTGTGAGTAGCTCTCCTTATTGTAGCCCAGCCTACTAAATTAGAAGTTTTGCTAGTTTGAATCAATATATGCATCCCAAAATAGATACACGTGAAATGATTATTGACTTGGTGGTAGAAGCATCACAGTTATGGCTACCATGTATATACAATGTTGAGTATTTCCAATTGATAAAGCATTTTTCACAATAATTCTGTCACCCCTGCCTGATGAACTGAGGTGATCACTGATGGAAATCTTGCATGGAGTTGCCATCTTGTCTGACGTGATCACTATTATCACACTAACAATATTAGTAGCTCGGTATGATTTTCCTTGAACATAAATAGCTCTTACGTATATAGAAAAGCTTGGAGACCCCTGCTCTAGCACAATGGTATGCTTCTGTAAAGCTGTTTGAACATATCTGGGATTTGTAGTTAGTTACGGTGATCGTTTAGTGGTGTGTTTCTGTATACTTACAGTTACATGGGTTTTGTATAATGCCTTATAGTAGGCTCATGGACGCTCTCAGAATACAGAGGTATTTTTATTAAAGGACGACCAGAGGCTCAATAATATGCAAAATAGTACCAGCCTGTGTCACGTTTTACAGGCTTAAATTTGTTTGAGCCCTAATAATTGCTTTACTAACCTTCTAGCTTTCTCAAACTTGCTTGAAAATGCACCATTTGCCCACTCTTTTTTCAAAATTTTCCTGTGGAGAGAACCCCCCCCAAACTCCCCTTATGACAGTCGTGCTCTTTCGCTACGCTCTCTTGCCACGGGGCACTCATCCAAAACTTTTAAGCCCCACGATTTTAAAATGTCACCAGCCACCACTGTTTGGCTCGCCACCACCCACTTAGGATAGGGAGCGTTGGCCATGTTGTGTCTCTTCACCTCCCTCTCCAGTGACACTAGTCTGTAATTTAAGGGTTAACATTGACTGCCAGCTATCCTTAGGTCTGCAGGTGGCGACTGTGGTAGGCTCCTGTTTAGGGCTCCTAAATTCGGTAAAAAAGTTTTGTATTTGCTCCCTCTTCAGGCCCAAAAAACACAGTGATACATGCCCTCATTATCTCATGTTTGGATTACTCTAATACACTATTTCTGGGACTCCCAGCATATCTGTTGAGGAGCTTACAGATAATTCAAAATGCTGCTGCGAGGTGCTATTAACATTGCCTAGGCAGACTGTTATTCTTCCTCATTTAAAGGAAGTACATTGGCTCCCAATCAAGGAGAAAATCCAGTTCAAAATTCTAACCTTAGCCCATAGAGCTTTCTATCAGATGGGCCCTAGGTACCTCTCCCCAGGGGACATCCATTACAACCCAGCTAGAACCCCCTGCTCTTACGATGCTGGGATAGCCCTGGTACTGAGAATTAAGAGGAGAAAATGGTGTGGTGCGTCCTCCTTCAACCTTGCTGTGCTAGCATGGAATGTCCTCTCTTTGGACCTGCGTTCGTTGAGGAAGGAAAACCATTTCAGGCGTGCTCTTAAAACATGGCTCTTTATGACAGTTTTCAAGTGACTATCTACTGTGTGGGAATATGTATGTAAGTCCCTTCAGCACCGGGACACTTTTGAGTAGCTGTGCGCTTTATAAATCGTTGATTTATTTATTGCTCAGCAGAGCAGCAGGAGCATCAATATTGTTTTGCGGGAGCATCACATAATTTGACCTTAGCAAATTATGGATGGGGCTCCGTCATGTACCAGCTCTTTTATCATTCCAGTGATCCTGTTTGCCAGAATCATACTCCATATTTTTAGGTCTCGCCTAGCGAACGCAGCGCATGCGCTGCTTCGCCTTGGCAAGACTATTGTTGTCGGTTTGGTGCGCGAAGGGAGACAACATGTGCGCGCCCGGACAGCAGATGTGCACGCGCACCTCACGGCGTCTCTTTTTCTCGCGGGCTTGTTATATTCTTTCCAGTGCGTTTTGGGGACACACATCCGTGGGCCTTGGCGAGACTATTGTTGTCGGTTTGGTGTGCGAAGGGAGACAAAACATGTGCGCGCCCGGACAGGCGATGTGCACGCGCACGCCGTCTCTTCTCTGGCGATGTCAGCTTGGGGCCGGACAGCAGATGTGCAAGTGCACCTCACAGCGTCTCTTTTTCTTGCGGGCTTGTTCTATTCTTTCCAGTGCGTTTTGAGGACACACGTCCGTGGGCCTTTTTTGTTGTGGGAGGGACTGGTGAAAGAAAGGAAGTGCGGAATGTGAACCTGCATTTTTGCCCACATGACAGCAGCAAGCAAATGTTTAATCCCAAACACAGGGAAGAGGACCCAGGCGCGAGATAGCTGGAATTGGTGTGCCCGTGGCAAGTCTAAACCGGTCGAAAAGTCAGTGCCTCGCACCATCCCTCTGCCTCCACCCGCCCCTCCACCCTCTTAGCAACAAGTAACAGCATCAACACCTCGCAGCCAGAAGGTGCAGCTGCTGGCGGGTGCCTGCGAGAGGCAGGCACCGGGGAGGAAGAAGAACAAGGGGGCAGCAGAGGAGGCAGGAGCGCGCGTGGGAGGGGACTCGTGAGTGTGCTAGACACCCGGGAAGGGACCTCTCAGACAACAACACAGACTCCGGGCGCCCCGATGGGGAGGAAGTGAGTCCATCAAAGATGGGGCACGGGGGCAGCTCGCTGGGCGCTGCACCGGGTCCCCACGGACTTCGGTAGGGGGCTTGAAGTACTCTTTTGGAAGTACAAGTGACCTAGCCCCGCCTGCGACTTGAGGGTACATTTAGCTATACACCTACTGGCACCCTGCTGGGCTTCGAATTTGTAGCTTCCTGGGCATACACAGAGCTCCACGGTCAGCGCATTAACCCACCCTACAATCTTACTGAAATTGGAACATTTGTCCTCGTCGGCTCTCACGGAGCTCTGCAGCCGGCGCATTAACCTACCGAGATTGGAACAGGTGATCCGCTGAGTACACCTAGAACTCCTTTGCCGCACCGCGCAATCTTAGAGGGGCCTAGAACTAACCCATACACTCGCATTCCTGCAGAGCCTGAAGTAACTGTTAAGGGGAGGGGCAGGATCCCCAAACGTAGCCTCCAGGAATGAAAGTCTTTTGCCCCCGGGCTCCCCGGCTGAACCGCTGCGGCCTCTTTTGGATGGCCATAGTCACCGTCTCCACCCTCCTCCTGGGGCACTATTACACCGCAGAGGACCGCCGAGTGACTTTCACGAGTGGATCCAGGTAAGTCTTGTAGAGACCAAGCCCCTTTTCGGAACACGGGACATTTTTTACAGTTATAAGTATTATGCGAACATTGTTACTGCGTTGATTTGTTGGGCAAGTGAATGGGGTTGCTGTTGCAAGGATGTGGCCTAACGGCTAGAGCAGTTGACCTGGAAGCTGGGGAACCGGGTTCGAGTCACGGCAGGGACGCTCAACATCCTGTGGGTCTGGGCAAATCACTTGATGCCCGGGCCTAACAAAATGAATGTGTCCGTCTGTAACGCAACTGGTGCTCACTAAAGCGCTCTGATACCTTCAGGTCGAGTTTGCGCAAAAAACACAAATAACTAATTTTATCGATCTTTGGAGGATGAAGACCCCACTCCAATTAACCCAGCTCTAGAGCCAACGAAGATCGATTCCAACTCCTTGAAATCTATTGCATCAGGATAGGTTTTTCAGGGGGCCAAAAGAGAAAACAAGCATTTGCAATGCAATAGGTCTCGCAGTTGTGAGAGTTTGAGCTATTGGCATTGTAAATGGCAATGCCTTTTATTTACGTGTTGGTTTTTAAAACATAAATAAAAGGCATTGTCATTTATAATGCTAATAGCTTAAACTCTCGCAAATGCAAGACCTATTGCATTGCAAATGCTTGTTATATCTGATACAACATTGATAATGGTCTGTATGATGGTATCTCCTCTGGGTTCCTGTCTGGTTTTGGGAATCATAATAGTTATTGACCTCACTCATCTTAGAGGGCTGGCATTGAGATCGAAATTCTTCTAATAGTTTATCTTTCAGTTCCCCCACCATTGTTTGGTAGTGGGCACATTCTGCTGCAGGTGTTTTCTTTTTCCTCATATCTAAAAACAAATTTTTCCATTCCTGCCTAATAACTGGCAAGTCTAGTGCATTCTTCCGCTCTGCAGTTATTCTAGGGAAACACAACATATCCATGTAATCTGTGATTTTTTTGCAGCTCTATCTTTTGTGGTTGCTTATAGACCCTTTCGAGCCAATTTTTAAAGATGGCATTAATGCCTCCCTGAATAGCTGCTTCCGTGCCTGTGGTTGTCTGCAATGTTAGGATACTTGTGAGGTTGCTTTTTCTTAAGATGCCAGGATAGCATACAACCAGCTTTGTATCCCTCCCTGTGAAGTTTCTGTCTATATTGTGTACAAGTGCATTTTCCAGTATTACCCATGTCTCCTCAATCTGCTTTTTGACCTATATCAATCGTTCCCATTTCTGTGAATCTAGTACACGGTCTTTCGCCGGTTTTTGTAGTGTTAAATTTTTCTCTTTCAATTTACGTACCATTTGCATCTTAACTCCATAAATGCGAGATAGAGCGTGTAATTTAATACCTCTACTGCCCATTCTGTTCAAGTAAATTGTCTATAAAAGTGCATAAATCAGGGGTTTAACCCTGAGCCTTCAGATTGGGATCTTAGCTCTTGGTCCCTTTAACAACATCTCCATATGCAACAGGGAATGATCCAACAGGGACCTGGTAAGGTATGAACCTATACATTTTCCAATATCTTCCTTTTGAACATAAATATAATCTAGTCTCGTATGTGTTTAGTGAACATGTGAATCATAGAAGTACACTGTATCAAGCAGATGTATTTGCCACACGTTTGTTAAGTCAGCTGACCGTATATTTTATCGTAAAGCTTTAGTCATATTAAACTTAGTACCCAGTTTCGGGGGATATCTGTCAATGTTCCCTTCTAGATCGCAAATATAGTCTCCACCTCAAACAAACGTTGTGTTCAAATAAGGCAACAGCACTGCCACCATCTTCTTATTAAAGTCCACATCATCCACATTAGAGGCGTATACATTCACCAAGCAAAACTGTATGTCATCTAGCATCCCTGTTACTACGGTAAACCTGCCCACCTGATTTGGTATGACATCCAAAGACTGAAAGGGTATTTCAGCTGCAACCCAGATTAGCACACCCCTTGAGTATCTAGAACAAGTGGCATACAGGGGAAACAGCGTTTACAACGCTGTTGTTACAACGCAGTGCTTTTACAACACGGTCGTTACAATGACCACATTGTTAGTACGCAATACCTTTACATCGCAAGTCATTAGAACGACTTGCTGTAGGGGGCACTAAGGTATTGGATATGAAATCCAACACCTTCCCTGCTGTTGCGCAAACTGGAGTAGGAATAGTAAATAATACTATTCCTAAGTCCAGCGCGCCCCCTACAGCAAGGCGTTGTAATGACTTGCGATGTAAAGGTATTGGGTACTAACAACGCGGTCGTTGTAACGACCGCGTTGTAATAGTACGCGAAGTAATAGCATGCATTGTAACATGCTATATTCGGCATCCAGGTGTCCTGTCAATTTCTTGTGCAGTTTTGCTATCTCATCTCCCGTTAAATATGTTTCCTGTAGTAATACTATTGAGACAGCTTGCAGAGTTAAGTATGTAAAAATTCTGTACCTCTTAGCATATTCATTTAAACCCTCAGCATTCCAGCACTGTCTATATCTGAACATATTGTTAGATTTCAAGTTTGTGAGGCCTTTACCTGCAGAAATCCAAAGTGTGGATTGAGCCTGTCTGTCTCCTAGGAGATTCTGAACAGGAGAAGCAGCCCCCCACCCCCAGGCCAGCAGGCCTAGGACTGGGGATTGGCTATTCAGCTACCAGGCAACTCTGAGCCCTCCCCTCACACTTGCCCAGGCCCCTTAAGGCTTTGCTGGGTGCACCCCAAATCATTCTCCTCCATCTTGTGAGTTGCAGCCTACCTGTGCCCCTGATTACAGTGAGCAGAGTCCAGGAAGTGGTAAGGAGGCAGACTAGTGCTGTCTCTCCCCCCCCCCCCCCCCAAAGTTTTTAAAAAAACGATTTTCCCTTTCTGTGATTACTGTCTTTGCCTGTGGTTGTTACAGTTTAAAAATGTAGTTTTAACCTGCCTGTGATTGCATATTTTATCACCTGTTTTGTGTGTTAAACTTGTGGTTTTCCTGCCCATGATTGCTTCCATTTAACGTGTTGAATTGTGGGATTTGCAGTCCAAACTCTGTAGTTTGTCCCTCTCATTCCTGGTGACTATTCAGTTTTCCCTCCAAATTTCTCCTTTGCTCTGTGCTAAGACCTGTATGTTAAACAGTGCAACCCCAGCCACCATTTTGTGTTATCAAGCCAGTGAAACCAGCCCACCCTGCCTCCCCCCCCCCAGCAACAGGGATATTCTACATCAGAGGGTGCTTCTGTGAGCTGTTTAAACTGTGTTTAATAGGGACTGTGCACTTCGTTTTTTTGACCAGGAGAGGGAGTAAAGTAGTATTCAAACAGTATTGTTAGATTTCAAGTTTGTGAGGCCTTTACCTGCAGAAATCCAAAGTGTGTATTGAGCCTGTCTCTCTCCTAGGAGATTCTGAACAGGAGAAGCAGCCCCCCAGGCCAGCAGGCCTAGTACTGGGGATTGGCTATTCAGCTACCAGGCAACTCTGAGCCCTCCCCTCACACCTGCCCAGGCCCCTTAAGGCCTTGCTGGGTGCACCCCAAATCATTCTCCTCCATCTTGTGAGTTGCAGCCTACCTGTGCCCCAGATTACAGTGAGCAGAGTCCAGGAAGTGGTAAGGAGGCAGACTAGTGCTGTCTCTTCCCCCCCAAAAAGTTTTTTTTTTTAAAAACGATTTTCCCTTTCTGTGATTACTGTCTTTGCCTGTGGTTGTTACAGTTTAAAAATGTAGTTTTAACCTGCCTGTGATTGCATATTTTATCACCTGTTTTGTGTGTTAAACTTGTGGTTTTCCTGCCCATGATTGCTTCCATTTAACGTGTTGAATTGTGGGATTTGCAGTCCAAACTCTGTAGTTTGTCCCTCTCATTCCTGGTGACTATTCAGTTTTCCCTCCAAATTTCTCCTTTGCTCAGTGCTAAGACCTGTATGTTAAACAGTGCACCCCCACCCACCATTTTGTGTTATCAAGCCAGTGAAACCAGCGCCCCCTGCCTCCCGCCCCCCCCCCCCCAGCAACAGGGATATTCTACATCAGAGGGTGCTTCTGTGAGCTGTTTAAACTGTGTTTAATAGGGACTGTGCACTTTGTTTTTTGGCCAGGAGAGGGAGTAAAGTTGTATTCAAACAGTATTGTTAGATTTCAAGTTTGTGAGGCCTTTACCTGCAGAAATCCAAAGTGTGGATTGAGCCTGTCTGTCTCCTAGGAGATTCTGAACAGGAGAAGCAGCTTCCAACTTCCCTGGCCAGCAAACCTTGTCTGAGGTTGCTGGGACCTTATATAGTCTGCTAGTGGTTGGTACATGTATACACTGATTGGTGGTTGTATCTGATGTTTCTATTGGATTGAGTTAGTGTCCTCATTGGTTGGGTATTTGAGGGTTCTTATTGGTTTCTGGGTCTGTGATTCCATCAATGTAGGGTTGGGGCTAGGGCTAGGGTTATGATTTCTATTGGAAGTAGGGACTAGGGCTTCCTGTGTTATTGGTTGTTGGGACTAAGGTGGAACTAGGGCTAGGGTTAGGCCTTTAATTGGAAGTAGCGATTAGGGCTTCTGGTGTTATTGGTTGCTGGACTAGGTGTGGGACTAAGAGTAGGGTTAGGCTTTCTATTGGAAGTAGGGACTAGGGCTTCCCGTCCCATTGGTTGCTTGGTCTAGGGTTGGGACTACTGATAGGGCTAGGGCCTCTATTGGACGTAGAGATCAGGGTTTTGAACTGATTGGGTGCTTGGACTAGGGCTAAGATTGGCTGTAAGGTCCTGGTCTCCTATTGGTTCTAGATTTTTAGGGCTAGTGTTGTGATTGGATAGTGTTAGGGCTAGGGTTCCCATTGGCTGACAGGGTCACCTGATTTCTAGGGCTATAAAAGGCCAGGGTTAGGGCGTCTGAGCCCGGGCGTCGAGGACAAGGGCAGAGAGGACAAGGGCAGAGAGGACAAGGGCAGTTGCCTGTTTGAGCCTGTTAAGGGCAGAGAGGACAAGGGCAGTTGCCTGTTTGAGCCTGTTCGAGACGGGCCAGGCCAGGAATGCTGCCCATTTTCCCATTAAGCAACACCCAGCCCACACCATCCACATCCACAAACAGAGCAACACACTCACACCAAAGGTACACCACGCACAACACTATGCACAGATTAATGTACCAGCATGCACTACTAACCCAACCAAACCACATCTATACACCCTACTATCCCAACTACCACACATATCCACCATCACCTACAAACAGTACACAACCCTATCCTATACCACGAACCAATACACTCATCACTAACACAACGCCAATCGACACCATACATAACTACATCCCATCCAGACACACGCTCCCTGCTGTAATTACACCTAACATACCACCTTTTATCACTAACAAATATATAATCATCCTTCCATCATTTGTCCAACAAACACCCTCCTCTCCCTTCTACCATAATAACACTAACGTACAACACACACACTGCAGACCACCACACTTTTTAACTCTTGCAACAAACCAGTCTAAGACAAACACTCTTACCTCTACTTCACTGCCACCTACACACATCATACACTCTACTCATAAACACATCACCACCCCTCTACCGTACAACCTCCTCTCACAAACAATACTATACAACCAAATCCATTGCATGAAACATATACATCAGCACCCCTTTTCACTACTCCTCAAAAACAAAACATATCACACACCAGCACAACATCTTCAAAGCACAACACCTCATAATACTTACCATCACAAAATACAAACATACACCCACCTTTCAAACAACACAAAGGAACCAACTCCAATGCCAAGCTTTCTCTCTTCCACCACACCTAACACAGATACAGCAACACAGCAACTCTCTTCTAACCGCCTCTCATCCATTGGACAATTTAGAACCTTACTACATGAGCCACATGCTGCACCACCACCCCTGACTCATACACCTTCCGCATTTAACACACGCAAACAATATAAGCAACATGCCATACCTCACAACTTCGCTTCCCCATGTCTACTTCACAACAATGTTACACCACGAAAACAACACAGCACTCCAACCCACTCTCAAACACCATCTCCACCACATACACACGCAGACCCTTCAAAATGCCTTCTAGCATTCTGGATGAGGAACATGATACAGAACAGCTACACGATTGCTATCCTAATACAGCTAATGCCAGCTCTAAAAACACACCTGCTACAAACCCACACAATACTGACCACTCTTCTACAAAACAAAGACTCACTATCACCAAAGGCCACTCTCTAAACTGTCTACTAATAAATGCTCGATCCCTCTCTAAAAACAAGCATCACATCTATGACCTTCTCACAGATGCAAAACCAGACATACTATTCATATCTGAATCATGGTTGGGAGAGGATATGGCCCCAGTCCTGCATGAAGCCATTCCTCTAGGCTATCAAACAATCACCCAAAATCGTATAGCCAAAAAAGGAGGTGGTCTAGCTGTTGTATTCAGGCAAACAATACATATCACTAAAATTGACAACATCTCCATAAAGAATTGTGAGGCTCTTCTAACAAGATGCAATCCTACACCGTCTTCCTCCTTTAACTTCCTGCTCCTTTACAGACCTCCACCTAGCAAGGCGACATTCCCAGACGCACTTCTAGACACAGTTTCAAACCTGATAACAATACACTCCAACCTATGCGTTCTGGGTGACCTCAACTTTTGGTTTGACAAACCCAATATGACCCATCCAAAAACAATAATCACTGGCCTAGACGCACTGAACCTCCATCAGATTGTCCACAAACCGACACACACCGCTGGACATATCCTAGAAGTCATTTTTGCTAATACTGAACTAGTTACCTTTCAAACTATAACTCCAGTCACATGGTCAGACCACCACTTGCTTGCTTTCCAACATAAAACAACACTAAGCGACTCACCTAAAACTACCTTACATCCATCCACCTATCGGCCGTGGAACAAACTCAATTTGGAACACTTAAAAACACAACTAACATCAAGTACAAATCTGGAAACAATAAATTTTGTTCAAAAACTATGAGTGGCTACAAGAAGCTTTTGACATCCTGATACCACTCAAAACCACACAACAGAACAAAAGAAAAAAAGCACCTTGGAGAAACACACAAATAAAAGACATAAAACAACAAATTAGAAAGCTGCAACGTACCTGCCTCAAAACAAACGCCAAACAAGACAAATTTCACCTACAAAAAATTAACAGATTATACAAGTCGGCTATCAAAAAGCTAAGAAAAGGTACTATTCAGACAGAATTCAAAACGCTAAATGTGCAAATAAAGAATTCTATAAAATACTCAATGAATTTCGCAAACCAAATTGCCTGGAAGGAACTCATCCTGTTACTCAAGATTTCACAGACAAACTGGCAAATCATTACATGGACAAAGCAGACACGTTGGACTCGTACTTAAAACAGAAACAAAGCACCAGCACTAACCCCTGTACAAAACAACAATCCAAGAATACTCTAACCAAGCCTCTCCGTTCCTTCCAACACATCTCACACGATGAATTTATGGACCTGGTCAAAGCAAGCAGGCCTGCCGGCAGCCCTTCTGACCCATGTCCACCACAAACTTTCAAGACAATTCTTTTAACAACCTCTGCTGCCACTCCAGTAAGAAGAATCATCAACGATTCCTTCACTGCTGGAATATTTCCAGAAGAACTCAAAAAATCACACATACGCCCTTTACTGAAGAAAACAAACTTGGACCCGCTGAACCCTGACAACTACAGACCCATTACAAATGGACCTTTCCTGGGCAAACTGATAGAAAGAGCAGCGTTCGCCCAGATGTCACAATTCATTGAAGAGAGCAACATACTTTCAGACTTCCAAACAGGATTCCGTCCGGGAAGAGGCACAGAATCTGCCCTCCTTGCCATCTGGGATGACCTGAAAAATACAGTTGACTGCAACGGAGTTGCTGCGCTACTCCTCTTGGACCTCTCGGCTGCCTTTGACACGGTTGACCATGACACTCTGAAACAAAGACTCTATGAAGCCGGCATAGAGGGAACTGCTCTAGACTGGATCGTGTCCTACCTTTGAAACAGAACTAATGTCATCCATACCCCACCTTTCTCGTCTAAACCATACTCCACAAAAGCAGGGGTCCCTCAAGGTTCTATCATCTCGCCCATGCTTTTCAACATCTACATGAAGTCATTACCGGTACTGATCAATCAATTTCACCTCAGGCGCTATAACTATGCAGATGACACGCAAATACTCCTTCAACTGGAATGCCCCAAAGACATTGGAAAATCACCAATTTTCAGCTGTCTCAGAGCCGTGGATCAGTGGATGACTTGGAGCCATCTCAAATTGAATACTTCAAAAACGGAAATACTCACGTGTGGCGATTGGAAACATTACAACCCGCTTGCCGCATGGCCTAATGAACTGGGATCACCACCTAAAGTATCGAAGGAAGTAAGAAACCTCGGAATGACCATGGACTCCAAGCTGTCGATGAATGCCCAAGTGGACAAACTAGCAAGATCAAGCTTTGTCACTATAAAAACGCTGCGACGAATGTTCCCTCATTTGGCATTTCCGCACAAGGTCCAAGCTACCATCTCCCTTGTTCTGTCCAAACTCGATTACGCCAATAGCCTCTACCACGGATCACCTTTAACAACCATGAAAAGACTACAACGGATTCAGAACTCGGCTGCCAGACTACTCTTGCATATCAAACCGCGAGACCACATCTCCCCTGCCTTGAAAGCCCTGCATTGGTTACCGGTTGCCAGAAGATCCACGTTCAAGCTGCTTTGTATCACCCACAAAGCAATACATGGAACGGGACCACTCTTCATCAGGAATAAAATCACCAAACACATTCAACAGAGGAACCTCCGCTCTAAAGGAGCATCTCGCCTCAAAATCCCAAGATACAAGAAAAAAACCATGGGTGGCACATCCTTCTCTGTTCAAGTACCCAAACTATGGAACTCTTTACCCCCCAACATAAGATCCACCGACAACCACCTTATCTTCAGAAAACTACTCAAGAATTGGCTCTTCCCCACATAAGCACCATACGCAAACAGAAATTTACAGCATATCCCTCTGTATATAAGCATCTGTTTTCACTATAGACATGTACCTATCTTTGTGTATTGCTTTGTATAAACATGTAGAATAATTATGTTGTTGAGAGAAAGAAAAAAAAATAATAATAATAAATAAATAAATAAAAATGATCTTTGGTCTACATGTACTTACTTCCATTTGTGCATCTATGTACCTTCCATGTACTGGGATCTGTGTCTCTGTTACTTTTCTCCTGAAAAAGCATATCCAATGCCCTACCCTATTTCTCATCCAGTGCCTCTATCAATATCTTTAATCTACATATACTTACCTCCTTTATGTATCTATACACTTTCAATGTACTTATGGATCTATATATTTATCACTTTCTTCTAATTTAGCATTTCCAAGGCACTACCCTATTTCTCAGCCTATACTTCTCTCAATATATCTTCTAGCCCAACCTTCTGACTCTTCACAAACTTCTTTCTACTACTCTTTCCAATGCACTACCCTATCTCTCATCCTATACATTTATCAATATATCCTCTACATCCACAGTCATTTATCCCAAACCCGATACCACTACTATGATCCCCAAAATAACCCTTTCTAGACTCTCTCCTACTCTAACCCTCCTTGCATCATCTGACACCTCTTTACTATACCGATCCCCTAAAACAAACCTTTCTAAACTCTTCCCTCTGACTCCTCCCCTCCAAAACTCCCTTTTACTCATCCAAAAGCCTCCTCCTACTGCTAAGATCTAAAAAAAAATTTAAAAAAATTCATTCACTCTTTTATCCCTCCACTATCCTTTTCAATCAAAATTAACAGACTAACATGTTCAATTCTCAAATTCCATATTCAACTATACTAATTCACCACTAATCCTTTATGGGTTCCAGAGTAGCGTGCTACTCGCCAATAAAGCGTCTCAACAACCCATCTGGGTTACAAGCGCTATATAAATGCAAACCTTTTCCCTTTTCTACCCTCCCCAACCCTTCTCAATCCAAATAACTGACTAACATATCCACCACTAAAATTACTTTCATGTTTCACCATACTAATTCAACACTAATACTTATGAGTTCCAGAGTAGCATGCTACTTGCGCTTCAAAACCCCATCAGGGGTAGCAAGCGCTATATAAATACAAACCTCTTTCCCTCTTCTATCCCGCCACCTACTCTTCTCTACCCAAATAACTGAATAACATATCCACTACTCAAATTACTTCATATTTTACTATACTAATTTTCAACATTAATCCTTAATGGGTTCCGGAGTGGCGTGCTACTCGCCAGAAAAGCGCTTCAACACCCATCAGGGGTAGCAAGTGCTATATGAATGCAAACCTTTCTTCCCTTTTATCCCTCCGCTATCCTTCTCACTCCAAATAACTGACTAATATCCACCACTGAAACTACTTTCATATTTCACCATATTAATTCACCACTAATCCTTTATGGGCTTCCGGAGTAGCGTGCTTCAACACCCCATCAGGGGTAACAACCGCTATATAAATACAAACCTTTTTTCCTCCTCTATCCTTCTGCTATCATTCCAAATCCAAATAACTGACTAACCTATCCACCACTTAAAATGTACTTGCATGTTTCACTATACTAATTCAACACTAATCCTCTATGGGTCCCGGAGTAGCGTGCTACTCGCCGAAAAAGTGCTTCGACGCCTTGTCAGGGGTAGTAAGCGCTATATAAATGCAATTACAATACAATACAATACAATATTATAATTAACTAGAAAAGACTGAAGTGTAACTTTTCCCTTCCTCAGTTGGTTACCTCAAGCCACCTGAAAACAACCTGAGTACCTAACCACTAGTTTACGGGTAACTGTTCCTATTCAATAAGTAGCACAGACCCTACACCCTTTGTTGAACTCCTTAACTAACTTAAGAGTTTAATCAGTTGTTATTCAATTGTCTGAAAAACAAAACAAGAATTCAAAGTTCAACAATCAGTGCAGGTGACTGTAAGGGCTTCTAGAGTAGACCGGCCACCCTGAAGTGCAAAAAGGTAACAACCAGTAAGTATAGATGACCGGTTACTTACCAGTAATATTCATTACTCCAAGTCTTAGACCTCCCCGTCACAGTCCTTACACACATGAGCGATAGCTCCTCCCCGTAGACATCCCAGGCTGAAACTCCCCTGCTCCCATCCCTACCCTCCAGGCCACTCGTACATCCTGTGGCCCATAACCCCTGACCCTACCTTCCAACATCCTGTACCACAAAGCACAAGAAGCTGAAACAGGGAGGGAGGGAAGGGAACCAGGACTGTGACGGGGTGGTCTAAGACTCAGAGTAATGAATATTACCGGTAAGTAACCAGTCATTACCTCCTCGCCAGACCTCCCCGACACAGTCCTTACACACATGAGCAGATACCCAAGCAAGAATTGGCTTCACCAACAGAGCTGCAGACCAACTTTATTAGAACAACAAGCAGCAATGTTACACCCCATGCATAGAATACAACAGTGTCCCCAAATCCGGCAGACCCAACACCACCCACCACCAGGCGATAATGGGATATAAAGTTGTGGGGAGCACTCCACGTGGCAGCCTTACAGATCCCCACCATAAAAGCGCCATGGAAACAAGCCCAGGAAGCAGCCATCCCCTGAGCTGACCGCCCCTGCACAGATCCAGGCACCGGCACCCCGCTGGACTCATAAGCCGCCAAGATAGCCCACCGCAGCCACCTAATGATAGTAGCCACAGAAGGCTTCAGACCTTGACCCGCCAGGCCAAAAGTAATGAAAAGAGAATCCACCTTACGAAACGGGAGAGTACGAACCAGGTACACGCCAAGAGCAGCAGCACTTCCTCCTTAGACTGAGGATCAGGACACAAAACAGGCAGCACCAGCTCCTCAGAGCAGTGAAAAGAGGAGGGAACTTTAGGAACAAAAGAAGGGTGAGGCCGGAGAACCACCCGATCCAGATAGAACCTCAGAAAAGGCTCTGAACACAGCAACAAGCCTAATTCCCCAACCCTTCTGGCCGAGGTAATAGCCACCAGGAAAACCACCTTGATAGTCAAAAGCCTCATGGAAACCTCCTCCAGGGGCTCAAAAGGAGCAGACTGTAACACTCTCAATAACGGGAGATCCCAACCCGGAGTCAAGGGTTTAACCACAGGCTTCTTGAGAAAACAACTCTTCAACAGCCGGGACACCAAAGGCACCACAGCCTCACAGGCAGGACCCCGAAAAGCCCTCACAGCCACCCACTGAGACCTCAAAGAGGAAATAGCCAAGCCCAATTCAAACCCATTGTTAGAAATGGGATTTTTGGTAGGCTAGGGCGTGGGCCAAAGCCAGGCAAAAACCACCACTCTAGTCAGGATAAGGGAGTTACACGTCTAAAATAACCCCTGCTCACCCCCTTGGTAGCTTGGCACGAGCAGCCAGGCTTATCTTAGAGGCAGTGTGTAAAGCATTTGCACATAACCCACAGTAATATAGTGTACGCACTACAAAAGGACACCACACCAGTTTAGAAAAATATCCAATATTTTTATATAATTAAAACAAGACCAAAAACGATAAGAATCCACAATACTATACTTAAAAGTTCACAGTTCCAAAAATACGCTGATTAAAAAGAGTTCCTTGTGTGGATAGCTCCGTCCAGGCTACCACGGCGTCGTGAACAACAAATCCAACAGTTCTGGCTGGTCGCGGGGTCGCGGGCCAGCTACGGTGTCGGGAAGACCTGCAAACAGTACCTGTGAGAGATGCAGGGCGTTGAGGCCCTTGAAGTCACTCGCGTTGCAGGTCGAGCTCCTCTCTGATGGAATCAGGAGCGCTGGCACCGGCAGACGTCTGGTGCTGCGGTGCGAAGCGCAGCGGTGCAGCGTGCGGTACCCCCAGGTCGCGGTGCGAGCAGTGGCTCGGTGACGGCGTCAGATGGCATCGTCGGTGAGACCAGGGTCGCGGTGCGAGATGAAGGCGGTGCTCGCCACGGTGCTAGCAGGTCACGGTGCAAGCAGCGTCGTCGTCATTGCTGAAGCGCTGTCGTCGGCTGACGAACTGGAGTCGATGGCGCCGGCGTCGGTAGGCCAAGGTTGCGGTGCAGGATGAGGGCGGTGCGTCGTGTGACTTACGAGCGGTGCCCTCAAACCACGGTGCAAGCAGCGGCGTCGATTTCGGCGGGAAGTGGCGGCGTCAGGAAGGCCAAGGCGTCCTCGTGAAGCAAGGTGGTGTGGAGTGCGATGCCCACAGGTCGCGGTGCGAGCAGCGGGGTCAACAGGCGTCGTCGGTGAGACCAGGGTCACGTTGTGGCGTTGCGGCGGTGCTCTCTGCGGTGCCAAAGCTTCAGCGTGAAGCGAGGCGGTGCGGAGTGCGGTGCCCACAGGTCGCGGTGCAAGCAGCGGCTCGGTGGCGGCATCAACAGGCGTCGTCGGTGAGACCAGGGTTGCGGTGCGGCGTTGCGGCAGTGCCCTCTGCGGCGCCAAAGCTTCGGCGTGAAGCAAGGCGGTGCGGAGTGCGGTGCCCACAGGTCGCGGTGCAAGCAGCGGCTCGGTGTCGGCGTCAACAGGCGTCGTCGGTGAGACCAAGGTTGCGGTGCGGCATTGCGGCGGTGCCCTCTGCGGTGCCTTCAGGACACGGAGTCGGCAGTGGCGTCGTAGACGTCGTTGAGTTGGCGTTCTTCTTGCTGCAGCACAAAACACACAGTCCCCAGTGCTGCGGGTCGAAGAACTTGAAGTCTTTGCTGTTCCTGAGACTTCGTGAACAGGGGGCAAGCTCTACCTCAAGCACTTGGAGAGACTCACAAATTAGGTTGCAGAAAGTCCAGTCCAGGCCTTTCACTGCCCAAGACAGAAGCAGCCACTGCAGGTCAGCCCAGCAAAGCACCCAGCAAAGCAGTCGTTCCTTTTCGCAGCTTCTCCGGCTCTTCTTCTTGGCAGTCTTCTTGTCCAGATGAGTTCTAAAGTTCAGGGGTCTGGGACCCAGCATTTATGTCCAAAAATCCTTTGATCTCTTAGGCAGAGAGGGCCTGTGCCCGTCAGGACCAGTTCTGCCTTCTCTGGTGTGAATTCCTGGCAGGAGGTGGAGACGGCATTTGTCAGAGGCAGAGCAGGCCCTTTGAGGTGCAAGGAAATCTCCTCCCCCTTCCCCCATCGTAACCCAGGTCTCTTCAGCCCTTTCCTGACCTACCTAGACCATCTGGAGCCACTCCTACTCCCCAGTCTTCTGTCATCCAACCCCAGACAGGCAATCCACATTCCAGCAGAGGCACACGGGATGACTGAGCAAGAAAATACCCACTTTCTAAAAGTGGTATTTTCAAACACAGAATGTAAAATTCACCTTCACTAAAAGATGCATCTTTAGATTCTGAGTTCAGGCATACTAAATTCTATTTTCTTACCGAATTCCCTGGGCCAGTTATGTTTATAAGATGTTATAAACAAACCTCCCATTCTATCCTATGGGGAACTGGTAGCCTTGCAATAGTGAAAAACGAAATTGGCTGTAATTCACTATCAGGTCATGCCACACACACCAGGGAGTGTCCCACCTTTCACATACACTGCACCCTGCCCACAGGGGTACCTTGGGCCTACCTGAGGGGTGTCTGACATGTAAGAAAAGGGAAGGTTAGGGACCGGCCAGTGTGTGCACTGGCCAAGTCGACATGGCAGTTACAAACTGCGCGCAGACTTCTGCAATGGCAGGTCTGAGTTACCGTTTTCAGGGCTACTCACGGGGGTGGCACAACCAGTGCTGCAGGCCCTCGAGTAGCATTTGATTCACCAGCCCTGGCACACGCAGTGCACTTTACTAGGGGCTAACAGGTAAATCAAATATCCAATCATGGAAACACCCATCCATAACACAATTTACACAGAGAGCATATGCACTTTAGCACTGATTAGCAGTGGTAAAGTGCCCAGAGTCCTAAAACCAACACAAACAGGTCAGGGAAAAATAGGAGGAAAAAGCAAAAAGTTTGGGGATAACCCTGCAAAAAGGGCCATTTCCAACACAACCCCCTTCCAGCCTAAAGCCAGGGGAGACCAATCCATACCTCGCTGGGCTTCCCTGCTTGGGGCGATAGAACAAGGAACCTGGCCCGCAACAGCAGGGTTTTCTTCCCGTTCTCCGCCTTCCTGAACCTAGTTGGATCCCTCTATCCATACTCTCAGGGCCCACTAAGCTGACCCATGGGGAACCCTTCTCCTCCCCTGTGGACCCCATCTGCGCAGCACCTAAACTTACTTGGCTCACAGATGTGTCCCAACAGGCAGTCAGTACCCACATGGCCAACACAATGGTGTGGCCCAGTCCACCCCCGGGGTATGACTCCTGTCCCCCTCCCAGGGGCAACTCTGTCCACCGGGACAGTCAGCCACAGTGGCCACTGACAATTGTCAGTGAGGAGAGCCAGGCCTTATGCCTTTCCGGCCACTCCAACCACTGTGGTGTCAGAAAATGGGGGCGGTAGCCCCAGATGCCTGGCATCCTTTCTCCACTCTCCCCCTGCCAAGTCAGGTATGGCATCCTGACACTGGCCCACCAGCCCAGGGTCTGTACCCTGCGGCTGGACAGGAGACTGGGGTGGGCTCTCCCACACCCTCTCCTTCTCCCTGGGGCTCTGTACCCTCCCACCTGGAGCGGTACTCCCTTCCAGAATTGTCAGGGCACCTGTGGTAGGTGTCCTGCACAATTCGCCCACCAGTTCAGGGGCGCTATCCTGCAACTGGTACACCAGCCCAGGGTCTGTACCCTGGGGCTGGACCAGGGGCTGGGGTGGGCTCTCCCATACCAGGTCCTCCCCCCTGGGGCTCTGTACCCTCCCAGCTGGAGCGGCACCCCCAGAAGACAACCTGGTAGGGGCACTGTTAGCAGTCGCCCCTTCCCCCAGGTCAGGGGGGACACCCTGAACCTGGTCCTCCAACCCAGGGTCTGTACCCTCAGGCTGACCAGAGGTCTCGGGCGAGGCTCTCCTCCCCTCACCCCTCCTTCTGGGGTCCTGCACTCTCCTCCCAGGAGAAGCACCCCCAGAACCAAAAACTGTCAGGACGCTGGAACCGGACCTCCTACACAGTTCTTCCACCAGTTCAGGGCCTTGACCCTGCAACTGATCCACCACCCTCGGATCTAAACCCTCAGGTTGAACCGGGGTCAGAGGCGAGGACTCCCTCCCTCTGCACCCCCTTCCAGAGTTCTGTACCCTCCCACCCAGAGTGGTACCCCTAGAAGACAAACCGGTCAGGACACTGCTTACAGTCGTCCTTCCCTCCAGGTCAGGCAGGACCTGAACCTGGCCTCCCAACCCAGGGACTAAACCTTGAGGCTGAGCACCTGCCCGGCGCACCAGGACTTCCTTGGGAGCACGCATGCCCCCTCTGAGGGTAACAAATGACTCATGTGTTGTGTGACAGTCTGCCTGGCACAGATCTCCCGACCCCTGTCCATCTGACAGTGCGCGAAGATCCCCCAGGACAGAAGTGGTGTCACCATGGTCACTCCTAGGAGGCTCAGCCCTTCTGGCTGGCCCCTGACCCACTGATCCTCCCACTGGGGAATGCATCCCCCTCTCACCCCTCCATCCGGACTTCTGCACCCTCCACTTAGGAGCGGCACCGCCAGACACCAGAACCACTGGAGCTCTGTTTACAGACATTCCACGTTCTCCTGACAGTAGGAGATTCCCCTGAACAGACGGCCTACCAGTACAGCCTAGGCTCCCCACCTGGTGTTCCTTCCTGGAACCACCCAGGCTCTGGGACCGGGTTTTGGGCACCTTGGGCCACAGCCCATTCCCACTCCTTCTCCGCAGAGACAGGACGTGAGTCCCTACACCCTTCCCACGACACCGGGACCTTTCTGGGCCACCACAAACCTTTCCCACCACCCTCGGTTGGGAAATACCTAAGCCGATCCCTTCCGGGTCACCCCCAGATGCTTCTCCAGACCCTCTGGAATCCACCAAAAGGTCTGCCTCCAGTGCAAGCTCCCTGGGGTCAGAGAACTCACACTCCACTGGGTGTTGGCATAGCTCTGGAAAACAGGGACTTAAAATATGCTCTCCAACAATTGAATCACACAGCCCCACACAGGTGTTAACCAAACTACCCTTCACCCAGCCATCCAGTGCCTCAGAAAAGTACCCCACATCATTCTCACAAGACTGGCGAGACAGTGTCTGACTGGTGCTGTCTCTTAACCCATACTCTTCTGGCTGGTCTCCATACTCACTTACTAGGGCTTCTATCATGGGGGAACCCCTCTCCCTGCACCTCTCATCTAGAGTCAGTAGAGTGTCCCTCCCACTACTAGGAAAATGATCCCCTGTGTCAGTTCCCCAATCCACCTCAGGGACACTGCGCACCACTGGAGTAACCTCACAATCCTGAACCCCCTGGTGTATGTCAACCCCCTCCTTGAAGTAGGGCCCCAAATCTGTGTGTGTGTGTACCTCATCCTCAGTACTGGACCTAACACTTTTGCTGCCACCATCTGGGCTGGGCCTAGCCCTACTGGCTTCCCAGTCCAGCTCTCTCATTTTAAACTCATGGTCTAAGATCACCTTCTTTTCCTCCATGGCTATTCTTTTGTCTTCCCTCTCACTTTCCATCCTGAGTTTCTCCAACTCGAACTTCCTCGCTTCCCGCCTGTCCTCCAGCTCCTCTGGGGACAGACTGCTGCTACCTGGTTTAGAGGGTGCCCCCCTCCCAAAAGCACATCCACCCTTGGAATAGGCTCCTCTGCCTCCATGCCAAGATTTCCAGACAGCTCACTAGCATGTCTGGCTGCTACCCAGGCCCTCAGCGCCTTTTGTAGCTCCTCTTTTCTGGTGAGGCCCCTGATTTGGATTTTGAGGTTTTTGCAGATCGCCTTCAATTCCTTCACCTTGTAGGTTTCTAACCTCTCCTCCTCAAAGGCCACTTCCAAGGATGCAACAGATGATGCAATTGATTCAGGCATGACGAAGTAGCAAGTTCAAACTGGCAAGATCAAAAAAATAGGCCAAAAAGAAAAAGAACCAGTATGTGGCACGTAATGGTCTGCGATATGGTAGTAGTGCACACCAATCACTGTAAGTCAAGTGCAAACGCAAGTCCTATCCTCACCGCTGACAACCAATGTTAGAAATTGGATTTTTGGTAGGCTAGGGCGTGGGCCAAAGCCAGGCAAAAACCACCACTCTAGTCAGGATAAGGGAGTTACACGTCTAAAATAACCCCTGCTCACCCCCTTGGTAGCTTGGCACGAGCAGCCAGGCTTATCTTAGAGGCAGTGTGTAAAGCATTTGCACATAACCCACAGTAATATAGTGTACGCACTACAAAAGGACACCACACCAGTTTAGAAAAATATCCAATATTTTTATATAATTAAAACAAGACCAAAAACGATAAGAATCCACAATACTATACTTAAAAGTTCACAGTTCCAAAAATACGCTGATTAAAAAGAGTTCCTTGTGTGGATAGCTCCGTCCGGGCTACCACGGCGTCGTGAACAACAAATCCAACAGTTCTGGCTGGTCGCGGGGTCGCGGGCCAGCTACGGTGTCGGGAAGACCCGCAAACAGTACCTGTGAGAGATGCAGGGCGTTGAGGCCCTTGAAGTCACTCGCGTTGCAGGTCGAGCTCCTCTCTGATGGAATCAGGAGCGCTGGCGCCGGCAGACGTCTGGTGCTGCGGTGCGAAGCGCAGCGGTGCAGCGTGCAGTGCCCCCAGGTCGCGGTGCGAGCAGCGGCTCGGTGACGGCGTCAGATGGCGTCGTCGGTGAGACCAGGGTCGCGGTGCAAGATGAAGGCGGTGCTCGCCACGGTGCTAGCAGGTCACGGTGCAAGCAGCGTCGTCGTCGTTGCTGAAGCGCTGTCGTCGGCTGACGAACTGGAGTCGATGGCGCCGGCGTCGGTAGGCCAAGGTTGCGGTGCAGGATGAGGGCGGTGCGTCGTGTGACTTACGAGCGGTGCCCTCAAACCACGGTGCAAGCAGCGGCGTCGATTTCGGCGGGAAGTGGCGGCGTCAGGAAGGCCAAGGCGTCCTCGTGAAGCAAGGTGGTGCGGAGTGCGGTGCCCACAGGTCGCGGTGCGAGCAGCGGCTCGGAGGCGGCATCAACAGGCATCGTCGGTGAGACCAGGGTCGCGGTGCGGCATTGCTCTCTGCGGTGCCAAAGCTTCAGCGTGAAGCGAGGCGGTGCGGAGTGCGGTGCCCACAGGTTGCGGTGCAAGCAGCGGCTCGGTGGCGGCGTCAACAGGCGTCGTCGGTGAGACCAGGGTTGCGGCGCGGCATTGTGGCGGTGCCCTCTGCGGCGCCAAAGCTTTGGCGTGAAGCGAGGCGGTGCGGAGTGCGCTGCCCACAGGTCGCGGTGCAAGCAGCGGCTCGGTGCCGGCATCAACAGGCGTCGTCGGTGAGACCAGGGTTGCGGTGCGGCGTTGCGGCGGTGCCCTCTGCGGCACCAAAGCTTCGGCATGAAGCAAGGCGGTGCGGAGTGCGGTGCCCACAGTTCGCGGTGCAAGCAGCTGCTCGGTGTCGGCGTCAACAGGCGTCGTCGGTGAGACCAAGGTTGCGGTGCGGCGTTGCGGCGGTGCCCTCTGCGGTGCCTTCAGGTCACGGAGTCGGCAGCGGCATCATAGACGTCGTTGAGTTGGCGTTCTTCTTGCTGCAGCACAAAACACACAGTCCCCAGTGCTGCGGGTCGAAGAACTTGAAGTTTTGCTGTTCCTGAGACTTCGTGAACAGGGGGCAAGCTCTACCTCAAGCCCTTGGAGAGACTCACAAATTAGGTTGCAGAAAGTCCAGTCCAGGCCTTTCACTGCCCAAGACAGAAGCAGCCACTGCAGGTCAGCCCAGCAAAGCACCCAGCAAAGCAGTCGTTCCTTTTCGCAGCTTCTCCGGCTCTTCTTCTTGGCAGTCTTCTTGTCCAGATGAGTTCTAAAGTTCAGGGGTCTGGGACCCAGCATTTATGTCCAAAAATCCTTTGATCTCTTAGGCAGAGAGGGCCTGTGCCCGTCAGGACCAGTTCTGCCTTCTCTGGTGTGAATTCCTGGCAGGAGGTGGAGACGGCATTTGTCAGAGGCAGAGCAGGCTCTTTGAGGTGCAAGGAAATCTCCTCCCCCTTCCCCCATCGTAACACAGGTCTCTTCAGCCCTTTCCTGACCTACCTAGACCATCTGGCGCCCCTCCTGCTCCCCCAGCCTTCTGTCATCCAAAACCCAGACAGGCAATCCACATTCCAGCAGAGGCACACGGGATGACTGAGCAAGAAAATACCCACTTTCTATAAGTGGTATTTTCAAACACAGAATGTAAAAATCACCTTCACTAAAAGATGCATCTTTAGATTCTGAGTTCAGGCATACTAAATTCTATTTTCTTACCGAATTCCCTGGGCCTGTTATGTGTATAAGATGTTATAAACAAACCTCCTATTTTATCCTATGGGGAACTGGTAGCCTTGCAATAGTGAAAAACGAAATTGGCTGTAATTCACTATCAGGACATGCCACACACACCAGGGCGTGTCCCACCTTTCACATACACTGCACCCTGCCCACAGGGGTACCTTGGGCCTACCTGAGGGGTGTCTGACATGTAAGAAAAGGGAAGGTTAGGGACCGGCCAGTGTGTGCACTGGCCAAGTCGACATGGCAGTTACAAACTGCGCGCAGACTTCTGCAATGGCAGGTCTGAGTTACCGTTTTCAGGGCTACTCACGGGGGTGGCACAACCAGTGCTGCAGGCCCCCGAGTAGCATTTGATTCACCAGCCCTGGCACATGCAGTGCACTTTACTAGGGGCTAACAGGTAAATCAAATATCCAATCATGGAAACACCCATCCATAACACAATTTACACAGAGAGCATATGCACTTTAAAACTGATTAGCAGTGGTAAAGTGCCCAGAGTCCTAAAACCAACACAAACAGGTCAGGGAAAAATAGGAGGAAAAAGCAAAAAGTTTGGGGATAACCCTGCAAAAAGGGCCATTTCCAACACCCATCCTTCAGAAAGTCCAAGACATGCACAGGATCCACAATTAAGGCAGACCAGCCCTTTTCAGCAAACCAACCCTGAAAGGAAACCCAATGCCTAGCATAAGATTTAAGGGTAGAAGGCCTACATGACTGCTGAATAAAGATAGCCACCTCAGGAGAACACCCCAGAGCCACCAGGTTCATTCTCTCAACAGCCAGCCCGCCAGTTGCAACCTGACCAGACAGTTCCGAGAGAGAGTTGGAAACGACAGAGGGCAAGGGTCCATAGGAAGCCTCCAGCAAGGCCCCACCGCCAACTGCAACAGCAGGGGAAACCAAGGCTGCCTGCTCCAGACCAGAGCCACCAGGATCACAGAGGCCCTGTCTAACTTGATCTTCAGAAGAACCCTCTAAATCAAAGCAATCGGAGGAAAGGCATACATCAAGGCTGTCCCCCACTGAAAGGACAGAGCATCCACCCTCCAAACAGTCTCCGACTGGCACAAAGAGCAAAACCTCTCCCTCAAGGCATTCTCTGGGGTTGCAAACAGGTCCACCTTGGGCACCTCAAACTTCCGCAGGAGCACCCCAAACACCCTGTGATCCAAACACATTTACGACAGGGAGGGAAACAACCTGCTCAAACGATCCACTTCCGAGTTCAACACCCCAGGCAGATGCAACGCCCTCAGTGACAACAAATTCATTTCAGCCCACTGGCAAATCTGCCGAGTTAACGAGTTCAGTGAAGCCACTTTCGCACTCCCCTGGTAGTTGACATAGCACACCACCACCGTGTTGTCTGTCCACAACAGAACATACTTTTCCATGACCCAAGGAAGAAAATGTACCAGGGCCAACTGCACGGCCTTTAACTCCCTCCAGTTAAAAGACATCCGAGCCTCCTGGACCGACCTGATCCCCTGAACTGAATCCTGCGCAAACACACCCCCCAACCCAGCTCGCTGGCATCCGTTGTCAGAACCAACCATTCCTGGGGGACAAACGGAGAGCCTTTCATGAGATTCCTCACCTCCAGCCACCAGGCCAATTCCCGGGAATCAACTGTTCATGTTCATAATCCTGAGACCTAGGACACCAATAGCACAAGATATAATTCACCAGGGGGTACAAGTGTAAACGGGCCCAAGGAATAATCATGACTGTCGCAGCCATCAACTCCTGCACTCTCAACCACTGTCGAGCAGTGGAAGCAGGAGAGGCCAATACCCTCCCCAGTTCTTTCACCAGAGTCAATCTGCGAGGTTCGGAAAGGAACACCTTCCCCACCCTCGTGATGAAGACCCCTCCAATGAACAGTAATTCATGAGTGGGGACCAAATGGGACTTCTCCAAGTTCAGAATCCACTTGAACTTTTGCAGGAGACGGCAGGCATCCTGGGTATGTGACTGATCCTTAAGGAAAGAAGAGGAAGAAATCAACCAGTCATCCAAGTAAGGAAACACCTGGATCCCCTGAGCATGCAACAACCCAACCAAGGGAGCCAACACCTTAGTAAACACCCTAGGCAAAGCAGAGAGACCAAAGGGCAGTACCTGAAACTGGAAATGTTCCCCGCCCACACAAAACCTCAGAAACCTCTGCGAGTCCCTGTGAACCGGCACATGAAAATAAGCGTCCCTCAGGTCCAAAGGCGTGAGAAAGTCTCCCACTGAAAGGAAGGGCAGAATCAACTGGAGAGTCACCATCTTGAAGGACCGGCGACGAATGCACAAATTCACAGTTTTTAAATCCAACACAGGACAGTAGTATCCATTGGGCTTCCTGATCAGAAACAGGATAGAATAAGCCCCTTTCCCCCGTTGCTCCACAGGAACCCTCACAATGGCCCCCTTGTTCAACAGGTCCTGAACCCCCTCCACAGAGCCCAACATTTCACTGGAGCACTGGGAACAGGGGTAGAACGGAACACCTCCACAGGGGGCTCCACAAACTCTATAATTATACCCCAGTCTGACAATCTGCAGGACCAAGTGCTCCCTGACAAACTCCTCCCAGACTGGCAAAAGGTTCCTGAGGTGACCCCCAACTGGGCCCCCCCCCCCCCCCCGGAACACCAGATAGTCATGATTTCGACTGACTGAATGTACCCGAATTTCCATGCTGACCCCGGGATTTTGGGGAGGGAAAGGACACCCCAGCCACGTCCCCTATCACGAAAGGGCTGCGCAGCCATCTTTGACTGAAACGCCTGCCCAAATGCCCTCTTATAGCCAGCAAACGGTGCACAGACATAATATCGATGTAGGAATATCGATGTGCCAGAATATCGAGTTTTTAATATCGAGGTGGCACAATATCGACATGCAAGAATATCGTTGACCAGAATATCGATATGAAGGTAAGAAATGTCATTTTTTTTAATATCGAAGTTAGTAATATCATTAGTAAAAATATCGTTGTTAATAATATCGACATTTATTTTAGTGTTTTGTATTTTACTATGTGTGTTTAAAGTATGTGATGTAATTATTTTGTATAAGTATAGCTTATTTTTTTAATGTATGTGTGACATTTTTAGAAGTAATTAATTTTATGTTAATTAATTATTTTGTATTTTAGTTCCGTAGCGGGTTGTGGGTTTATAGGGGAATAGGGTGGGAAGTAATTTAATTAGAATACATTTATTAATAATTTTTAGAAGTTATTAATTTAAAAAAAATTACATTTTGCGTTTTAGTTCCGTAGCGGGTTGCGGGTTTACAGGGGAATAGGGTGGGAAGTAATGTAATTATAATTAATTAATTAATATTTTTTATTAATTAATACTTATGTATTTTATATTGTTAATTGTGATAATGTAATTGTTATTAATTAGTTATTAATTGGTTATGAATTATTAATAATTAATTGGTTAATATGTTAATTGTGTCATTTTTTTAGGAGCGAGTTGTGGGTTTATAGGGGAATAGGGTGGGAAGTAAATTAATTATAATTAATTAATTATTATTATTAATTAATATTTATGTATTTAATATTTTATATTGTTACTTGGGATAATTAATTTGTTATTAATTAGTTATTAATTGGTTGATTATTAATAATTAATTGGTAAATATGTTAATTGTGTTATTTTTTAGGAGTGGGTTGTGGGTTTATAGGGGAGTAGGGTGGGAAGTAATTCAATTATAATTAATTAATTCATAATTTTTATTAATATTTATGCATTTAATATTTTATATTGTTAAATGTGGTTATTAATTTGTCATTAATTAGTTATACATTGGTCATTAATAATTATTAATTAATTATTAATTATGTTAATTGTGTCTTTTTTTTAAGAGCATGTTGTGGGATGATAGGGGAGTAGGGTGGGAAGTAATTACATTTTAATATTTTTTAAATATTTTTTATATATTATTTATTTAATTTTATTTAATAGTGTTAATTCTGTGAATTAATTTATTACTGATTGTTTTTAATTTGCTTGTTAATTGTTATTAGTTAATTAATTAATTGTTAATTATTATGTTAATTGTGTTATGTTTTACAACATTGATGGGGTTATTTATAGGGGAATATGGTGGGAGGTAAATTAATTTTAATTAGTTAATTAATGTTCATTATTTTGCTGGAGTGGGAATAGTAAATTATTCCCCTCCGCTATCCAACACTTTCCCTACTGTTGCACTTGCTGGAGTGGGAATAGTAATTTTATCCCCTCCGCTATCCAACACTTTCCCTACTGTTGCACTCCCTGGAGTGGGAATAGTAAATTATTCCCCTCTGCTATCCAACACTTTCCCTACTGTTGCACTTGCTGGAGTGGGAATAGTAATTGTAACCCCTCCGCTATCCAACACTTTCCCTACTGTTGCACATGCTGGAGTGGAAATAGTAATTTTATTCCCTCCGCTATCCAACACTTTCCCTACTGTTGTACTCCCTGGAGTGGGAATAGTAAATTATTCCCCTCCGCTATCCAACACTTTCCCTACTGTTGTACTTGCTGGAGTGGGAATAGTAAATTATTCCCCTCCGCTGTCCAACACTTTCATACTGTTGCACTTGCTGGAGTGGGAATAGTAATTATTACCTCTCCGCTATCCAACACTTTTCCTACTGTTGCACTCGCTGGAGTGGGAATAGTAATTTTATCTCCTCCGCTATCCAACAATTTCCCTACTGTTGCACTATCTGGAGAGGGAATAGTAATTGTATCCACTCCACTATCCCTACTGCTGCACTCTCTGGAGTGGGAATAGAAAATGTTAACCCCTCCGCTATCCAACACTTTCTCTATTGTTGCACTCGCTGGAGTCGGAATAGTAATTTTATTCCCTCCGCTATCCAATACTTTCCCTACTGTTGCACTATCTGGAATGGGAATAGTAATTTTATCACCTCCGCTATCCAACACTTTCCCTACTGTTGCACTCGTTGGAGTGGGAATAGTAATTTTATCCCCTACGCCAGTGGTTCCCAAACGTTTGACTCCTGAGGACCCCCATTGAGTCACCACTGGAAGTCGGGTACCCCCAAACAATTTGTATGATTTAAATTTCAAACATTAAAACAGTAATTCGAAAACAAACACACGTGTGCACACAAAACAAATACTCGAATTACTAAGGATTTTAGTATTTTATATTGAAAGAATTTGCAAAAAACAGGAAGGTTAGTGCTGCATCTCCGTGACTAACTTTTAAATGGTTGGTTTTATTTCGCAGTACGAGGCTCCTGCCAGGGCCAGACTGGAAACCCAAAGCAGCCCTGGCAAATGTTTTCAGACCAGTCCCCATACAGTGCACACCAAGTGCAGTGAGTGAGCCTGACCACTACAAAGGGGGCTTTGGGAGGCTCTCCCCCCAAGAAAATTTAGGAAACAATGGTGCATTCTACAACAAATTTATCATTATATATTGAATTGTATCAGCTTTTAAAGAATAGTAAATGATGACCTTACTATGCACCAGGATACGACAATCTTTGTTGGGGTTCTTCAATGATTCCCTTATTATCACCCTCCAACAGTGCCTCTCATCTCTCCATAGCCCCTCTGTCACATGTATTTCATTTGTTTTATAGCATCTCTCATACCATTGAAGGATGTCAGAGCACTTTACATCACAAACATATAGGGGCAGATTTACAAGCCCCTTGCGCCACGGGTGCGTCACAAAAAGTGACGCACCGGTGGCGCTTTTTAGTGCCTCATATTTCCAAGGCAGGAAAAGCCACCCTGCGTGACTTTTCCTGGTCTTGTAAATATGGCCCATTTGCACACAGCACTTTGCGTGAAAGGGGCGTTCCATGGGTGTTGCTGTGGGTGTTCCCACACAACACCCATGAAACCAGACACATTTCCAGATTTACTAGAAATCGTAAATCTGGAAATGTGTCTGAATGCTATGCCTCCCCAGGGGAGGCGTAGGGAGGCGCAACGAGGAGGAATGTATTCATTTCTCCTCGTTTTTTTCCTCTTTCTATGCGTGTTGCATTCTGCAGCATGCATAGAAAGAGGATATCACCTCTGGTGATTGTTTATGTACAGGAAGGTGTCCCTTCCTGCACATAAACAATCAGTAAAACAATGACGTTTTGCAAGTTCTATGTGTGGTAATGCAGCACACTTAGAAGTTGAAAAACGCCATTTCTGATTGTTTATGTGTAGGAAGGGAACCGTGTGCAGGCGCATGGCAGCAGTTTGTGCGCCAGCGCAGGGGGAAGCACAGAGATGCGACATATTGTTGTAAATATGTCGCATCCCTGTGCTTTGAAAGTGACTCAGTGTGGCGCAGCCAAATGGCTTGCGGCACACACTGAGTCACTTTCCTTGTAAATCTGCCCCATAGAGACAATGATTCATACGTGTAAATCAGTGTATAGAAAATTTTACATAAGGCAAATGCGACTACAAGGTGTAGAATTCACATGTCATTCATACTGGTAGGCATTTTTAAAGAGTGCTTGGTCTGGAGAAGCACAAACTCAGGATTCAGAACATAACACAGTGGTTAGCATTGACTTTAACAATAAAAATGTATTTCCACCCAAATAAACCTTTTTAGCAGCATCAGGATAATTAAAGACTTGGAAAAAACATATGTTTCTAACTTGTACCATGCAGTTGCAAGCAGCTCTTTGATGACAGTTTATAGGTCACTGTGCTAGATTACGATTGTCCCTTATGAACTGCACAGTAGCATAAGAATCTCTGTGACAAAAGCAGTAACCCACTAACCTATGCACATAAAAAACTGTTTTTTAAAATGCATGGTACACTTTTTTTGAAGTAGGCATATTAACACTCTGTGCTACATTAGATAAGTCAAAGCTGCCACTTGACAAAACTCTCATCTCTCTCCAGCAGGTACATTAATCACTGACGATATCTTGACACTTTTATTGTTGCTGGAAATCTGCTAATTCTACAAGGAACTTTGTTGTGCTTTTAAAATTACTGCCTGAGGACCCCCTGGGAATGTGTCACGGACCCCTGGGGGTCCGCGGACCACAGTTTGGGAAACACTGTTCTAATTTATTATATATATATTTTATTTTTATGTTTGTTACAGGTGTATGTGTGTATATATATATATATATATATATATGTATTTATAATTTGTATTATGTTTCTAACATTTTATAATTTATTATAATAATTATTTATTAATATTAAGTAAATATATATAATAATTTTTATGTATGTATAATTTATTTTTACATTACATTTATTATTTATAATTTTTAATTTTTTAAAATAATTCTAACTATGTTCTTTTTAATTATATGTATTATTTAATTCATTTAAAATTATTTTTTAGAGATTTTAAAAAAACGATATTTTGAACAATGATATTGTTAACAACGATATTTTTGTTTCGATATTTTTGTACTTACCATTGTAAAGATAGGATGTCGATATTCTTGACATCGATATTTTGAACACGATATTTGTGTAGGTCGATATTCCTGTCGTCGATATTCTGTCAGTGATCCCCAGCAAACTTCTCCTTTTGTGCAGGGCGGATTGGAGCCAATAACTTCTTGTCCTGCACCGTTTTCTTAATCAGAGCTTCCAATGGATCCCCAAACAGTCTGGAGCCCGTGAAAGGAATTTTTATGAGCGCATTCTTTTGAGCCGCCTCCGCTTTCCAAGATTTAAGCCACAACTGCCGCCTATCTGCCACGAGGCCCCAGCTGCCGCAGCCAGAGCACTCAGGGAATCAAATGACAAGTCGGCCAAGAAACGCAACTTCTGCTCTTGCATAGTCAAGGACTCATAGGGATCCTCCTCCTGAAGCAGCTGTTCTGAAACACATTGACAGTCTATCAGCAGCGACTGGACCAGATAACTGGTATATGCGGCCGACCTAACAGCCAGGTTGGAAGCAGCAAAGGAACTTTTCAAAGCCCCCTCAACCCTTTTATCCCCAGGACCAGAAGGAACTGCATCCTCGGAAACAACCAGGCTCTGAGATGAAAGGCCAGCCAACAGGGAATCCACCTTCACCACGGAAGGGAATTCCTCTGAAAACCCTTGCAATGGATAATGCTTAGCCAGAAACCAGGGAAAGGTATGTTTATCCACATCCTTCCATTCCCCCCCAGCACATTCTGGACAGATTTATGGACAGGAAGACTTTCAGGCTCCTGTTTTTGATAGTTTGCAAAGAAATCTTCAGACTCCTCCGCCACCGAGGGATCAGGGAACCCCAAATTGTCCCGTACATGCTGTAAAATACTGTGAAGGTCAGCCCCATGAATAAACCGACCCTTCACCTCATCCTCTGAATCACAGTCAGGATCAAGAGGAACCGAGGTATCCAATTTCTGCTTCTTTGCCCCTAGGGATTTTCTAGCCTGAAAGGCAGCAGAAACAGCGGCCTCAATCATCCTTTGAACATCCGCCAAGGAAGGTGTAGTGGAAGGCCGGCCTAGCAACCACCTCCTCCTCCAAGTGCTTACACTTCTCTGATCTCTTAACTCCATCCATGATGAATCAGCAGCCAGAGGAAGCACGTTTTATTTATACACAAACCATCCCATTGACCAATAAAGCAGTCCAATCCAAGCTATCCACATTGCCTCCTAAACCAATCTCTACCCAGCAGGAGAATCACACCATCCTGCCAGCCAATCAAAATAGCACGACCTATACTACTATGCTATAAAACTTCAAACAACCCCCACCTGCTATTTGCGTGGGAGAAACATAGCCCAGAACTTCCCAGAGAAGGTGAACATAAGTTTAGCCAACAGTAGCTGGTATACCCAGGTGGTGTCCCTGAGACCAGACGATAACAAGCATATTCAGGGTGGTATGAGTGAATGGAATGAGGCCCGTGGCTGTCCTTTTAACTGGGGACCAGCCCCGTCCCCGCAAATGTGAAGCGCTCTTCCGTGCACTGCCGCACAACGTAACTGACGCCCCCGGCCTCAGAAATACACAGACCAAGGCTCCGGTAGTCCTGCCGAAGCAGAGACATCCGAGCCGCCACAATCCACGTGCCGAGTGCCCCTCTATCACAGAGGAGGTGACTCCCCACCAGGCCCTAGGCGTGCCGGGCTGAAGCGCGGCTAATAAAAACCCAATCGGAGCCCTTGGCAGTCCCGCTAAAGCAAGGACATATGCCAAGCCTCCAACCTTACTCCTCCCGAGTTTAGGCAATTCCAGATGAAAGTAGGGGAGCAATGCCGATGGAAAGGCAAGGCCACTACCGGACACCGCACTTAACACCGTGCTTCCTGCACTGAGCAGAGCTGATAGTCGTCCCGTTATAGCAGGGATTTAACACAACCAAAAAACGTCCGCTAAAGCAGACCGTTCACACTCACCGAGTTTTCCACGAGAGTTCCAGCATCTACAGATCTGCAGAAAAAAACAACAGGATGTTGGAAGGTAAGGTCAGTGGTTATGGGCCACAGGCTGTGGGCGTGGCCTGGAGGGTAGGGATGGTAGCAGGGGAGTTTCAGCTTGGGATATCTGCAGGGAGGAGCTATCGCTCATGTGTGTAAGGACTGTGAAGGGAAGGTCTGGCGAGGAGGGAATATATACTGCCCAATCTTGACAGCATGTTATCAAAATGTAGACTGTGCTAATTTTAATTCATGTCTCCTACCACAGTAACTATGACAGTGACCTGACTGTAACTTGCCAGTTTCAAAATCCTAGTATGAATAATTTAACTTCACCGAATACCATTGTGTGTCTATCATCATTTTATTTGAATAATATGTTTCAGTTTTATTTTTTAATTCTAGCCCTGTGGGTTTTTTCATGCGATAGCATCATCATCTTCATCTACATTCATGCCCCTCAAGTGCACTTTATGTTCACTGCTAGATGCATTAGCTGTACCAATATATGTGGTGTCCATTTCCTGCTATGCATCATTTGGGATAGGCGCTGCAGACGTGGCACAATGCGTCTTATATAGTTGTTAGATGATCCACTGTGTGGAGTAGCATTACGATCTTCATAGTCGAACCATATCCCATTTTTGTTAGCCATTCCCAAAACCTCTAATAGGCGAATAAATGGCTTTCCTTCAGAAAGGAATTGGAGTTTCAAGGGGTAAAGGAGCATATACTTTGTTCCCGTTGACCTCAATTGAAATTTAACCTCTACAAAGACTTTGCACTGTGTTTGGATTTTCTAGTGTAGTTTGAATATATTGCTATCCTATGGGTTTCAAACTCCAGTCTAATGACTCTGCAAGTTTTCTGTGTATCTGTGGTTCAGAAATCTGGTAACCATTACCTGGGAATGAGCTCCAGGAGGTGGAATAGGCACCAGTGCTCTGTGTGCCCTCTACACCAAGAAGAAAGAGAATGGTCAGCTGTCTTGAGATTTCATTTTTCCAACCCTCCAAAAAAGCAATCTACCGATGGCCCCTCTGACTGCTTTTGAAAACCTGCACACCTGAAACTGTCCCTCCTGGAATGATCCTCAGTATCTTCTGATCTTCCCTCAAGTTGTCCCCTCAATTTCTTAAGCACAGTAACAGTCTCTCATCTCACATGCTTCATTTTGTATAGTTTTCCTCCGTAATTTTCAATTATTCAGTTATCTTTCTTACATGTGTACGTAGAATATTGACTCTATTGTTATTTAATTCTTTTTATTTACATTGGCTTTCTTGGAGTTCTTAATCATTGCAAGTATTTCTGTGGTGGTGCTAGCATATTTCTGCTCTATGAACAATTGTTCAGTTTGAGTAGATGCTTGCTTATTGGGACCTTTGTGTTCCTTGCAACCTGGCTGCATAATTTGTGATGGTGTAGCATTGGGTATTCTTTCTTGTCTTATCTTTGTCCTTCCCCACTGTAGTTCTTTTCCAGTATGGCTTTCTTTTTACACATGTATATGTCTTGTGGAGTTTGTTTGCCTCTTCTAGCGGAATTAATTTATTATAATCGGCCCCATCAATTGCACAGCATTATATTAACCTGAAACGTCAGCATTTTACTGCATCTGTTGTCATTTGTATGAAATGTCCTGTCGTAATCAGTTTAGCATACCAAATATATTAATCCGCACTTTTGCCTCTCATTGTTTCAGTTGCGTAGGATTGCAGTATCAACTTCTAAGGCTGTGCATCTGGGCTTCAATTTCAGGAAGTCACTGCTTCCCAGTACTCAGCAGGAGCTCTTTAGCTGGCAATCCTGCCTTGTCACCCTCGGCCCAGCTTTCTCCCAGGACAGCTGGACAGGCGCTTGCGCTGCGCTGTACCACACAGCTATCCAGTGACAACCTCCTCAGTCCCTCACAGTGCTACCAAACCCAGCTGGGCCCATCAATCTGATTAGAGTTACTCTATTCTAGTCTCGCTAGCCATCATCTTGCAGTGTACAAGGAGCTGTTTCTATCAGCTCCAAGGGCCCAGAGCACCACAGAGGGACAAGTTAATGGCAAGCAAGGCAGCCCAATCGCAGATTCATTTATTTCACACCCCTGTGCCACTACCTTAGGTCACTGTACTGGTGACTTTGGGTTCCGCCTGCTGACCCTTCTCAGCTCACACTTCAGAGCAGACTTGCTCACTGATACAGCCAGTTAGCTGCATTCGTGCCTCATGTGTTCTCTCATTGTCGCATTCATTCTGTTTGGCAAACGTTTTTTATTATCAATCACTCAGGTGTCAGGCTGTTGCTTGACTGTAGGTCGGAAACATGGAGCTCCGGCAAAACGCATCGAATTATCCATCTTGCTCGGTCAGGGTCCTGGACCCCTTTAAAACTCTGGCATTTAATATCAAGCATTGTCAGAGACTCAGGAGCGCGTACAACCCAAGATGGCAGGCGCGCTGTGAGCTCCGATAATACCTGCTTTTCCGAAGATATTTTCATGCTGATTTAAGGCGTTTTGCCTGTACCTGGAGTGCGATTTTCTTGTCTGAAGCTTGTGGCTACAGACTCAAAGGGGCATATTTACGAGTAAATGATGGAGCGCGGCATTAGCCTCCTGGCTTAACACAGCACTCCGCCACTTCTGAAACACAGGGCTGCACCGTATTTACAAGGATACGGTGCAGCCCTGCGTTTCCCCCTGCGCTGGCACTAATTTAGCCACCTAGCGCCAATGCAGACACCCTTGCAACATAATGCAAGGGTGCCTGTGTTGCAGGGGGAAGATTGTTTATGTGCAGGAAGGTGTCCCTTCCTGCACATAAACAATCTGAAATGGCATTTTGTAACTTCTATGTGTGCTGCGAGGCTTATTGTAGTCGAGAAGATTTCAGAAGGGGACTTGAAGCCCCGCCCATCATTCCCATTGGCTGGCGTCATCATTTATGGTAAACGCTGGCCTCCGATTGAAAACGAGGCTTTTTTGTTACCGCCCTGTCTCCTTCTCAGCCAGCCCGTCCGGACTGGATTGTTTGCTTGCGGCGTTACACAGTCCTCGATATCTAGGCGGTGAGCACTATTTTGTTTCAGCCGCACACTGCTCAGCAGCGGCGCTGCTTCCCACATCGGTGGCCAGACACGCACGCTGGCTGGAGGTGCGCTCGCTGTTGTTATTATCATCGAAGTTACAGTTTGTTAAACATTGCGGCAGTCTCAGCAGTAATGGCGTTGTTTTGTAGCTTACGATCCAGTGTATTGCTGTTTGTTTTTCCAACTTTTTTTAATTTCAATTATTTTGTTGATGTTATAACATGTTTAATGTTGGGCTGCCCGATAGCCACCATCTTCCGTCCTCCTCCTGAAGGTCCTGTCACTGCTGTTCACCCTCAGCCCGGTCGCCATCTTCCGTCCTCCTCCTGAAGGTCCTGGTCACTGCTGTTCACCCTCAGCCCGGCCGCCATCTTCCGTCCTCCTCCTGAAGGTCCCGGTCATGCTGTTCACCCTCAGCCCGGCCGCCAAGTTCCAGCGCTGTCCTCGCTGCGGTACCAGCAGCAAACAGCTCCAGGATTCCTTTTAGCGCTCCCCTAACTGTAATGTTTTTTTAGTGTGTCTTTTAGCTGCACAGAGGACATTACGGGGGTGCCGGCCTCGGAAATGCTGTGCACAGCTCCAGGCACCTGCTCAATGTCCGGCCGCCCTTTGCGTGTCACAGACCCGCAGGCATCCTCCTGAAGGTCCCTGTCCCTAATCTCCACCCTCTGCCCAGCCGCCACCTTCCAGCGCTGTCCACACTGCTGTACCAGCGGCAATTTTTATTAGCCCCCCTCCCCCAGAATTTACACACTAGTTGCGCCTCTGGCTGGCGGGCACGTAAAATGGCAAAGGTTATGTTTTTCATCTCTGCATGATGAGTTTTTTTTTTTTAATAAGCGCAGCATGGCTGTTGATTAAATCTGGAAAATGCAGCACTTTATAACGTGCTTTTATGTATATATATTTTGTGTTTGATACACGTTGCTTCGCCTACACTGAGTCGTCATCTCCTTGCAGAAAGTTTTGTAGCTAGCGGAAGGATCCTCGGTAGGGCGTTGTGCGTCGAGCACCGTGGAGCAGGTGATGAATTCCAATAAAGAGTATGTTTTACAAACATGTAATATAGGCAGAACAACCGGCATATTATTCACATAACACCTAAGACAATCTGAGGCACACTGATCTGCCCAAAACCACAAGGCGTCTGCTTGAAGTGCCGGCGCCAGGATTAGAGGTGCTCCTATGCTCAGGTTCCTTCCAAACTCAACAATTTACCCACTGCACACTAGGATTTGGTGACACCTGTCGCTTGCAGACACAGGAAGCTGCTGGTGAAAAGCGAAGGGTCACTCACCCCTGCACATTGTGAAGTATAAACTCCTCCTCCGGATGCGGCTGCGATCTCGTGCGCACCTGCCGGTAAAACAACACCCCCAAACAACGACTGCCCTCCGCGAAGTGAAATCATTACTGGGCGGGCCACTGTTTGCCTGCGAATTCACACTTTGATATATATATAAAATCTAACGTCACACGCAGTTGTATTTCCAAAATAATTTCCTCACGGAGACACGCGCTTTATTTTGCCCATAGCGATACAAAAGGGGATGACGATACAAAAGGGGATGATGGACGGAGCGTTTGAGCAAATCAAACACTCACTCCCAGTCAACTGATCTGGGTTTAATCCATCATCATTCTTTAGCTCACTCCACCACCCCAGTTCAGACATGGCCATATGCAAATCAGTCTGACCCTGTGCCTCATGGGAACAGTCCAGCCCGAACTGCCAAGCCATGTCTTCCCTGGACCGGAAACAAGCATCCTGGGACCGGTTTCTGGCTATTCAGCCATCATCAGCCAGGCTAGCTTGAATCCAGTGGCAAAGTGAGCAAGGGACCCACGTCTGGGCATACCCTGCCAACTTAGGGCGAACAAAGCAATACAAAAGGGGATGATGGACGGAATCATTACTGGGCGGGCCACTGTTTGCCTGCGAGTTCACACTTTGAAATATATATATATATATATATATATATATATATATATATATATATATATATATAAAATCTAACATCACACGCAGTTGTATTTCCAAAATAATTTCCTCACGGAGATACGCGCTTTATTTTGCCCATGGCCGCAGATAAATATGAAAGGTGGAGAAATTCGAACAGTGGTCTCAGGTTCCAATACCTACATTCGCATTTGATTATAAAAATATGCGATTCTTTGCAAGGGGCTTTACCACCTTGAGTGGTTAAAATAAAGTACTGGTAATAAAATAAAAAAAACACTCGAACAGCGTGCTATCTAGAATTGTCCCGCTTTATTTATTTTGCACTTTTATATGTCCGGAACTCACCCGGAAGGTACTGGAGCGCTTTACATGAGAACCTGTTACATTACACAAGAGTATATTTTAAGAGCATGCGGAGATTAAGTTATTTGACCAGAAATACAAGAGGTTGAGCCAACACCTGAGGTAGGGAGGCGGAAAGGGGAGAATGGAGGATGTAGTGAGAGGAGAACAGTGACAGGGAGAAAGCAGGGATGAAAAGAAAGCGAAAGTGAGGAAAAGAGACAGGAAGTGTCGGGTGATGGAAGACAGTCACCCAGTGGATGGCGTTCGAACCCCTGCATTCTGCTGTTTTGTCAACAGACTGCCACAGGTCCTGCACCACGTATCCGATTTATTATTCTGAAATGTATTTTTTGAGCTTGTTGCTTTTCATTTTCTTATGTGTGTGTGTGCTTACGCACATGCTCGCTTTCAGGGGTGTGTGCATCTAACTGGACCGGTTTGTTTGAAAAACGTGCCTCCGTCCCCTTGTACCTGCCACTGAGCCGTTGCTGCTGTTCCCATATCCTTAAACAACACATACTTTTTTGGATACAGCAGCAACTTAATGTAATTTTTTTATTTTGCAACATTTCGAGAAAGCACTGGCAATGCCAACGGCTATGGCTTTTGTGAAGTAAACGTGCTTTTGACCGATATAGTCGTTGCTTACGAGAAGCAAGGTGGCAGTAAAAGAGGGGCAGTTACTGCCAGCATTGCTTCTCATAAGCAACGACTATAAGTACAAAGTGTGTGTTTATGCACTGCTTGCAGGTTTTCAGAAGACATAAATAGAAGGCATTGCCATTTACAATGCCAATAGTTCAAACTCTCGCAAACGCGAGACCTATTGCATTGCAAATGCTTGTTAATGATTGTTTATGTGCAGGAAGGGGCACCTTCCTGCACATTAACAATCAATGGCCTTTTGCTGCCACCCGTGTAAATATGGAACGCCAACCACAACACCCATTGCCCGCCCCTTTCACGCTAAGTATAGTGTGAAAGGGTGCCTTATTTACAAGGCAGCATTAAGCCACGTTAAGTGGCTTAATGCTGCCTTGTAAATAAGGCAAAGCCCCTATCGCCACCACAATGTCAGGAAAAGTGACGCTGTGGTGGTGATAGGGGCTTGTAAGTATGCCCCCAAGTGTCTTTCTCCGGTTTCAGTGGCTGCAGCCTGTGTTCCCCTCAGACTTCAGATTCCTGTCAGGTGATGTAGGAAGCTGGCTCTGTATGTACTATACCAAAGTGAGGTATAGTGTGCACAGTGTCCAGTGGAACCCCAAAGGTAGGCAGAGGTAAAAGTAGATAGCACCTTACTCTCTATTTGTGGTAGTGTGGGCGAGCAGTAAGGCTTTATCAGAGGGTAGTGTTCAGCATTTGTGGTACACACTCAATCAGCAAATGATTGTCACACACTCAAACACTGAACTCAGACCAATTTTGTTTGCATAAAAATATTCTTTAAGTTATTTTATTTCCTAGAACCAAGCAAGCCTGGCACAGGTAAGTGATTTATACTTTGCAGTAATAATACAGTTTGGATTGTAATAATATACAGTTGGAATTGCAGTTGCATATATACTTTTGTTTGATTACAGTAGAACTACTAGTAATGTAATGCTTTGAAATATTGTGCATATTGTATTGGCTTTTCAATAGAATATCAAGTAGATTACTTTGCAGATTACTTTTCTTACACAGTGTAGTATACCAGGATACTGCACTGGGACATTTCCTGTAAACAGGTAAGTAAAAGCGTTTTTGTTATTTGGTTACAGTTTTAGAGACTGGTATAGATTTTCCAACTCCACACTTAGAAACTTTTCATAGAAAAACAGTCAATGTTATCCTATGGGAGAAAATAGTGTTATTGGTTCAGAGGCAAGTACTTTTTTGTGGGAGTTGGGTTTCTGGGGTTAGACTCAGCGGTCCCCCAGGGTCAAGGATGCACTCTTGTTACACCCTCAGCGGCACTAGGGCGGCCGGGTGCAGAGTGCTGAAGCTCAATGTTATCCAATGGGGGATAAGGGGCGTCCGGTTGATGGCTGCCTACGAGCAGGCCACAAGGTTGTGGGAGCAAAGCTCCTGGTGTTAGGCTCAGGGCAAAGGGGGGTCCAGTTTAGCACACAAAGTGCACCAGCAGCGGCGGCTGGGTGCAGGGTGCTGTTTTGGGTCGGGTGCCCTGTTGTTTTCAATGGGGATTTTCGGTTTTGGTTTTCAGCTGCAGGCTCGGTCCAGGAAGACTTCCGGGAGTAACCAACAGCTGGGCAGGTAAGTTGGAGGGCTCGGGGACGTAGGTGCACCTCGGGTTCTTTTCTCCAGGGCACAGGGTGGCTGGATGCAGGGGTGTCTTTTGAGGTCGGATTTCATCTTACCAGGCCACTTGCGGTTGGGGGGGTCTCTGTGCAGAGGCAGCAGGCGACGTCGGGGAGTCCTGGAGGGGTCAACCCAAGGTGGACTCAGACTCTGGAGCGCTGGGGGACCTCACTGGGGCTGGTGGGCCACTTGGACTTGGGCCGTGGGTGTCGGGTGCAGTGGTGTCGGGTTTCTTTGTCCTCAGCAGGCTCGTAGTCTTTCCTGGCTGTTTCTTTTGAACAGAGCTGCTGTTCACAGGAGATCCGGTCTTTGTTGAAGGCAGCCAGTCCTCCCAGGGTTCTGGAGGTCACTGACTGCAGGACAGGACGACTTCTGGCGCAGGATCTCTGGAAACTGCAGACAGGCCGGTAGGGCTGGGGCCAAGTCAGTTGTTCTCTGCAGTCTCTGCTGGGCGTCTTCTTTTGTCCTTCTTCTTCGTAGGTTGCGGGAATCTGAGTTCTTGGTTCAGGGCTGCCCCCTAAATACTGTATTTAGGGGGCAGTTTAGGGGTCTCCAGGTCAGTAGCCAATGGGCTACTGACCTTAGGGTGACTACACCCTTGGGGTGCTCACCCCACGTTGGGAAGTGAGCACAATCCCTAATCCTGATTGGGGAGTGCCTGCCATCTGCAAGATGGCGGGCACTGAAGAGCGGGCTTCACCTCGCCTCCCCCACCTGAGGAGTGGGTTTGGCAGAGGTGGGCACACCTTCTGGGCTGGCAAATCTTTCCTGCCTATCTTCCCGTCGAAAAGGAGGGGAGACAGGAAGGGGGCCTGCTCATGATAGCAGGAGAGGCTGAGGGTCGCATTACAAAGGCTGCAAGGCCTTTGAAGCTCCCCTGCCACAGATGGCTCTTCCTGGCCTTGGGGAGGTGTGAACACCTGGCCCAGGAAAGGCTTTGTTTCTGGGCTCAGGGAGCGAAGGCTCCCACCCTAGGGGTCCAGAAACATGTCTCGTGGTGGCAGGCTGGTGTATACCAGTCAGGGAACCCACCAGAGGCTGGTCGTTTTTCAGGGGGCATCGCTAAGATGCCCTCTGAGTGCACTTTTCATTAAATCCAACTCTGGCATCAGTGTGGGTTTAATGTGCTGAGAAGTTTGATACCAAACTTCCCAGTTTTCAGTAAAGCCATTATGGTGCTGTGGAGTTCGTAATGACAAACTCCCAGCACCAGATACTCTTAATGGCATTACTGCACTTACACTGCCTAAGAATTGGCTTAGACACTGGTATAGTGCACCCAGCTAGAGGGGTGGAAGACCTATGCCAGGGCAGTGGGTTGTAGACATGGCACACAGGGATGTGTACCATGTCGACTCATCACGTTGTTCTGCACCAAACACGCAGCCTGCAATGGCAGTGTGTGTGTGTGTGTGTGTGTGTGTGTGTGTAAAGGTACAGGGCCTCTACGGGTGGCACAATAAGTGCTGCAGCCCTTAGAGGCCTTCCCTGGCCACAGTGCCCTTGGTACCCATGGTACCTTTTACAAGGGACCGGCATGTGGCAGAGAGGTGCCAATTGGGGGTACAAGGTATAGTTTTGGGGAAAGAACACAGTCCCTGGGAACCTGATTGGCAGGGACCCAGGGCACATCAAGTCAAAGTGCATCAGTAGACTGGCAAAAAGTGTGGGGGGGTTACTGCAACAGAAACCCAGCTTCCTACAGGTGACTGTGTGGGAGGAAGGCTTGCCTGAGGAGAGGAGGCTGCCTTTCCAATACATTCCTTCTCTTAAAGATGCTGCCTTTCACATATTTTGCAGTTCTTAAAGGCCTATTTTTTTCTTTACAGTGGCATGCTGCTTGACTCTTTTTGTTTTCAAGCAATTAAATATACTTTGACGAAATATATATAAGCTCCAAATTAACAGTAACTTTTCATAAGTACGTCACTATGTTGAATTCGAAAATGAAATTTAAGTTACATACTTCTAATAAACGGAAGCAAACAACTTCACCTCTTCTTACTAAACATAAAGTGATTGAGTCACAGGAAGAGTCAATGGTGCAAATTCTAGAAGTTCAAGCTATTTGTACTAACACTGACTCAATTTGCTCTGATATTAAACATATTCAAGGAGACTTAGCAGGTTTGTCAGTTAAAGTATCTGATAATTAGATTAAAATGTGTGATAATACAATTGTAAAAGATCAATTGGCACATCAAGTTACACACATTGGGCCTATGACATAAAAGCTTCTGGATTTAGAAAATAGAAATCAGAAGCATAATGTGCGTATTTTTAACTTGCTGCAGAGCATTGAAGGTCAGAACTGCAGAGCCTTCTTGGAAAATCTATTATCATTGTTACTGAAATTAGAATTTTCTAAGAAATTTGAAATAGACAAAGCCCATTGCATAACCGTTCATGGTAAACCTAACCAGTCTAAACCACAGCAAGTTATATTCAAAATATTGCGTCATCATCACCTCATTATGATACGGAAAGCGGTCCAGGAAATGCCATTATTAATGGTGGAAGGTAATAAAATATAGATTCATCACGACTTTGCGAAATAAACTGTAGCTAAACGCAGTTTTCTGATCTACGTCCTAGACTTCGTGATGCAGGCTTCTAATATAGACTATGTAACCCTTCAGTCATGAGAATATTGAAAAATTATATATCGAAGTCTTTTTCTTCAACTGCAGATCTGGTTGTTTACTTTGATCTTCATGCTCCAGTTGTGATGGATTCCCAAGCTTCTGTACTTAACACATGAGTTTCATCCATATCGCTTTTATAACCATTTTTTCTTTCTTCAGCAGGTACCATGGCGCTCTATCTCCACTTGGATTGTGCCTTCGCTGTCTCAATGTTTCAAATAATGTTTTCTTCCATTAGGAACATCTCTGTTTTGTTTGTCTTCTTTGTTATTATATATGGGCTACATCCTATTCTCATTTCCTTTCTCCACTTTGAGTCTTCCATCGTCCTTTCTCTTCTTTTATTCTTCTTTCTTTTGCTATGACAAATAATTATACCTAAGAAATTGCCTCGTTAAATGTTAAAAGCCTTCGTCATCCAATAAAAAAAGGAAAATATTAGATTATCTTCATAATTGCAAAGTAGATGTTTGTTTTTGTATAAGAAACACATATTGATGACAGGGGCGGCTTCTTCATTAGGGCGGAGGAGTGTCGCCCTAATGCTTTCTCGCAGTGCGAGAAGCAGAAACATAAAATGGTATTTTAAATACCATTTTATGTTTCTGCTTCTCGCGCTGCGAGAAAGCAGAACGGTATGCCTGGTTGGGGGTGAGCAGGTCAGGGAGGAGTGGCTTGCCCAATGCTGTGGGCCCTGACTGTTTAACCAGCGCTCTGGAGCCGACCAAACCAGTCATGCGCACTCTGCATTTTCTCTATGTAGGCTGCATGCAGCCTACATAGAGAAAATGGCCTCCCTACAGGCGCCTGGCTGGGCGCCGTCCACACCAATCACAACGCTGCCATTGCAGCGTTGTGATTGGCTTAGGGGAGGGAGGATGCCTGCTTCCTGAGGCAGGAAAATGCAGGACCTGGCCATGAGCGGAGGCGGCGCCTGACCAGGTAAGGTACGTTCTTTTTAATTCGCCTCCGCGAACACCTGCGCACCCCCCCACCCGCGAGTCATGCGAGCCGCAACTTATTGATAATATTCTTGCCTATATGAAAATATCGTGGGTTTGTAATATAACCTCATCACCTGCACAGGGACGTAAAAATGGTGTGGCTATATTTTTCTCTCTGAAGTTACAAATTACTATTTTGCATTGCATACATGATTCTGATGTTCGGTATGTGTACGTTCAAACATTAATTGACGAATACCACATTCATTTCTTTAATATGTTTGCCCCTACACAAGATGATCCTAAATTTTGGAAATCAGTTTCTTCAGAAACTTTGCTTTTTGGAAATGTACCTCTTATCATTGTAGGAGACTTTAATATAATATTGATCCATTTTTAGATAGAATTTTGACTGTGAAATCTCGCCCCCAAGAACCCACACCCAGTTGTAAGTTTTCATAATTAATAAGTTAGTTGATCATTGGAGGCTCCATCACCCCACTGGTAAGGACTTCACTTTTTATTCTAATGCTCACTCTATGTATTCCCATATTGACCATTTGCTTTCCTCTAAGAACTTATGCCATTCAATTTCCAACCCTACAGTAGAATCAGTAACTGTTTCAGACCAGGCTTTAATCTCATTTACCTCAACCCTCGAAGATATTCCCGAACATATTCCTCGATGGAGAATGAACACCGATATTGCATTATTAGATGACACTAAAAACAAATTGTTATATGTTATCTCTGAATACTTACATAATAATCAGCCATGGGGACACTTCTCACATTACTCATTTGAATGCTTTTATCAGAGGAGTAGCTATCTCTATTATGGCACATGAGAATAAAACTTTCAACTTAAAATGTAATAGTTTAGAACAGCCAATTTCTAAAACTGAAAAGCTGTTTTTGTCATCTTCAGACATTCAAGTAAAAACACAATTGTAAAATTTGTGCAATGAATATAATACATTGCTTAATAAAAGAGCAGGTCATTTTATTTGCAAGCAAAAAATTAACTTTCAATTCACTGCAAACACATCTGGCTGTACATTTGCTAATTACTTGCAAATCAAAAAGGATACAAACCAGATACATGCTATATCTAATTCAAATTGATATTTATTTCTCTCTGCCACGGAAATTGCTACTGAATTTCAGAACTTTGTCACACTTTTATAAAAAAAAAAACCTCCAGATATTCCTGATTCCGCTTTGGATAACTCCCTACCCAATTGCAATTTACTGTCCTTACCGGTGATAAGGACAGTAAGGCCTTATCTTGGTTCTCTTTTCACTATGGAGGAGGTTGCCAGTGCCATTAGATCTCTTAATGCCAAAAAAGCACCAGGTCCTGATGGTATTACAGCAGAATTTTATAAAGTCTTTATAAATCAGCTCTCCTCTCTCCTACTATCACTGTTTCAGGGATTCATGCATAAAGCTTCTGTGAAAGGTTCATTTACTGAAGCAACAATTATTGTTCTTCCTAAACAAGACAAAGATCCCACATTACTCCCTAATTATCGCTCCATTTCACTCATCACTGAGGATTGTAAATTTTATGCCAACATAACATATCAAGGTTAAACAGGATGTTTCCGTTTCGCTTAGGTTGTGAAGGGGCACTCACCAGGGCCGTCTCTCATTCCCTTATGCATAATCCATACACATAGAATTGACTTTCACTGAGCCCTGCAAGTCATCTCAGTATTCCAATGGGGTTTTGTTAGATGTGAGAGAACCAGCTACAGTTCTCTAGAATTTAGGATATATCGCCAGATTCAGGTTTAGTTGGAGCAAATAAGTGAGGAGTCCTGTTTCTGGCTATTAAATGAGGCAAATTTATATTGCTGCATGCGATCCACTGGAATTCCAGGGCAAATTGTCATGGAGTGGATATTGTTCTATAAAATAAATATTCTTCCTGAGTCACATTGCATCTTTTTGAAGTTATGCCCATGTGTATTCCAAAGAGGTTTTGGAATAAACATTGGTGGAAGGATTCCTCAAATCCTACATAGGCTCTGCAGCAGGAGGTAGGCAGGTTCCAACCTCAGCCACTGAAACCAGTTACACCTGTTACAATTCCTTTAATGGTAGGCTCTTACTTGATGTGTCTCCTGGTGCTTCTTACCATAATTTCCAGGGCTGTACCAGGCAGAATATAGATAGTGTATGGAATAGCGCTACTCATCAGGGCTAACGGTTTATGTTCATACAAGAAAGACAGATTCATACTAATGTGGCCCTAACGGCTCAGGCGGAACATCAAAACAATTTGGAATGAACCCGTCAGATCCATTTAAACAGTCAGTTTATATTGTTCAACAACTTCTGGGCCTGTATCAGAGATCAAGGCATAGGGTTATTACAGTTTGTGGCTCTCGCAGCTGGAGTCAGGACTGCTGCTGGTAGCCTTAGGCCTGACTAGGTAGAGGGGTCTTGGCTCCGCTCCTGAACTGCTGTTTCCGAAAAGCAGTTTTCAGGGTGGCAGCCTGGACAGCACCCATTGATTTAGCTTTCTTGGTGTCGTTTTAATTTTTTCTAACTCTGCCTCAACCTTAGGGCTGAAGAGATGATCCTCATCAAATGGAAGATTGAGGAGGTGCTGCTGCACCTCTTGCCTGAAACCTGAAATGCAGAGCTATGCATTGTGTCATAAGAGGATGCTCATGTTAATGTCTGAGGAAGTGTTACCTGCTGCATTCAGAGTGCAGCATATATTCACATTTGAGATGATCTTCCCTTCAGCCAAGAGCTCTTATTGTCTCTTTTTATGGGTTTCTGGGAGGTGCTTTATTAGCTCCTCATTTTCTTCCCAATGATGTGTATTGTAACGGGATAGAAGACCCAAAGAGTTGGCAATGGGAGGCAGCCCCCACCACCACACGCTGACCGCTGTCCTGTTGGGGGTGAGGCGATTAGTGGGCAGTGAGAAAGACCATTGTCTTACAGACTGCTCCTGAATGAGGGCGAGAGGAGAGAACTGTGGTGGGAGACGATATGTGACCTAAGCTGGCGGCCGTTTGAAGTGGTATTGCACAAACAGTATAATGATTAAGTATTGCGGTCCACATTCACCCAGTTATCTATTAAACCATGTTTTCTGGATGAGGAAGCCTCGCTCATGTTTTAGTGGCATGCTTCAGCATAGGCAACTTTACCCCACTCTGAAGATAGTACTATCAAGGGGGGAATGGGGTGTTGGGTGTGAGTGTTTTTTTTTTGGGTTGCTAATTACTTTGGCGCAGTTTGACAAATCTTCATAAAACTTAAATAATAAAAAAAAAAAAAATTAAAAAAAAAAAAGTCTCATCCACCTCAGCTTCTTCCTGGAAAGTTTTGGGGTGATCCATTAAGCAGGGGCAGAGGAAAACAAAAGGGAAGGGGTGTCCCAAAACAGGGTTTTCCCAACAGCGATACAGCAAAAACAGCTGAACAGAATTGCACCAAATTAGGTAGAAAGCTAGATCTTGATCATGAAAGCGTGCTTGTTGTGATTTGGTGTAAATTTGTTCAGTAGTTTTGGAGAAATTAAGGCTCAAAATGTATGTTTATTTCATGCTGCAGATCCACCACGGTGGATCCATGAACACAAGTGCGCGTTATGATTGGCAGGACACAGCCTGAAGGAAAAGTTGTGACTGCCATCTTAGAACTTGGGGACCCGGTCTACGAGTCCTTAAAAATAAAATAAGATATAATGGGGCACGGTAGGGATACCATGACACCGAGGGCCATGTAGGGGTGTTCCAAGAGAGACCCCTCTTGGGGCCAAATTTGAAAAATAGTTTCTTTTTGTGTTCTGTGGATTAATGGCAAGTCTCAGTGAGGCCCACTGTAGAACCACTGTGACCCATGGAGCAACAAAATAAAAAGGAAGGGTTGGGCGCAGGGTTTGGACAGAATTCACATGGTTATGGAAGGAGAGGATACCCTCTGTAGTCACACACTTGTTGGAAGCAAGAGTGTCGATTTAAGGTTAGCAATCGTAACGAACCAATGCCAAGTGCTTAAATGTAGGCTCTACTTTGTGTAGCTCGCCCAGTTACACTCCTTGATGGTAGTAAAGTCAAAAACTGGGGGCTTGAAAGAGAAATATACATCTATTGTACTAACTAAAACACTCATTAGTGGCAGTAGGATTGTAAATGTAAACATTACCAAGTATCATCATACATTCATGTGCATGTAAAAATGCTCATTAAGTATCTTTTTAAACACACATCATCTCAGTCTTGATGTTCAAACAAGGTCGTTGCTCAGGCTCCTTCGAGCAGACCACTTTTAAAGTGTGCATGAAGTATAAGCGAAGCAAAAAGGACTTTGTGATGCAGGGATATCAGTTTTGCATTGCTCCTTATAAATAATGCCTTTTGTCTAGTTATTAATGTGCTTCATCTTGAACCTTGCTGACTTTTAAAGACATGTATCAATTTCATCCTACCTGCATATGTTTACTCTGAAATCATTTATGACTCCATGACCTTACTATATACACCTCACTAGTTCCCAGTATAGTATAGCTCCTTTTTATGTGAAACTCTCTGAAACTATTGTATGGTTTGAGGTTTGTTATCTAAATAAATCAATAAATAGAATGTCTGCTGGATGTAGCACATGTGCAAAACACAGTAGGACATCTTACACAAGAGTGCTGTGAAGCCATCTTAGGCCTTCTTGCCCTTACACACATTGCATACAGAAGCAACAATAGATTTTATAGTCATTAAACCCTTGTGTGGCTCTACCAGTACTCCCTAGTCCTGTTCAGTAGCACCCTTGACTTTCTCAGGTTTAGGCTCACAGTTTGCCTAATGAATCCTGCAACTGTGCCTACTTTCACAATGCTTAGAGTCAAGGGACTCTACTGTAGGGACTCTACTGATGTACCTCAGCGGTATCTGCTATTTCAGTACTAACACCCACTCACTGCTAGCTAGCCGACTTATCACACAGACTGCCACTACACATACATCAGCAGATTCAATAACATTCTCTGATATTTACAGGGTGCCTGTCCAGCACCATGGCACTCCAAATAACATGTTTTCTGCTACTAGTCATTCAGTTGACGTTGAACAAGAATGTTTGTTCAGCTCACTGCTTTATTTAGTCTATAACTGGAAACAAAAAGTTACACATATTTTCCGCATATTTGCTAGTTTCACTGGAGAGGTTTAAGATTTTGCTGAATTATGCCTTGTAGACACTCCCTAGGACTTTCCTTATGTGGTTCCTCCTGAAGAATCACGCAAAAACTTTTTCCTTAATGTAATGGAGACCTCATGAATGTGCGATGGGTAGTAACGTGCACCTTTGGAAAGAAATGTGCTTTCAGGCACACCATTCTCATACGGTCTAGTATTAAATGCAGCTACTATGTCAATAACAGAAAAAAATGAATTAGCCATATATTTAAACAGTTTCGAAGAGATTTTGGTATTTGGCACATATTTTATAAACATTAGTACATCTCATGCCATCTGCATTTCTGAACACTGGGGCCAGGGAAATTGTGTTATAGTCTATAAAGAGATTGTAGGAATTAAAAAGAAAAAGCACAATTCTTTCAAGGAGTGCCATGTCAAATGCATTTAGAGGAATGTAACTATTGGCATCGCATACTTATCTTAAACACAGAACTGCACTCTGAAGTTAAAAGTTAATGATGGGAAGAGTACTGTGACTGTAAAACAGCAAAACTGTCCTCATGACTGACCTCATCTGTGCTGTTGCCAGAGAAAACCAAACATCTTAAATTAAGTACATTACAGTGCTATGTTTGAACCCCTGAAAGGTCAAACGATGTTAGTGAGCCTTCTACAGACAACCATGCTGCTACTGGCTCCGGCAGCTAAAAAAACAGATACAAATAAATTACAACTGCATGGAGGGGAAGCACTATTTCTGTGGGAGCACACATCTGCCCAATCAAAACATGTACTCCTGTTCGACAATATGCGGGTGGAACCAAAGCTCCTCTCTGTAGTACTCCTGAGAGCTCTTTTCTAGGTCGATCTTGAAGTGACACCACTGCTGTCAAGCCAGACCTAAAAATATTTTTTAAAAGCACACTTTAACTCAGCTTTGTCACTGAAGAGAAAGGCACTATTGTTAGGTGGATGTGAATAATGTGCAGAGACTTATGCAGTCACTCAAAGTGAAAGAAGCCAACAGGTAAATTTGTCTGACCCATTGCCCCATGCTGGATGCTGTGGTGGGTGGAATCAAAATGTGAAAGGCAACTTAACAGACCAATGGATGAAGCCCTCTGGCCAAAAACCCTTCTACGCAAGTATATTATGTATGAAGCTGCTGGAATACCAATAGTCTGGTGACACAGTCAATGCTATCCCAAAGGCCAGACCTAAAAACGGTGCCCATCTCTTGTAACCAATGGATCACTATTTATCTTTTTAATCAAATCTACAGACATTTCCTTTTCTAGGCATCGGGTGTAGCCCTAATGTACAGTGTTTTAGTAAGAGTAATAAAAACCGCTCACTGCCTCCTGATGGTAAACCACCATAAGGAGGTAGTGGACAAGCAAGTGTACACTTGCCCAAACTGTAAGTAAAAACTTGCATCATTCTTGTTTAAAATGTGGGCAAAAGCTAGGGTATGCGGGTATATTTTACAGATTATAGATGGAGTGAAATAAACTGTGTACAAATTTAAATTGGGTGAATCTTAAGAGAGCATTAGCCGAGACCTTCCTTTTATATTCCACTCGATATTCAGGTGATCCAAACAGCCTGGTTCAATTCTAACATACAGTGGCATACCTGGGTGTTAAGCATTCAGTACAAAAAGACTGTGTGTTCACCATCGAATAGTGAGACAAGCGCAGAATATATTTCAGTTTATTAACGTCGGGCAGAAAATCCTTCCCAAATAACTCTGGCCATTCTGGCATATCAAAAGGAACTGATCAGCATGTAGCCGATATTGTGTCTTTGCATTTTCAAAGGACCTAACCCTGTCACAATCATATAAGTCTTGATCTAAAAACATCCATCCCTCTTACATCACTGGCTTGAACGAGGCTCGGTGTCTCAGTCACCACAATAGAGTCTCAGTATTAAACAGTTGTGTCCTTACTATTGCCTTTATCATCCAGTCTCAAATCCTGAACATCAGTGTCGCTAAGCAAGATACTTCGGAGACTACTCCTCCGCACTTCAACACCGGGACTGAAGATCAATAGGTCCATGACAGCCTTGTAACAGGGCATTTTCGCTCCTGGGGAAATCAGAAGCCTTTTCACCAAGTATACTAGCTGTGGTGCCAAATAAAAACATTTCACGGCAGGGACATTTAATCCTCCCTTTTCATATGCAAATTTTAGGGTCCTTAGTTTAATTCTAGAACATTTTCCTGCCCAAATTCAAGAATATCATTACTGTAGACAATTTCCGAAAAATAAACTGATATGACAACAGGCAGAAAAACACCTGAAATACATAGAGACATTGGGTAAACCACTAACTTAACCAATTAAATTATGCCAAACAATATTAAAGGAAGCTTCGACCAGAAGGGTTACTACTCGTGAATCTTAGTAAAACCTTGCATTCCACATACATCTTCTTAAGGAGTCACCCATATACCCAGGTACTTCTGGTTTCCCATTTCAGGCATAGGCCTGGAAGATCAGCTAACATGCTACCTGTCATTGCACCCAATGGTGGCAGTTGTGATTGACAAGTTAATGCATTGGCCCAAAAGGCCACCATGCTAATTAAACAGCTTCAGCATGCTGGGTACCGATTGTGACGAGTCTTTCAAATACACTAAAGTGTCACCAGCATAGAGAAACACCATGAGGACCACACTCCCAATTGGTATACCCAGTACTTCAAGTCAATCCTAAGTTGATTAGCCATGGGTTCCATCACCAATGTAAATGGGGACGAGAGGGGACATCCTGGATGTACTACCCTGCTGATAGTTTAACCTGTGAATCTTCCATGTCAATAAGTTCACCCTTCCAGACATAGAAACACAAGAACTTCCTCCAAAGCTACCGGAAACAGGAGGGTGTTAGCAGGGGAACGGAGTTATGGTTGCCTTTGGGGGCAGGGGGCCGAAGGCCAGGAGGGAATGGAAGAGTCTCTGGTGTAAAGTACAGCACCTTTTCTTTAAACCCATTTTATCAGCACAAACATAACAGAACCACTTATAGCATACACATCCATCATAGAGGCAAGAACCCATGTCTCCAAAACCACAACAAGTCAGGACCAGGAGCCCTAGGCAATCACACCAACTCAAAGAAAAACACAAACACTAAAAAAGAGAAAAACAAATGTAGGACGCAAACAACAAGCGCGCACACCTCAGCAGGCACATCCAAAGATAGAAAGCCCCCTGGGTGCGTAAGCAACCTCCAGCAAGGCTCAGTAAGAAGGGGGAAGCAGGGAATGGGGGACAGGGGAGACAATCTGCTGGTTGTCCCCTTCAGCAACTTCTACATTTAACACCAATGAACAGAAAAAGGATACACATCAAAGAGTATCAGCGATTAAGAAATATGCACTTGGTTATACCCAGAGCAGCCAATCTGGCCTAACTCCACACAAAAGAGGAAGAAACAGTCACGCAAGAAAGAAGGGGTCTTTTTGGTGCTCGTCTTTGTCACTATCCACACAGAAAAGTCCTCTGAAACAAGAGTGGGGGGACCCCACTTCTCAGACTACTCATTACCCACGTCTGACATCGCAACACCCCCTGCCCACCCAAAGTTCAGCAGTATTGTTTTTTCCAAATCCTTGCAGCCAGAGAAAGGGAAATGGTCATACGCCAGAGAGGATCCACACTACATGTCAGGACCCCTGCTTACGGGCGGCCCAGGCTCACAGTCACAACCACCGCCACATACCTTCTTATATTGGTGGGTGGCAGCAGGCCAGCCTTTGGACAAGCAGTGTCTTGGGCAGATAACAAATCACCGCACCGTCTGAACTCAGTCTGCACCTCATAAGCTCATGGTTTGATGTATGCAAAGGAGCACAAGACACCTTTTCTTATAAATATAACAGTTACTGTACTAGCATCAGCAGTGCAAGCTCTACTCACAAGCACAGAACAGGTATTGAAGTACCAGCTATGCAAGCTTCTTTGCCACACTTGCACACCTGGCAGGTATATTATACAGACCTGCCATCGGGGGAAGGGTGCTGCAGAGAAGTAACTAAGGCTACCTTTTGGCCCTACCGCCCACCAAACGCCCTCATGGGAAAAAAATACGTTGTTCAAAGCGTCAAAAAATAAGCTGCCAATACACTCTTTCCAGTGGTGTCCAGCTCGTCTTCCATGCCACCGAGTAATATCAGCTCCTCACTAGGTGACAGTGTGAAGGAAGGGGGCACTGTGTGAGTAGGAAGGTCTGATTATAGATAGCAGCAATTCTTCATTCCAACATGGGCAACAACCCCATGGCACGTGAGTAGTTAATCTTGTCCTGTTGATTTTTTCTTGTGCTTCTTGCTTTAGTGAAGTCTTTAATGTCAGAGCTCTAGATACCAGAATGCATATCCTTCATACATCAGCAAATTTGCACCAAATTGGGCCACATGGCACCTGTGCTTAGAAACAGGGGAATTGAAGAATGAAGCTCTATACAAAAGCATGCCAACTCGCACATGCCCAAGCCAAGGCCGGCTCAGGGTGGCAGTTGACTCTCACTGCCCCGCAGCTAAAGTCCGCATAGGTAGGGCGATGCCCCTTCCTGCAAGACCCATTCAGCCAGGCCAGGGGGAGCCCCGCTACTTATTTGTGCCTTAGCAAGCTCTCTGCACTGCTCCGTGGCTGGGGCCCTAACTCTGCCCTGCCTTACTCTGGGCAGCACCTGATCTGAAATTAGACAGCAGCTGCAATTTTAGAAATGCAAGTCTGCGAGTGAGGTCTCACAGAGTCAGTACAATCTCGGCCTGTCAAAGTAGTCAGATAGCCACGAGGCAATCTGCAAATAAAGGATTCACTTCCTCCTTTAGGAAGCAGTGCTCAAAGTTTGCGATGGCCCTTGCTCACCATAACTGCTGCCTAGGATGACCAACCGTCTGTAAATTTCACGGACAGTCGTTAACTTTCACCTTCTATCCATGATATCTTTAACGCGCGCCATTTGCCCGTAATTTTGATGATTTTGGGTGACAATGATGTTGTCTCTTTCACTCTCCAATGGTTGCACAGGACGTTGTTTGGAGAACCAATAAAGCTACCTAGGATTGGCTTGAAAACCATCAGCCAATCCTAGTGCTCGCTGCTCCACTGCAGGACTGTTCTCATTGGCCCGGATGCTTCATGGCCAATCAAGGCTAAGTGCATACTGTGCGATAAAGACTTTTCAATTGCCCACAGAGGACAGCAGGATATTAAAATGCATGAGGCAGGAGCACAACATAATAAAAATGTCTCAGGCCGGGCAAAGATGGCAACAATTTCATCACACCTGCAAACAAGCTTCCAGCCAGAAGTAGCTAAAGAAAGTCATTGCTTGCTTCGTCATAATGTGCCATAGTTTGTATGCAATTCATGTACACTCTTCTTGCTTTGTCACACTCTTTATAAGACTCCCACATAGATTATGCGAGCCATCTTGCAATTTCTATTACTCTTTAAATGTGCAGCAGTGTTTACCAAGTCAGGTTGTCTTTAACATGCTTTTCTCACTCTGTTTATATCAAGAGCACATTATAATTGCTTTTGGGTTAGCAGCTGACACTTTAGTTTAAATTTGCAGCTCTAAGCCCCATTGTGGCCACTATTTTCTTCACCAGTGGAGACTTTCTTTGCGTTCTGCTTATACCTTTGTAATTCTTTTTTTTAAATTTTTAGGTCACAGCTGCAAAGACAACTCGGGTGTACCATGCTGTGAAGCATCAACTCCTACCACTACCTGGATTGGGGCTTCAAGCTATCCAAAGTAATTTATCCTGGCTCATCCATTGCGATGAAAGCATCCTGTGGCTGCACAAAGGCATCAAGTATCACTACGAATGTGCTTAGACCTCTATCATTGCAGCAAGCATATGAAGACTTAAAAGATGGATATTTCTCAGTTTCAGCGATGCCTCAAACAAAGGACACATTAAAGTATATCCACTTTTGTTGCAGCACTTTAATTTCACTTCCAGTGTGACCTACACTCAGCTGGATTTCTAGGAGGATGCAGCTGGGACTGCTACAGCAACTGCACAGCAGATCACAACAAAATTAAAAGAGCATGGGTTGAAATTGGAGCACATCGCTGCATATTGTGGAGGCAACACAAGTGTCAACTATGGACAACATAATTCTGCATTTCAGCTTTTGAAGGGAGCAAATGAAGATATTCTGCATGCAAACTGTCCTGCCCAAATCCTACACAACTGTGCTTAACAAGCCATTAATGGATGTAGAATCCATTTATTCTAAAAGTCTACAGCCATTTCTCTTCTTCAGCTAAGCGGAGTTGAGGGATTTTTTTCTTTTGTGGACCTAGAGTGGCAGCCTTTGTTTTGGCATGTCACAACATGGTGGCTCACTTTGTTCCCATTCATCAAAAGACTGTTGAAGTGCTGGGCAGCACTGAAATCATACTTCCTTTCCCTTGGGCAAGAAAAAACACCCAGAGCAATATGGGATTTTCTAGGACTTGAAAGTGGGGAGGCCACAAGGCGAAGCTTACCTTTTCTTTGATCATGACATTTTGGTAATTTTCAACGCGTCTATCCTGCTGCTTGAGAAGGCTGAGCGCCCCAGAGTTACTGGGTATCTTCAGGATATTGTGGAACAACTTAAAGGATAGAGAGGAAAATAAGTTCTTTGGTTTCCAAATGCCCAATTATTTAATGTCCCATGATTTAGAGTTGAGCGCAAGCATGCAGAGCCATTTTTTTGAAATTTTTGGAGCGCCCTTAAAGTATTTAGAAAAATGGTTTGATTTTTCAGAGAGCGATTATTTGTCAGCATTAGAACCATGGTGCTTAAGAGAAACGCTCACTTTTCAGCAGCTCTGCAAAGCTGCAGATGCGGTTAACTTGACCAGTCATCGGGAACTGCAGAACTTATTTAACGAATACAGTATAATTGCTCCTGCTTCGCGAGCTGTGGCAAGCACCAACTTGTCATGTGTGCAGAAATGGCTGAATGTTTTGTCAAAGTTGCCTTGCGAGGTTCCCAACCTAAAACAAAAAATCATGTCATTTATACTTAGCTTGCCAGGCAGCAATGCACCTACTGAGAGGATTTTTTTTCAATTGAAGTTCACCTGGACTGACACGAAATAGGTGTGATTTTGAGCTTGTTAAGGCAGAATTGCAGATCCAGGTGAACATGAAACATTTGTGCACAGACTTCAACCAATTTTCTCTTCGGAACAAAGAACTTCTGAAGCGTGTCAGTTCAAAAACCAGCACTAAAATGAATATTGCTGCTGTTTGTGAGTCCATGTACTAGCAGTCATATTAAGGGGGCAAAATTCTGTTACTTACCTCAATGGTCAAATTTTGCTTGGTGTGCCGTACTACTTTTTAACCTAATATAAACTTATTTTCACTTGTACTTATGTTTGTGGTCTATTTACTCATTTATATACTATTGCGCGACCTCCTTTGTATTGTTTGTAAAACGTACCCTTTGTCCTGAATTTTGACCCTTTGTCCTGAATTTTTACACTCATCGTCCAGAATTTACACCCATGCCGGTTGGTCACCATACTGCTGCCTGATTTATCGCTCGCACACCGGATCTCTCAGATTTAGTTGTTAGCTGCCATCTTCTCAGCCACACCCCCTTTCATCTACGGTTTCTCTCAAGTATGCACTTTAGAAATCCAATTCTCAACCGGTGCTTGCTAGAAGCTGCAAACACGTCACTGGAAGATCACTAAACAAACTATAAACAGGTGTCCATTTTTAATTTATTTTTATTGTTATGTAAACCATTGTATGAAACATGTCCGATACGAATTTGTGTTTTGGAAAAACAAAACATTTACAATATATACGGCAAAATGGAGTTGGGGTGGAGGAGGGGTCTCTTTTTAATGAGTTGCAGTGAAAACAAATCTTAGGTGTGAAGAGAAAAATCTAATTACAGTAATAAGTGTAGAAAACTTTATGGCCATCTGCAGGGAAACAACGTCATAATCTGAGCATTAAGTAGAGACCAAATTGTAAAGGTGAAGTCAATGGTTTCAACGACATGTCTTACCCACAATGTACCTCCAATCAAAGGAAGCCGGTTTGGCTTCACAAATGTTCACTGCCCTAGAACGCCTCCTGACTCAATGGAATATTGAGGCTCAAACTGAATTATTGCAATAATAGTCGTTATCACTGAATGCATCAGTATCTGTAGCATTCAGAACTTTATTCAACCTTCTGACTTTGGAACTGGCTCTAAGCATAGGCATAACTGCTTCACCAGTCCTAGCACAGTTCATTATCAGATTGGTCTACCAGTCTGAAAAAAAACAGACCACCAGAGAACACAGCTGCTAGGTCTGTGGTTACCGAATAAAGTGCCAAGCCCTATCCGTTCTAGCTTTCTGTGTGAGCAGACAGACACAGCAAGCAAAACAAATAATTTGTAGTTGCAAAATTCATATTTGAGGAATCTACATGCCCACACCTAGAAAAGAAAACACCTTGAGCTAACCAGTCCACCTTTCCACGGAGGCTAGGACCCCACTACAAAGATATCCTTCATCAAGAAATATGGAGCACTGCAATCAACACGAGCGGGGAGTATTGCATCAAACATGCTCAGGGTGAAACGTTTCCTGTCTGATTATTTTTGTTCAGGGTCTTCAAATTATCGTTCTAGAGTTCAGTAAACACAAAATCAGAGGAGTGCCTGCTATAAAAAGGACTAGGCTGATTCCCAGTCCAAGTTTTACTCCAAATCAGTGAGATAAATGTAACTCTTTAATAGACTCATTTAAACACCAAAATGAACGAGAAATTACTTATGTACGGTCTCAAAAAATGTCAATGGCACTGTATCCCCGACATACCCCACTTTCCCCAACCACAGATTGCCTCAGTTTTAATTTTGTGGTTTCTCACCTCTGCAAGAAAAAGAAATAATTCACCATTTCAACCCTGTTCCCAGTCCTCTTTGATCTCATGAGCAAAAGGGAGTGTGACCACAAACGATCTTCTGTGCCAGTTGGACTATTTTCATGGGTGCTGCCCTTCCTTCCCCCCCATTGGGGTGACTTTGTTACATGGAACACTCAATCGGATTTCTCCTTCTCCTTCATATGCAAGAAGACAATGCTGAAGAGGAAAAGGCCAAACATCATGGAGAAGGCACTGGCATAATAAGGGAAGGCAGACGGGATGAAGCGTTCATACTGGGTGTGCTGCAGTGGACGTACTGACACCTGAGGGGGGGGAGAGAAATAAAATAAATCATAAATTTATACACAAACAAATGCTTTGTTAAAGGAAGTTGTGATGAAGAAGAGTATGTACTACTTTAACAGTATAGTAGGTAGAGACACACCTAAAAGAAATGCACAAACCCTTGGACAATTTAGAAAGAAAAAACAAAAAAAACAATGCATGACCCTCAAGGATAAATGGCCACAGTATCTTAAAAATAATACTCAAAAGAGACCGACCAGGATGGGTGAGGAGATAAATGGCAAATATCATGCTCATCTCCCGCAGTATCAGTAAATTAAGATTAGGGTGTGCAGGGGTCAGACTTTGGAATTCTCTCCCAGCATACATTCAGCAGGAATATGATCGCTACAAACACCTGAAAGCAGTTACTCGGGGAAAGGTATTAACTAACAACACTTTACTGTGAATACCTTACAGTCCACACTGGCGTCTACCTGCAACGAGATGCAGATTGTGTAGCGAATTAATCTTGGTTTAAAAGAAGGGCGAAGTGGTGGTTAAGGACTGAAAGCAGCATTACTGGGAGAAGAAGCAGAGTAAAATGGGGCAAAAAACAATGTTTACTCCAATATGTAAAGGAAACAAACAGAGGGAGTAAGTAACTCACACATACACAAATGCAGCCATTGCATTACCTGTGTTGAAGAGTATAGATGTGTGTATCCCAGTCTGTTGTAATCCACCTTAAATTGGAACACACCATACACATCAGGCAGAGTGAACTGGACGCTGTATTTGCCCCCTAGAAGAGAAGATGTTTTTGTTACAAAGAAAAAGAATAGGGATAGTGAAGCTCCTCTACAAAACACGATAATCCTCCTTTAAAGCACTTCCTTTTCGGAGAGTGCAAAACCTCCTTCCAAATTACTATTTAGCCACTAAGCACCCTCCAATAGACCACTGGAGAGAGCATATCCTGCAGAAGGAAAGCCTCAAGCTGCGGGTAATGACATTCTTGCAGCCGAAATGTAATCTGGTAATGTTACAAGAGGACGCCTGGACGAATGATTATGGCTGCTGGTCATCACTTACTAGGTTGACACTACCAATGTCAAACGGGGCAGAAACGCATTTTGTAGTCCCATGCTACTCAAAGTCACCAACGGGCCATATAAAACACAAATCCCCGACCTTGATTATTCCCAGGTTTACTGCCTCCAATAGCTGTGGGACAGAGCAGGCTCCATCACAAACATCCAATTCCTTTACCACAATTAAAAGATGGGAAATATTAGAAACTATGCAGTTGATTCAAAAGATAATGGTTTCCTGCCCCTTCTTTCCCTTCCACGCTGCTTCAGGCTCACCATGGCAAAAGTAAGGCCTAGGAAGTACTTTTTTTTTTTTTGACAGGTGGTGGGCTATGGGAGACTAATCTTGTATCCCTGCCTATATCCTCAACACTACAGACATTCACAGGATTTTAAATATTGAGCCAGAAGCTGAATGCTTCGGCATATTATGTTTTAAAAGCCCTCGTGAACTGGACCCTGCAGATGGTGATGGTCAGCTAACTGGAATTTAGGACTATGATTTGGTGGCGGAAGGTGGTCAAGGAGTATGAGTGAGGGGTAGGAGGGGAATGTGCAGAATATATTGGAAAGTGGAACCTCTATGGATTAAGTGCTCAAAAGCGGTGAACTGCAAAGCAAGTAGACCCACCATTTTTCTTCAAGAAAGTTCTGACAAAGGGATCGATGCGGACAAATTCCAGTTGAATATCATCGCCATCAAAGGGAATCCATTTGCCATTGGAGAGCTTTTCAATCACAATGCTGTACTCCTGCAAGAGGAAGTAGAATAACAGTCCAAAACATTAAAATACTGATAAAAATAAATGCAACATTCATGAACAGATTTGTATCAAGTGACAAAACTAGGCAAATAACATAACTAGCAAGAAAATTAGAAATCTGCAAAAATACAAGGCAATCATTCAAGTCTTTGAAATTTGAAGACTGACATTTTAAATTGAAACAAACAGACCGCAGAGAGAACCAGGGTAAAAAGGCAGAAGTCGCAATGATTAGGATTTGGTCTCAAGACTGTAAAGGAAACGGTGGGTCAGGATTTAGGTACAATGGCAGAAGTCGTTGGGCACTGCAATCCAAGCTTGAAGAGAGAAAAGGTCTGCTGCACAATGCATTTCGGGCTGATTCCATGATTATCTAAATGACTATACAAAGGTACCAATGCATAAAAAAGCAAGAATTATGCCTTCGACTTGCTATTGGCAATGAGCAAGGTCAGTATCAAAACTAAGAAAGCTCATTTACAAATGCATAATTTCATTTTCTTAGTTGACATGCTGAAGTGTAGCGACCCGAGTCAGAGGAAGTCGAGCATCATTCTAGTCCTCTGACAACAAAACATTTCCCACCTAGGCCACACTAATTCAACATTCATCAACCCAGACAGGATGTGGTGCACTGCCCATCCAATAATGTGCTTTGGTACCTTGTCAGAGGTACGAAGCGCTAAATAAAAGCAAGTACAACATAAAACAACAGCCTTGGCATTTCAGTTTAAAAAAAAAAAAAAAGTGATTTCCTTCAACGTCAAATTCTCTGCTGAAAGTGCAAAACTGGTCATAATGTGCAAGTCAACTTCTTGCAATGCGGAGAATATTCCAACAGCAAGTTATGATTTTTACGATGCCGACGAACTTAACTTGGTATTGTAATGTTTGGGTCAGGCATGCTTTTGTGATACTCTACAAAACAATGATGCTACAAAGCTGTTTCATTCAACTCTTCGTAGGCCACCTTCAAGATTGATTAAAGGCAATGCTTGGGGAAAACGTGCCTATGATCAAGGAACTAGAAAACGTATGGAGGTCAATTTATTCTGTATTCTTACTGCAGGGATGGGAGTGACAAGTTGGAAGAACCCTCTCCATCTCCAGTTTTGATACCCTGTACATTTGCCACCCTGCCCAAGATTGTCTCTCAAGGCACTCTGTTACAGCATGCACTGTGGTGCTGCTGAAATACTCCGATGAAGACCGTACTAAGGACAATTAACCTCCATTAGAGTACTGTTTCACGGAGCATCTGAGCCAACAAACTACATTTACCAGTGATGAGTTGTGTACGCTTACATAATTGTTTAATTTGTCCTGCTGCTTGACAACCACTGAAGCCTTTCGGTATTCATGCTGCGAGATCAATCAAGCCAGGAGCAAAGTACCTTTGTAGAGACGCACAAAAGCTTATGCACAACCATATACTGTAATGCTCATGGATTCCATTGCTGAACAGCATTGCTTACGGGTGCGTGAAGGGAGAAATAATCACACGTGACTAAAAACATTCTAAAACCCTGTAGATTTTGGATTTCTAACTGATTGGGACGTGCAGCTTCAAAGGCAGAGAGTACAAGCGAGGGGTCAGCCTCAAAATTGCTCATTTCAAAAAGGCATACTTGTCAAACAGAAAAGTGAATCTTATCAATGGGCAAGCAGAATGGAAGAGCAGCGAGGACAGAGGGCCAGGCACATTCATCTAGGAGTCATAAAAGGACTCCACTAACTCCTTTGAGAATAATGGCAGAGCATTTTGGCAATAAAACGTCCTCCCCTTATTTGGGTGATCTTTCAGCTCGAATAGAATTTGCTTTCACTGAGCCCTTTGCAGTACAGAGCAATCTAATTTCTCTGGAAACCAGAAGAACATTATTTGCTGAACTTTGGCGTTGCTGGCAAACATTGTTTTTTATAAAGATTTTAAAAGCAAGAGCTGCCAATGACACCAAAGTTCCATGAAGAATGATCCATCACTGATTTAGCCTCCCAGCTATAGCATGGCATTGCACAATTCAATGCTATTAAACCAATAGAGATTCCCATCTGCACGGGCAATTGAAATAAATAAGGTAAAACAAAAAAAGGGGATAGACAACTCCCACCTCTCTGAGGACGCTACATTTATTTGCAAAGCAGATTGCATCGCTCTGTGTACAGGACTGCGAATTGTGGACTAGGCAAAAAAAATAAAAAATACATAATCAAACCAACACTGATTGATACTTCTCATTCTAGGAGCCCTTTCGCCTCTTGCACTAGTTTGTCTGCTTTAATAATCGGTCAGTCTATTAAAAAGGTATAGTGACTGATCAACCTTGACCCTTCTCCCTCCGACATCCCAATTTTAATGTCAGATATTGGTGGAAATCTCACCACAAGGTCAGTGACTGTATAGGCATTGGGTGGGGATTTCTCCCCTACGCGGTGGTGGGACACTGCCCCTACTCGTAGCACTCCCTCCTCTTTGAACACCCAACGAGAAATGGCTAAAGCCAGATCATGGTTTCCGGTCCGGTCATGCCTGAAATCCAAGAGATAAGACATTATTGTAGTAAACAAAATATTCTCCAGGATTAGCCCTGCAAAAGCCTAAATTCAGCACACACCTGCTCAGAACTACTGTCTTACTTGACAATAGCCTTTACAGAAAGGCAAAAGAAATACAATTTTCACACAAGATAAAATAGTTGATATGCAATCAAAAAACACATTTTCATAAAAAGCCACACAACTATTCAAACAAAGTCTAATGCCAGGTAATAGTTCTTTTATTGTACTCTTTAACAGAATTTGTTTCTGAACAATCTTGTATATTTCTATTGGAATTTGTATAGCACAAGCCTAGCTGGGGAGTAATGGATCACTCATTGCCAATGTCATAATAATAATGCCCTTTCACCCAGCAGTTTCCATATTTAAAGCTGAGATAGCGATTAAGCTAGCTTTGTTTTTGAATGTTCATATTAATTTAAGATTTACTTTGCTTTAGCCAGTCCTGTAATAATTCTAGCCTTTCTATTGACAACCATCTTCATCTTAGCCAGTTGATAAATGGACGCCTCAGTTCCAGCTAATCTAAACCGAGCAAGCAGCTTTTTAAACTCCTGCCTTTTCCTTGTGGTCCCTACAGTCATGTCTGAAAATAAAATTCAGTCATCCTTTTAAGATTGAGTCTGAACTGCGTGTTGGTTGCAATACTTACGCAGCAATCTGCAAAAATTCTCTAAGTTAGTCAAGTAGGTTGGTTCAGCTGAACAAAAGGGATTGGACAGGCTCAACAATTGGTCAGTTGCCCCTGCTAATCAGGGAGAATACATTTCCTTATGAGAGCTGTCATCACTCAGTAAGTAACCAGGTAGTTGCTTGCCAAATTCTGAGAAGGGTGGCAATGGTTAGTTTTCAATTTGGGACTAAGCGTTCCTGCAGGGAGTTCATTTTTCCCCATTGTAGCAACTGATGATGCAGAACAATCCATTGTACTTGGATGACACCATCCCTAAAACGTGGCAATAATGCACAAACCCAAGTTTACATTTGTTTTTTTATCTTGGCTAGTTGATGCTGCAGTACTCTTTTCACATCAATGATGTCAACAGAATTTCCCGCCAGAGAGAACGGACCAGCGGATTAAAGCAACCATCACTGTTGAGACATATCGCTCCACCTTATCCAAGTGGCCTGTTACTTTGGGCATGAATTTGGGCATTAAGATACTTGTGAATAACTGGTGACTTGTATTTTATTTATTTACTCTCTCATTTAAGGAACAATACACTACCCACAGAATAGGGATGAGGAAAGGGGCTTGGGAGGTTCGTAGTCCTGAAGAAATCCCCACACCAGATGAAGTACTGTACTTCAAGGGCAGAAATGTGTCAGCTATTATCAAGACACATAGGGTCAGGCAACACTTTTGTTTTTAATATTGTGCTAGGGATGTGGCAGTGTTACAACGGACTACCACTACACAATTGTAACAGTTTTAGTGACTGTTTTCTTCCTAGATTAGGAAATCATCTGGGCTAGTATCAGCAAAATAAAAACTAGATCTCTACACTCCTAATAATTACCTCCGAAAGAGCTTGAGAAGAGTCTGCTACAGACAGAATACTAGGTCTTTCGCACGCAGCAGTCCATTTATGAAGCATGTCCCACCTGGTCGATACAGAGGTCAGCGCACTGCTTCTGAATGGCTCCCGTGCGTGGAGAACCTGGGACCTACTCTCCTCTGCTCTCCTGGATCGGAACCGACAAGAAATAATCCGTAGGATTCCCCTTGCCACTCTTCCAATCTAGATATTCGTCCTCCCTTTCCTTTGACTCCTTCCTTGATAGGAACAGCATCTTCGTGGTTGATACAATGATTGCCTTCGGAGCTTGGGTACTGGACCTTTATTGGCTCCTAGCACCCCCCCCACCCCTTTTGTTTTTAATTATGAAGCATGCCACCGGCTGTGGGCGAGTGCTTGGCGTAATTTTTTACAGACTAGAACAGACATATGTTCTAGGGTGCAACCAGGTAATTAGACATACTTTTGTGTAATCAGTAAAAGGTCTGTGGTAGCTCTTTGGGGTTGTATCGCAGACATCTTTACTTCCCCATACAAATCACAAGATCAACTGTAATGCATGAAAACAAGCACCTCAGTACACATGTGCACAGGAGAATAAGACCTGCCTAGAACACACACATTCTCATTTATGATTCTACAGATCCCTAGCCAAGAGAGTGCCTTTCGTCACTAAAGCAAACCACTTTCTCAACTGGGTATAGAATTCAGATCCCTACGGTATTGCAGTCAGATGCCAGATGATATAATACTAAACCCAGATTGGTGCACACCTCGTAGAGCCAGGTGTAGCCTTCTGCACAGCAGAGTTGAAGAAAGCATCGCTGAAGAAGTCCATGGAGCCACTGAAGACCACTCTGGCATTATTCCTGGCTTGGAGACCAGCTATCAGAAGAGTGTTCTTTCCAACAGCATGAGGGTACTGAACAGACAAGGAAGGGGTGGAAGAGTAAGAGGTAAAAAAAAGTTATAATGCAAATAGATTTCTAGTCTAGAGTGCTGTTAAAAAACCCCAAAAACCTTTAGCCATGAAACCCAGGTTACAAGCACTAGTACGTGGAAAGGACAAACATGAAGTAGAGTGATGTGCTTACGTAAAGCAGACATTCTACCTTTGTAGAAATGAGACAATCGGCTTGGTTTTACAACTAGGGAGGATTTTTTCCTCTGTAGGTAGTCCATTAGAATGTGGTCTCTTTGCATGGTGACCACTACATCCATATGTGCATTGGCTATGCCGCCTCTGCTCCCTGCCCCAAATCACTATACCCACTTCCTATCTTTTCTTCTACACTCTTTCCCTTCATGTCTCTTCCGGACCCCCCCCCCCCCCCCAATTTGACATCCGTTTGCTCTCCATAGATGCCATTTGCTCTGCTTCTCCCTTCCCCGGCTTGATTACCCTGCCTGGTGCCCCTTTTTCTACATCAGTCTCAACACTTCATGCCGCCTACTTCCCAACACCACCATACTGGACCTCACCACACTGGCTCCTTAGTGCAGCAACACAAAGTAGGAAAGGAGTAGACAGAGGAAAATGTGGGAGGACTGAGTGGCACGGGTTTTACAGATGCATAGAGGTGTAGAGTATAGATTAGCACCAGGTGGGTCAAAAGAACATGAGGGAGAACAGGGGGGGACTTCTAGTAACAAGCAAAGTTAAGTGGTTGGTGCACGGGCAAGCCCTTTTCCTAATCCAACCTCTCCACTACCCCCTCCCAAATAAAACATAGCAGCCCTCCAGGGGGCACTAAAGAGTACCAGAGAAGGGTGGCACAGTGAAAACCAGGTACACGTGTGGAGGGGAGGACAACCCTGCGGGGTTTTAGAATTCAACCAAGGACAATCAACAACCTGAAACATTTGTAGTGGCTTTTCTGATGTGAAATGTCTTAGAACCCTCTACATCACCTCTTCAATTTTTCCCCTCTGTATCGGTATGCTCCACATTTCCCACTCCACCACTCAAGTCTGCTTTTCATCTGGTCACTCTCTTTCTGATCCTCTCACTTCCTCTCCAAAACCCCCTCAGCTTGCATTTCTTCTCTATTGTTCAATCTTCTTCTCCTCTCCCTGTTTTTAATCTTTCAGGTCTTCCTCACTCTTTCCATCTCTAACACAATCTCTCTCCTTCTGCTTTGCCCCCAATACATCTGCCTCTCCTCGTCACTCAGTCTCTTTCCACTCCCCTCACAATGTATCTCTCCCTACCTAAACTTCTTTCCCTAGGCTTTATTTTCCTTTTCAGCGCTTCTAAATCTCTCAACCAGTTCTTCTCTGTCTGACCACCCCACAATGCCACACTATTGCCAGCTGGTCAAACTGACTTGCAGGGTCACCTTGTGGTTGAAATAGGAGTGTGTAGAAGAGCTGGGTTTGAAGAGAGTAAGTGATGGGGCCTGAGGGCACCATTACAAGTCATATTTTGTTATAAGTGTTTTGATTTTTCACTCCATGAAACAGGAGATATCCAAAACTGGTACTGCAGCAGAGGTATGCCTTAGTAGGCTGTAATTGGGGGACATCTGTGTTTAAGGAAAGACCAAGAATGTCCCAATTTCCGAAAATCTCACATTACTTCAAGTTCAGCTTATGTATCAGCTCTCTAAGCTATCACAAAAATACACCCAGATCTCCATCACCCCCCAGACATTGCATGATCCTCTGGCAATGCCACAGGAGCCACAGCTCTACACAGTCTTCAGGAAATAAGCACAGTTTTTTTCTTAAATGAAATTTAAGAATAACGTTTCTTAAAATAAAACTAATGTAACTGGACCTTATTTTGGAAACGGAATGCCACTTAACCAAATAGTTAGAACTTGCCCACATAAGCAAATAGCAGGAGGAACCAGCAGATGCAAAACTACTTACACAAAGTAACTTAATAAATATACCACCATCTGGCGAGTAAAAATCAATAAATGCCAAGCCTGCATTTTGTGTTTAGACCACCTTGCAGTTAAGTTTGCCCTGTGTTGATAAACAAACATTTTATGCCCTGGAAACCAAGCACCATTGCCACAGAAAGAGGTACTGATCGCTATAGAAATACAGAAGCACTACATAGATTTCTGGGGCAGTTGCACATCGTGCCCCAGTCTTTTCCTTGACACCCAGGCCCAAATGCTTCTTCACCCCATGCAACAATGAGAGAGACAGCCCTACAAGGGTGACAATTAAGTAATCCCTGCATCCACTATAAACATTTACAACAATGGTGTCTTAGTAAATACAGTGCAAGATATTCTATGACCAAGCCCTGATGAGGACATCAGTTCAAACTCTTTATTTGACCAGCACACTCCAGAACGTCACTTAAGGCACAAACTTGAGGACTCTGGGTGGTCAGTTCCCTACACTTAAAGGAAAGAATCGTCTCACTCAGATTCTGCTCGTCTAGCCATACATGTGCATGCAAGCATAATCTTTCGATATACATACCTGTGTGATAGGTTTGTCTGGGAAGAAGGAGTAGGACGTAGAGGAGCCAGTTAAAATGTCAAGCACCAAAGGATTATCTGGGTCAGCCACCATGCTACACACAAAAAAAAAACAAAAAAAAAAATTGAAGGTGATACATGTATTGAACATCTCTTTACGTAGCCTTGTAACTTTCTAGGTGCCAGTCAACAATGTTCCACTTCACAATAGGCACCCTCCCCTCCAATAGCAAACAATCTTGCCTTCCACTGCCTGCTCGACCCGGAGCACACTGCTCTCCTACATCACAAACTACTTGTGCCACAAGTTCACGTAACTGCTTACAAGTCTGTCTTGCAGTACACTGCCCCCGTGACAGAATTAGACTTTCCCAGAATCAGACTTTGCCAAAATCATTCACAGCGCACCTACTTCACCTCCGACAGCACATGCAGCCTAAGTTCCAAACATCATAAAGTAGTACTAGCTAACATTAAAAACCTTGCCAAAGAGGACTTACCCAACTCCCTTGAAGAGTATGGGGTTCAAAGGGGTTTTACCAACAATAGTGGGAGCCTTCAGCAGGTTCTCTGGATCAGTCACAATGAGCGTATGCTGAAGGGGGAAGAAAGCAGAGAAGGTAAAATTCAGAAAAACTAAGGGGAGAATATCAAATTACAACACAACATGACATCCGGAGATGTTTTTTTTTAAAGAATGTATTTGTGGCATTAGGGAAGTCTTGACACTGCTGGCATATAAATGATTATATGCAACTGCTTCATACAATGCAGCACTGAACATTATAGAACAAGGTTAGCTTTAATTAAATGACCCCCCCACTCCTCTAAATTAATGAACCTCCAATATTTGCAAAATATGCTTAATTACTAAAGATATTTTAAGTGGATTTCACAATGGTACATACATCAGCATTGCTCAGACAGCACAAAACCACTCTTATGCTTACTCTCCAAAATGTCCCTCCCTCAGCTGGCGTGGCCCGACAGCCACTACGTACATCACAAAAAAAAAAAAAAAAACACAACCAGTTTATTTTTCTTATAACAGCCTGTGCTCATAGGTTGACCTGACACCAACTAAAAAGCAAGCAGTAGCAAAAAGTGAACACAAGAGATGCAGAGGATACTTCTAACATTCTGCTTTGAATGTTTTGGGTAAGCATTTTACTGAGGTGGTTGGTGCTCGTTCTACAACAGCTCTGAAGTGGTCAATTGACATAAGCACTGCACAAGCAACCACAAACTTAAAATCATTGTCCTTCTCATTTATCCTTTAACCGCCCTCCTTCCCTGGTTTCTACTCACGCATCCATTAGGCCTCCTCCAGCACCTTTCTCTCCCCCCTACAAAATGCTTACGCCTTCTACAACTAACCAGCAGGGTCCAATGTAGATTCCCCCCCCCCCCCCTTCCCATAATCCAACTCCGTCCCTCAGCATGGCAGAGTCACACAAATAGTCCCCAACAGACATTCAAATAGCTGACAACTCTTTCTAGCCTTGCATACCAGAGTGTAGATATTAACGTCCCATCCACTCTCAACATACCTTTACTTGCTCATTGACGCATCTGTCACCCTTACTGGACGCTCATCAAATCATGCCTAACAGTCAATCATCTGCCATTGACCCATCAGGTTGGTTCACCATTCAGTTTGGCCCTCTGTCCATCCAAAACTCCTAAGCTCCCCTTCACGTTCTGGATCCTTGGGTTTGCTCTCAGGACACAGAGATAACGAATACCAGTCTAGATGGCTGGTCACCAAAGAACTTTTTTTTGCATAGTAGATATATATTAAGCCAAGCTCTCCCTCTCTAACACATCCGCTAAGAAGGCCCAAGTCTTACAAACTTCACACAGCCTTCCTACCACACACAATGCCTTTTTACTTTTGCCGTCTAGCCTTCACAGCTTGTTGCTGATGCTTACTGAACTGCAATTAAATTCTAGCTCCAAATTAGATTGCGTTGGGATGATACTAGGGAAAAGAAACAGATTCTGAGCTCAGCTCCAAATGCCATGACCGACTCTTGACAAATTGGAATATAGGCTCTGTCAAACATACGACATAAATTGCTCAACTGGTTGCAACATATGGACAAGGCATGACGAATCTGAAGAATGCTTCCAGGCTGCCCCTTACATCTCAAGCAAGAGGGGGCTAACCTCTTGCGTAAGCACTTTATGGAACATGATACAAGGAACCAATAACATGGTTTCCTCAATCTCATCCTTCAGGCTTCCATGCTGCCTCTTCTGTTCCCACTCAGCACTGAAATTACCAAAAAATAAAAAGATTCCTATACTAGCAATCAAGATGACGGAATCCCAGTTCTACAATCATTTTGACAGAACCCCAACTGGTTGTGTCGATTATGGTAAACTTAAATTTTACTGATTATCACACTGAAATGTTTTTCTTATAGCATTATTGGGATACGTAGCAGAGATTCCTATTTGCATAAGAAAATTAACAGGCATGCTCATTCCTTCTCGCTAAATGCAGAATAGTCAATGCCCTTCTCTGAAGACTGATGGTGAAGGCCTGGTTAAATAATGCAACATACTGCAAGGATCTGACAGATACATTTTCATCCATGCTACCAACCCAAAAGTAGTCCAAAGAATATATGGAGCCCTCGAAGGTCCCATCTTGTTAGAAGTACTGATGTTACTCCAATGACCTCAAGCCACATGCCACAGATGCCTGCAGAAATGTACAGCTACACCACTGGACAATGTCTCGGTCAGAATTAAACGTAAAGACTATAATAACCTCTCCACAGGTTGCTTTTTCCCTAAAGATCACCATCACATTAAAAGGATTGTATACTTCGATGAATAGGTGCATTTTATTATAGTCAGATGCACCCTTCCTTCCTGGGAGCGGCGTCCCCAAATGCACTCCTCTTTGTGGGTTAAAAATAATAATGTTAATTTTAACCACTCTTTGTCCAATTCCTTATACCCAAAAAAAAAAAAAAAGCAAAGAAGAAAAAAAAGAAAAAAATAAATAAAATCACTCTTCAATTGTAGTGCTGCTAATTCAATTTATCATCATGATGCAGTGGTCTTCATTCAAAAGGTATACAATATTTGGCCATCCCATTGAATAGTCATGGTATGCTCATACACTTCCTTTAACCTAATGCATTTTGGGCTATGCCCTTCTTCGGGGGTACATTTATCCTGGGTAATGGTGAAACAAAGAATAAACTGATACTCTGAAATGGAGTGCATAACAAATACTACTAAATCCAGAACCCTTAACATTTATATTGTTTAAATGGTCATGGTGCTCATTACGAGGTGAAATTCCAACATCTATGTGAACCGTAGTAAAGTCATAATTGTACAGTGAAGGTCTAGCTGTGGGGCTTTTAGGTAGCGTGTCTACTAATCAAAGCAACTACATGCTTCAGGAACCATAAAGGTCGATTCGAACAGGTGTATAAAAGGATGTGAACTCTAAGATGGCTTGGATGAGCAATCTTCATCAAAACGGTGGTGATTCATCAAAAACATTGTTCGATCTAATTAAAAAAATAAAATAAAAAAACACAACAACAAATCGGTACGTGCCAGTGGTTAGGCACGAAGTTGAAATGACCTCGGAAGGAAATATAGCATTAAAGCAGTGAACCAGGTTTCCTCTAACCGTCCAAACGACTAAGTGCGGGGTTAGAAAGAGCCCCCGGAGGGGATCCAACTTGAAGAAAAACTCAAAACGTGAGCCAGAAAATGTGCCATTACACTCTGCTAGTTTAAAACTAATGCATTGGTCACCCGTGATACCCAATATGCGTACAACAATCCAAGCGCCGATAGGGTTCAAGGAAAGTTCATGCGTGCCCTTACCTCTCTAAAGCGTGAAGTCTCTTCTATAGAGTCTCTGATGGTGTTCATATGGATCGCATCTTTGTGCTTTTAAATATTGTGATGTGTGTCGAAAGACAAGGAAAGTGGACTAAATCTCAAGTGCAGCTATTCTGCTCAACGCCATGTTAGAGCGGCATATTTCACTCTAAATGGGAGGAAAAAAGGGGCAAGTTTAAGTAATATTGGCCTATGCTTCAGACCGAAAATGAATTCCGAGGTATTTTCAATGAGCCACCATTGTTCGCTTATCAAAGATCGAAGAACCTTAAAGAGGTTCTAGAAAGAAAGATGAACAAAAAGGTAACAGTACATAAGGGCAAAATTGTTTGTCTAAATTGTGGAAGTTGCAATACCATAAAGGCAGTACCATCCCCCACCTGTCTCAAGGGACCAAGATTAAATTGTATACCACTGTCACGTGTGACTAAAAATGTTGTTTACTTACTGAAATGCCCCTGCGGTCTAGTCTATATAGGCAAGACTGAACAAAAAATAAAAACCAGATTAATTGAACACAAAAGCAGCATCATGCAAGAAATGAGAAATCTACAGGGGCCTTACTTTTCAACACCTATGGGCAAAACGTCAGTCAATTGAGATTTACAGTTCTGGAGATTTTTCAAATTAAGTAAGCCATCGACAACAAAAAGAAGCTACTCCGGAGGGAAATATATTGAATCAAAAACCTAGACACTTTAATACTCAAAGGATTGAACGACCATACGGAGTTTAGTTGTGATCTTTAAGGGACTATAATGACCATGTTATTTAGACCCATCCTTTTTTAGGATTATGATAATCTCATACCCATGACCTATTGTGCATTCCAACGTGTCTTGTATATTTACTCCATATATTTGTAACTCTTTTTGTTTAATTTGTTTAGCTGTTTTAAGAAACCATGACCATTTTGGGCAGGAGATACTACATGGTTTAGCACGTTTTTCGTGTTAAGTTACTCTATGACTGATGTCTATGGCTTAATGGACTATTCTTATCTTCGCTTATTTGATCAATATGCAACGTCTTAATTTTTTTCCAGCTGCCAAGCCCCTCGGGGGACATTCACGAGATTAACACAACATTTCATATTCAGTCACCTCAGGGATTGGTCACATTCGGAGGTGTTCATACCACTGTTGTCCGTTTCACATTTGATTAATCATTAACCCCCTTGAATCACGACTACTTTGGGAGCGGCTCCTTCTGCTTGAACATGACGCTGATTTATATTTTAGTACGTTTTCTCTATAACACCAATACTGTGACATTAGTGAATACCATTTTGGACGTGTATCCAGTATATTTACTCTTTCGTTAACCTCGCATTTCGTAACTCAAACCTCGCACTTTGTAACTTAAACATGTCCCTTTTTTCCTCACATTTAGAGTGAAATACACCGCTCTAACATGGCATTGAGCAGACAAGCTCCTCGAGATTTAGTCCACTTTCTTTTTCTTTCAACACACTCATCTCGATATTTAAAAGCACAAAGATGGCAATCCAGATTAACACCATCAGAGACTCTATAAGAGAGACTTTGCGCTTTAAAGAGGTAAGGGCACGCACAAACTTTCCTTGAACCCTATGGGCGCTTGGATTGTTGCAAGCATATCGGGTATCACGGGGGACAATGCATTTGTTTTAAACTATCAGAGTGTAATAGCACATTTTTTCAGTCACGTTGTGAGTTTTTACTCAAAGTTAGGTCCCCTACGGCAGCTCTTTGTAACCCTGCACTTAGTAGTTTGCACAGTTAGAGAAAACATGGTTCACTGCTTTAATGCTAGGTTTCCATCAGGTCATTTCAACTTCGTACCTAACCACAGTCACGTACTTATTTTTAGGTCTCGCGCCTAGAGTTGCAGTGCGCAGCACTGCTCGCGCAGCGAGAGACCTCATGTAGGGGGTTTAGAAGCTGACCTAGGAATCGCACACGCTCGTGCTTTTCGTTTTCCCCCCGGCTATTGGGCTTTGCGTGCGTCTTTATAAGAAAGACAGCACGCAATTGGGCAAAGGCGGGCGCATGTCCCGCCTTTGCCGCGCCCATTCCCACCGGTGTCTAGCACGCGCAGCAGCGCGCGTTCGCATCGCTCCCTTTCCCCCCCCGCTCCACTGGTTTACCTCGATGACGCCCCCTTTGGCTTTTGCTTCCACAACGGTATGCTTTGATCTAATAGAACGGGTTTCTTTTATTGGCTTTCATGGAAGCCGACGAAGGACTTAGTCCAGTACCAATTGGCTTCCGCCCGGCAGAAAGACCACGATTGGAACGTTCCTCTGCACTACCGTTCCGACTTCTAGAGTGCGCTAGACTTTTGCCATCTTCCCACACATTAATGCAGTGACAGGGAGGCCGAGGGATTTAATTTTTAGGATGCTTGTTTTGTTGACACGTTGTTATGTATATTTGTTGTATTTTAAAGTTATAGCAATTTATTTTTAAAGACGTTCTTATGTTTTATGTCTTGAATTTGAAATACGTTCTTATATCGCTTTCTTTTGCTGAGTTGTGCAGAATTATCCGTGCTTTTAACATATTTTCTCGTTTTTATTATCACCAGGAAGGTGGTTGCTAGTTTTAAAAAGTTACTCGGATCGGGTTAGTTTCGGGAACGGGCACAGTGGTGTACCATTACGAGAAGACTCCTTTAAAACAATCTTAGGGCCCGGCTACCAAGAGATAAGCAGCAGGAGAATGTTGTTTTTCCAGGCAGAAATTTAAGGAATCTGCTGTTGATGGACTGCAGGACAGGAGGTTTCTCTGTTCGGACTTCGGAGTCGCGCGCAGGGAGTTGCACGCAGGGAGTTGCACGCGTCTCTCAACTGACTTGCCTGTGTTACCAGAAGAGCGGCCTCTCCGAGGCACCAGGCTGCACCGAGGGGCCACGGGGAAGCGGGTTCTGGTAAATCAACCCGCCACGCCCTCTTTCTGTTAGCCCGGAAAGACAAGCTACAATGATAAAAACGTTATCGTAAACACTCAAGAGATGTGGTTAACGTCCTGACCTTTAACCGAGGGCCCACCCCTGCAAACGTTAAGCTTCTTTCTGTGTGCGTCTGTATCCATATTAAAACCTCTATAACGTCACTTTAAGAAAAAGAATCAAATTGAAAAAAAATATTAAATGGAGTAAAACAATGTGTGCATCCAGACTCCCCCCCTCATTAGTAAAAAATGTTATGTCAATGAGAGTGTTTATTTATTTAAACCTTGCTACAGGTACCTTTAGAATCAACCCCAACTGCGGTGTGGGGGGGCTTAGTCACTGACATGATGTCATCAATCTCGATGGCCCCAGAGAGCAGCAGTAGAGCTGTCTGTCTAACCTATTGTTTACTGTTACTTTAAAATACACACATTGTGGGCTTTGGCTATACCAAGAGGAGTATGTTTCTGTCACCTCGTGCTATTGGTTGTTGGGTGTATTATTCCACCTCCTCCAAAGTGCTTGTATTACCATGATTGAGGCGCTAGTTTACATCGCTAAAGTTTACTGAATAATCATGGATGCATTATGTACAGAAAGCAATCGTTTTTGGCTTTGTTTCTTCACTGTCTCGCTCTTTTTAAAAAATGCATTAGTCAGGGCTCAGAATAGCTATTGGCTTTGCCAATGCTGGTTAATATTTTTTCCACAGTGACTGACTGCTGCAGAAGCTTGGTTGCACGGAATGTTCAAGACCCTGTTCTCTAACAGGTGTCTGCTTCCTGCTGTGCGACTCTTGCGCTGATACCCCAGAAACCACTGCTTCGAAGGGATAAGCATGGTTTGCTGGGATATTGAATACTAAATAAGTGGGACTTAGTCTGTTGTCACTCATTTACTATTCAGCATCCCAGTATCTGGGGGTTTTCTCATAGCTGTCACTCACATCTGCAGTCCTGCTCCCTGCTGCACTGTTCACTTTACATTCTGAGCGCCCAACACCTTCGCTCCTTCCCCTGAGAATCCCCTTAAAATAGCACAACTACATGGAAATAGGAAACGGAAGTTAATAATAACAAGCATTTGCAATGCAATAGGTCTCGGATTTGCGAGAGTTTGAGCTATTGGCATTGTAAATGACAATGCTTTTTATTTATGTGTTTTGAAAACGTGCAAGCGGTGTTTATAGTCCTTGCTTACGAGAAGCAACGCTGGCAGTAACTGCGCCTCTTTTACTGCCAGCCTTGCTTCTATAAGTAGAAAGTGCGTATTTACACACCGTTTGCAAGTTTTCAAAACTCAAATAAAAGGCGTTGTCATTTACAATGCCAATAGCTCAAACTCTCGCAAATGCGAGACCTATTGCATTGCAAATGCTTGTTTAATAGAGCAAGCACATGTTTTTGCATGAATCACCACCGTTTTGACAAAGATTGCTCATTTAAACCATCTTGGAGTTTGCATCCCTTTATACACCTGGTCGGATCAGCATTTATGGTTCCTGAAGCACGTAGTTGCTTTGACTATATAAACATGCTACCTAAAAGCACCAAAGCTGGATCCTCACTGTACAAATATGACTTTACGACGGTTCACATAGATGTTGGAATTTCACATCCCAATGAGCACTTTGACGATTTAAGGTTATAAATGTTATGGGTTCTGGATTTAGTAGTATTCGTTATGCACTCCATTTCAGACTATCAGTTGTTTTTTCGTTGTTTTACCTTTTCCCAGGATAAAAGGATCCTCTGAAGAAGGGCAAAGTCCGAAATGCATTGGGGAAAAAAGAAGGGTTTGAGCATACCATGACTATTCAATGGGATTCCAAAATATTGTATACCTTCGAATGAAGATCAATGCATCATGTTGAAAAAGTAGAAAAATTGAATCAAGAACACTACGGTTTAAGAGTGCTTTTTTTTGAATAAGGAATTGAACAAAGAGTGGATAAAATTAACATTATTCTTTTTGAACCAGAAGGAGGAGTGCATGTGGGGACGCGGCTACCAGGAAAGGAGGGCGCATCAGACTTATTTTTGACATACGCCCATGATCAGAGGGCAATACCCTCATGCACCCAATTCATTTTGATCAAGTGATTACACCCAAGTTGTACCACTATGGAGTGGATTGTCAGTCTCTCAGTATTATATTTTTCTTGTCCCATCATACAATTATTATGATTACTGAAATATGATGTTGCAACCACATATTAGATCTCTTATGTTGTTATCCTGCAGACAATTTGCATTGGTTTTTTCTTATTTATACGACTACATTTTTAAAAAAACAATGGCTTCTTGCAGGTTAGACCGGCCCTAGTGTATCTGCAGATGTTGAACAGCCCCTGGGAAATTTTTAATATTGCTAGTTTTTTAGTCGCAGCAGTCAGAGCAAGAAACAATAGAAAGTAATTCTTTATTTGTTTGATCTATTATGTGTTCTTCTGTCGTTCACCAAACACCTGATGTTTTTAAGATTGTATCAATTTTGTGTAGTAGATTTTCTCCTTTTTAACTATGTACGTTGTTTATTTTAACATGGAATTTTTAGCCCTGTATTTTACTATTGATGGTCGATGAATGTTACATATTTTATCTTTTTGGATTAGTATGTATTTTACATGCCTTTATGATTTTGATTGATCGAATAAAGCAATTTTGACTGACTGACTAAAATTGCATAAATGGAGTTCTTAAAAAAAATTAAATATAAAAACAAAAATTATGTTGAACTGTTCCTTAATTGCTGCTCAAGTTCCTGGAGACCACTGTAAGCCCAAAAGCTTTATAAATAATGCACCTACCCTCCTTTCCAGATCAAACACAGTTCTGTATCCCATCCTCCCTCGCATCCTCTCTCGCACTACTTATCCACAAATATTTGTTCAAGCCTTCTGCTTCTATAATAGCTTGAATAAATTGTGTGTCCCATCCCCAAAGCTTTATTATCATGCAGAGGGCCACCCTTTCCACACCTTGATGATCATGCTGTATACCGTGCCGCCAAAGCTTGATCATGCTATGTCTTAAAGATCGATCACACTGCCCCTCTCAAAGCTCACTGGATTCAAGCAAGCCTGGCTGATGACGGCTGGAATGCCAGAAACCGGTCCTAGGATGCTTGTTTCCGGTCCAGGGAAGACATGGCTTGGCAGTTCGGGCTGGACTGTTCCCATGAGGCACAGGGTCAGACTGATTTGCATATGGCCATGTCTGAACTGGGGTGGTGGAGTGAGCTAAAGAATGATGATGGATTAAACCCAGATCAGTTGACTGGGGGTGAGTGTTTGATTGGCTCAAACGTTCCGTCCATCATCCCCTTTTGTATCCCTCTCAAAGCTCAGTCATGCTGTGTGACACACCTTCAGAAGCTCTATTTAGTGTGCCCCATCTTCCAAATGTTGATCACTTGCAGTTTTGCTCCGAGTCTTAACAGTGATCTGCCCTTAACATATCGTTCAAACGCAGCCCCCACTGCCTATGACAGGGTTATGATCTACATACACCGTAAACTAATGGTACAGTTGCATGCTGCATCCCTGTCCAACAAGGGTTGATGACAGAACTAGGAGTGAAAGGATCTTACCTGGCCTGGATCAGAAATGTCATAGTTGTGATGGTCGATAACTTCTGTCTTCTCCTCGTCGAACTCTATGCCACATTCACTGCCCAGTTCTCGCAGGGGGTCACCTTGGGGTGAGGGGGATAATATTAAAAGAGGAATGGCATTTAAGATTTATTGTTCAACATGTATGATGAATTGGACTCAAGTCATAAGGGTTAGGAGAATTGAAATATCACACATGACGAAGGAATACACCTTCAGTACTCCAATGCACTTCTTAGGAAAGTCACAGATTGCGCATAAGCCAATAAATAACTTTCACATTTGTCTAACTCCTCAGAACAAGGTAATACTGAGCCTTAAGCAAGAGAAGCTCTAGCCTGTGCACTCTCAGACAAATGTGCTTACAGGTCCAGAAAGACCCATGCAGGATCTGAACTACCCCTGTTTAACAGCATAGGAAAAAACCCAGCAACTAATTCAAGTTAGGAAAAGAAAAAAGGTAGTCACAGGTTACAACTCAGCCGATCGCTCTAATTTTTCAGTCTGAAACCTCACAATGGAGGGCACTTTCAGTCTCATGATTAAAAGAACAGTTCTGGAGCCCAATCCTTTGAATCACACATCGCACACTCTTCGTCAAAGCTTCCACTGAGCCTTTGTTCTCATACTAGGAAACTAGGAGAACGTATAAGCACGGTTTGCCAGAAGGCTGCACGATGAATTATCAACTTCCTAGACAATTAAAAGCAAAAACTTCTCCAGCAAATCACGAAAATCGTATATAAATATAAAGAAACGGCTGAATTATTCATCATTATGTTCCAAAATCCAACTGCAACGTTTCAAAATGAAATATTGCACTTATTAGATCAGACTTATTGGTGAACAAACAGCATTCAGAAGGAATGACTTGCAAGGCTACTCTCAAACGCCTATCTGCTAATGTTGGGCTACAAACACAAGTGGAAAACAAAAACAAGTGGGGAAAAAAAAAAAAAATAGACCCAGCCTTTGGTATCCACATATTGATTATACCAATTGATTCTTTCTTGCCTATATTTCAAATTTGCCCCAGGTTTTTACGATAGCGCATGACATTTTCTCCATTAGCAGACACTGCTTTACCTCTTTTCCAATTCTGTGATGCCTATTTTCCAAGTCCACCTCTAAGTTTACATTTTCAAGTTGAATGTATGAAACATTCAGGTGAGAGTAAGTATGTGCAACCCAGGAGCTCCTGCACTGCATTTGCACAATCTCCTAGATTTTGACTTTTGCCGCACCAGGTACAAAGCAGGTGAGGACCGATTTAGAGAACTGCTCCAAATGACAATCAATTGGCTTGGCTTTAACACTACATTTGAGTAGAAAGAGTTGGAAAGTTCATGCCTGGCCAATCCTCTCTACAGATAATTGCCTTTCACCCACCCATAGCGGTTAAAGGCTCAGCGATATCAACGCTACAAAGCCTATGCCAGCAACAGGTACTAAAAAAAAAATACACTACTGTGGCCCTTTTCAAAAAATAGAATGCTACAGATTCCTTGGTTTTACATTTACAATTTGACAACAGTGAAAAAGGTTTCAGCAAACGGGACTTTGTGAGGAAAATAATCAAACCACCTAATCATGTTTTCAGTGGCCGAACACACAGCATTAACAATAAACTCTCATATTTCTGCACAGACACAAAGATAATGTGCAATTTCTAATGCTAAGGCATGCAAGCTTCACCCAAACATTGCAACACGTATACAGTGGGACCTCACCTCAAATGCCACCTTGATTGTATTACTCACCAATATCTGAACTGGCAGCCACCAAAACGCTTCCTCCTCCATCTATGAAGGCAGTAATGGTCTCCGTGTTGATGTTACCGCCGAAATCTGAAGGGGACATTGGACAACTTATGTAACATAACTCCCATAAATCAGACAAGAATAACAAAGAAGTAACACTCATAGGGGTTTTAAAGATAGTGGGAGACTTTGGTTATATCCTCCACTTTTTTGTAACTGATACATTTCATAATCAATATTCCGATAGCATAGCCCAAATAGAGGGTTAGCTCCATAACCCATACCGTGGTTCCAGTTATCAAAACGGTGTTCATTAACACAGTAGTAAATGGATGGACTGTAACTAATCAACCTTCAGTGATACTAGGAACAGGATGTGTGTGGGGAGGGATCTACCCCAACCTATTTTGTTGTACTGTAATTGCATTTAAATAGTACTTACTACCCCTGACGAGGTGTTGACTGAATTTTGCAAGTAGCATGCTACTCCGGAATCGAAAGTTAGTGGTTAATTCAGTGCTTCCTGGTTGGTTTTTAGGATCAGTCGTGAGCTCGCAAGGAAACCCTTTCATGTATTTATTTACTTCAGTTTCTGCGCTGTAGATTAAATTAATTGGAGTTCTATGTAATCATCAGTGGAGGGTATGTGAGTTCATGCAAACGGTTGGTGGGATGACTGGATAGGCGAGGGGAGATCAGATATTATTAGGTTGCAGGGATATGGTTTCAAAGAAGGAGGTCGTGGTCTAGGAGTTGAGGTGTGGTTAATTTGCAGAAATGCAATAAGAGAGACTGAGAAGACGGGCATGTGGCTTAGAGTAGGCTACAATCAGAGAGAGTAAGGCCATAGAGGACGGAGAGTAAAGAAAGCATAATTCGACAGAAAGAAAGGATAGTGAATGGTGGCTAGTTTTAAGTCAATATTAATTTTCCATGCATGGTTTTAGGAATATAGAGGAGGCAACATCTCCTTCACTTTCTATACACCACACTCAATAGTAGGTGAGAGCTAGTAGTAAGGTCTGTTGGTAAACGGTGGAAATTAGAGATGAGATTATTCCAGTAAACACACCGACAGCCCCCACCCCCTTTTTTTTTTTTTTTTTAAACAGCAGTTCTATGTTCCCAATTTGTAAAAAGAAGTTACGCCCTATATGGATACCATTCAAAATTCAATTAAGCAAATTGTTTTCTAAGAAGAAGCTCTGCAAAATGGACTAACACTTGCTCCGTTACCTATAGCCGGGGGTGGGGTCAAAACGTGGTTCACAAGGGTCCAGTCCATGCTAGATTATCAGAATAATCACTGGCAACTTAAATGGCTCGTTTCACTTCCCTGTGTTTATGTTCTTTCTCATACGGTTTTCCTAAATACTTGCTAAGGATTCTGGTGTCATTGCCAAACACTGGATACTATTAATCTTGGGTGAGATGTTTAGAGAAAAACTGTGTTACCTTCTAGAGGCCTCGTGAAATCTACTCGCCCACTCACTATGGTTTGTCAGATTTTATCAGGGCGAGCTATATTTAGGGCCTACTCGCCCCTTTCGGGGAGCTGACAAACAGGTGTTCTATTCACTCACAAAATGAAGACTCCATCTTATCACATTTATTCTGTGTTCAGAGAGAGGTCAAAAGTCAGTTTACATGTACAATTACTTTTCTTTCTCCGACTGCAAAGTTCGAGGATTTTGCAAAGTAAACTGACTGACAAACGTGCTGTACAGAAAAAGTGAAATGAAAGGCTGTAGGATGTCATGTTTTATTCTAACACACATTTAAATAGGTAAAAAGGGAACTGTAAAAACATTTTTTTTAAATTCAATAGTTATGAAAGCCCTTGTTTTGTAATTGTGTGATGAAAAAAAATATTTTAATAGGATGAAAACAAATCAGAATACTATACTTGGTGATGTGCAAATGATAAATATGTTTGCTGAAACCCAATTTCCACAGCTTATTTTTTTATACACTATATAGTTTTATAAGTAAAACTGCATGTTAATGGGAACTTTTTTGGCCATTTCCATGGAAAACTTGCGGTCTGTAAAAAGACCGTGCACTACCACCTGATGCTTTAGTAATATATTTATTAAAAATGAATTCTTAAAAATGAATTGAAAAACATTCCTACCCCAGCCTGGATGGCAATGCTAGTATTGAACTAAGAGGCAAGTCAGGTGTCATGTGTACCCTATATGTGGGGGGAGATTCTGATTATGCATGGAGCAATCGTTTAGTATATCAAATCAAACCAAATAGGTTTTTTTGTACACCAGGAATGCTGAACTCACATACTGGAAGGTGCTCTCATATGTGATAATGAAGGAAAAGGTGGCTCTGCAAAAATAACTTATTTGCCTAGGATGACAAAATTAGATCAGTTTACGGGTCAAGTACATCAAGTTAGGTCGAGAAGATTATTCAAGTTACTAGACCTGCAGGTCTAGTAACATTTTAATTATTTTTTTAGGCCTGTTCGATATTAGTGACATTTATGCATGACCAAGAATGCACACTTATTCTGCCCTAGGGAAGGACATGCATGTGTTGCAGGAAGGAAGCACCTCTGAACATGAGCATTTTGTAGTACATAGGTGCTCCATCCTTTGGTAGCAAAACAAGAGAAAGCAATGGTAATGCCTTTAGCAGATGAAATAGAAAACTTCAGGGGAGCTTTCACATCATTGATGGTGTCAGATGCAGTGTGCGATCTACTTGCTTCCATGGAAGTCGGAGAATGAAGGACGGCTAACAGCCTGCTTGCTCTAGTAAAAACATGTTTTTTGGAGGAGAATAATACTGATGCTCACTACCATGACACACAGAAGTGATAGCTAGTACAAGCAGTCACAAAATGCCTGCCTTCATGTCGCCAGTTCTAGGACACCGACTGCAATTGGTACAAATGGATGCAGTTCTAACCAGAACGGCCAAAACAATGTTCAGACCCAGCACTCTATAGTATGGCGAGTGATCAGGAAAAAGGAATACTCCAGAGTACCTTCCTTGTAGAGCCCAACAGTGAACAAAACACCTTGCAGGTATCAAACTTAATTCCAGTCTCGGGAAAGTAATACGTAAATGTTCAAACCATCATTAACAGTGAAACAGAGGGCCTTCTAGGTCCCAAAAACAACATGGGGGCTACTTGTGTTTATAAGAGGCTCCTGTTGAGTGCATCTGCCCTGTTCAAGACTTTAGTTTTATCAAAGAACAGTCAGAAGCTTAAGTGTTCAGACCCTTCAAATGATCTATGAGCAGAGATGTTCATTTCTCATCACTTCTTTCTTGAGAAGAGGTGGCCAAACGTCTCTCTTGCAGAAAAGGACAGGAGATGTATGAACAAAAAGGACTGACCAACAGGTGTCCCTTTGTGTGTGTGGGTCACTTCGAGGTGAGAAAGGTCACATAGGAACTTTACTAACTAGTCCAACAGGAAATTATCCTTGAGGGATCTATCTCCTCTGCTCATCAAAAGGTGTACTTGTGGTATGTGTCACTCACTCATCATAAAGGAATGAGTTAGAAAGGTTTAGAACAGACAAGGACCCAAAGATAAGATGCATGTTTCACTTTCCATTGAGCGGAGCACCACAGAGCGCTTTAACTGCGCGGTTCTGCTGCTCCATTCCTCTATTCACGTGCAATGACATTCAGCAACCAGTCCTACAATGCCATGAGTGCCCACTCTTGTCTTGAATTTTGAGATTTATAAAAGCACTTAAAACCAAGAGGCATTGAAGCGCTGTCACCAGATAAGGCACCAGAAAGAAGGGAACAGCCCCGGCAGGAAAAATGCAGCCAAACAAACCAGGGAGTCAGCCAGGCCAAAGAATAGAAATAGCCAGGTTTTCACCCACTTGCGGAAAGTGGCATAAGATTCCAGACTCCTAATCTTTTCAGGGAGAGAGTTCCACAACATGGCAGCTTCCACCGTATAGGCTTGTTCCCCCACCTCGATCTTTGGAACCACTAGACTGTCACCTTTCTCTGTCCTGCCGATCTCAGGACTCTGCTGGGAGCATTCCAATTAAAGGCGTCCCCAAAATAACATGAGCTCTGTTGGTGAAGAGCCTTATGTACCAGGCAAGGGCTTTAAGTCACCAGCTTTCTTATTGGCAACAATGGAGAGTCCTCAAGCCCTCCGTCATCCAGGTGTGTTTCGGCAGCCCCATGTTCAGCCAGGCAGCAGCATTTTGGATGACCTGAAGCTTAGTGACTACTGATTAGCATTTAAAGAGAGGGCATTACAGTAGTCAAGGCGAGGTGTAATAAGTGCAATGACCACAGACACCCATAGCTCCTCAGAAAGAAAGGGGGGGGGGAATCTTCTTCAAGGTCTTAATGATCCAAAAACAAGAACTCACCGTTTCATTGACCTGGATGTTAAATGTCAAGGAATTATTAAAGATCACCCCCAAATGTATAGCAACAGCCACCGGAACAGGAAGAGCACCACTGGTTTCCGGACACTAACGGTCAGTCTAGATTGAATTTTCTGCCCCAAAAACCATAATCTCAGTCTTCTACCCATTCATTTTAAGCCAGTTCTTTCTCATCCAAGTACTGAATTCGGCCATACAAGACCTGAACCTGTCTGCAACCTCTACTCAATCATCAGAGATTGAAACAATGATTTAGGTGTCACCAGCATATGATGACATCTGGAAACCGAAGGAAAACACCAACTTCGCCAGGGGGGGGCGACATATAGGTTAAATAAGGAAGGACAGAGAAGAACCCTGCGGAACTCCGCAGGGACGCCAGAAAGGTTTGGCCCTAAAATCCCCGCAGCTGGCAGTTGGAGTCATTTTAATGAACAGGACTCTAGCAGGTTTAAGGCAGCATCCCTCAGCCCAGTCTGCTGCAGCCTGTGCACAAGCCCGGAAAGTGATATGGTGTCAAAGGCTGCAGCCAGATCGAGCATAACCAAAATAGTGACGCCTCCCTTGCCGATGAATCTAATCGGCAGCCGCCAGTAGCACAGATTCAGTGCTGTGGTTCCTCCTAAACCCATTTTGGGACGGGTCCAGAAGTTCATGGTTGGTGAAAAATTGAGCCAGCTCCTGGTTGATATGCTTCTCCAGGATTTTAGCTGGGACCGGCAGCAGGGAAATCAAGCGGATATTTTCTAAATCACTCGAATCCCCATTGGGCTTTTTCTCGAGGAGGAAGACAATCCCCTTCCAGTACTGGGGGAACACGACCGACTTCAGGATCTGAGCATAAACTTTCTCCAAGTACCTTGGGCGGACAGGGGTCGTCCAGAGATCTCGAAGTGATTTGCCCTAAAAGTATTTTAATTTTGCAAGGGAGAGAACCTGACTAAACGACTGTAAGTAGGTGGACCATTGCCTTCCACAGAAGAAGCTGATGGTCTTCCAGTAGGCTCTTGAAATTCAACATAGAATTTCATAATCTTTTCCCTAAAGAACTCGGCCACCTTATCACAAAAATCTTAATTCTCCAGAGCCAGTTGTGTTGGGGGGTGACGTAAGGTTGCTAACCTTCTTGAATAGTTCCTTCGGAATATTAATAGCAGATCTTATCTTCAGCGAAAAAATGATTTAGCCTCAAAAATAGGGCTTTTATATTTTCAAATTAAATCTGTGTTTGTTCTTTTCTTTTTCTTCCAAATTCAGTGCCATTGTATTTAAAAACCATGCCAATACCACGCATTTAAGGTAAGTTGGGGGGGGGTCTCCTCACAAATGCATTGTTTTTAAATCTAAAAACAAATGCGTGGTATTGGCATGTGTTTTAAATACATATTCGCTGTAAAAACATGCACGCAAAAAATGTGTGTCAAAGGCATGCAAAGTAATTGCATGCGTTGTACCGTCGTACAACCCAGATAGAGTTACTCTGCATACTCTTCTTCGCCATCTCCCTATGCACTCTAAACAGCACCAACTTGATGGAAGACAATCTTCCACTGTCAGGGCATCTAAGTTGGTAAACATCCCATCCAGCATGTGGCTAGCTGTATGGGTGATGGCAGGCACCTGCTGGGAGAAGCCAAAGCTGTTCATAATATCCAAGAAAGCCCTGGTGTCATTATCGCCTCTCTCTTCTAAACGAAGACTGAAATCCCCTAAAATGGTAAAATAACTACAGGAGATGAATGGTTCAAGCACCTGGTCCCAGTTGTAAAAGAACTGCTTTTTAAGACCAGGCGGGCAATAAACCAGCAACCCAGCCAGAGTTGAATGTGGCTGGTTTTAATTTTAAGATACCCCACCTCACCTCCCTCGATGGCAGAGGTATTGACCGGCTCTAGAGCGCAGTTCAGCCGGTCTCTGAAGATGATGGCCGGTCCCCCACCTCTCCGGGTCACATCATGTATGAAGCCAGATCACAGCAGTATCATATTGACTGAAATTATTCGAAGCAGGTACTGCAGACTGACTTGTAATAGGGAACGAGTCAGCATAGATAAATGATCACACCCATAGTACAGATTACAGAAGCTCTTAAAATATGAACAAGCAATTTGGATAACGCCTGTAGTGCCCAACACTAGTAAACAGGAACCAGAGAGAGGTGCGTTTCCATTTCACACTTAGCAATAATTGTCCATGCTATGTAGGGCAAGCATAACAGCGAGTATTTTATCTATTCAACCAACCTTTGCTCTGTGCGTGTAACTGGAAGGCCATCTCTCTTATATGCTAAAGAATCAACTATTTTAATTCCAGTTATATTTTTGTTTTTAAGTGCTTCTAGGAGGGCACATAAGGATCATAAGAACAATGCTACTGAGGATAGGTCAGGCAGCTTAAAAGTCAACCGCTGGCCCTTTGAATTACTATCATTTTTTGGGGCACTCATAGGGATAAAGTAAACTTTGCCTAATTCTAAGGGGATGTCATTAGGTCGGTTAATTGAGGCTCAACAGTAATTTACCCTCTAAACGGATGTAAGCAATCTCTAACACGCCCAAACCATTTAAATCTCTACATTCATTTGTATTGATAAAATATGTTATACATAACAATCTAAACAGCTTCAACCCGGTTTGTGTGCAACTTGTGCTTGCATTTGTTAATGGCAGCGCCGGCAATCGTGTGCACCCAAACCTGTAAAAGCAACCAGATTACTTATAGACTTCAGATTAAATGTTAGTGGGTGAAACAATCATACTTTCAACGACATACCTTCAACGGAGGGCGAGAAAACGATGAGGTTGTCGTATAGGAATTCACCATATTTAATTAGCGTCAGGCCAGGGTCATCAGCTGTTCTGAAGGACAGGTCGAATCCCCGATCTACAAAGAATGAAAGACAATGAACCAATAACGTGTGTGTAGCGTGAGGCTCATATCCAGGGGTTTATCATTCTTAATAGGGTCCTATTTATCTAAATAAATGCCACTAAGCTTTTTGTTTACTTGCAAACTGCTGCTTTACAAATTGGTTACTGAACTATCAATCCCAAGGGCAAATAAATCCATCATTTACCATGCTGCATTGCTCATCCACGTGCAATCTTATTGGCCGCATCTAGGACAGGTATAAAATCGGAATTTGATTCAACGATCATTAAAATCAATCTGCAAGACAAATAGAGCAATGGCGTCCTTCCATATTCAGAAGGGGTAATCTACGCTTCCAGAGTAAACTCCTACGAGATTCCCTGGAGGCAGTGTCCCCCTGGAGAATAAGAATTAGAGAAACCTAAAATAAATCATTGCATTCTCTAGGGCGCTCTCAATAACCAAACTCAACTGTCACCGAATCGCACTCGCAAAAGACATCTTTAATGAACAAACAACTAGATTGCTTCCTAAAATAACATGTTAGTGGGAAATAAATATTCCTTTGCGTCAGATCAAAAACAAGTGCATCACTGACTCTTAGAAAGCCTCACCACCCACAATTGGGCCCTTGGGATTTTGTCCACACAAAAGATTCAACAGCCTGATAAGAATCCAGTCAGACAAAGCCTTCCTAAGGAAGAAATGCCAAGCCAGATTTAGCTTCGACTAAGAAGACCCTTTCACAGGAGACGTTGTGCCTCCACTCGCAGAAGCCAAAGGAATTTAGAGACAGACTCGCTGAAACACCCATGCACGTACAAGAGACAGGATAGCTAGCAATCAAGGCACGCCTAATGCCCCATAGCCAGGTAACAAGTGAGGGATACAACTTACTCACTGACCAAATAATCGTTTAAGTAATACTTTTATCAGTGTAGGCCAATCCACAATCAATTTGTGTGCCATAATTACTAGTCCCTCCCCTGGATACTATTCCATTTCCACAGCTTATGAAGCGGGCTAAATCCGCGATTCTTACCATAAAGTGGAAATCAAGATTGGGTGTTGAGCTGCGGGGGGGTGGTTGCAGATCAGCCATCATCGGTAGCTCTATCCCCCAATTATTGATACTGTGCAGAGTCGCCTCACCCACCTTTCATTCTTATGCAGCCTAGCAGTTGAATTCTCGCCAGTGCCGTGGTACTAGTTTGTCTTGTTCACTGCAACGGTGGGTTGCCTAAAAAGGATTCCAGGAACTGCAACATGGTGCATCTTGGAGACATTTCCTTCTCTACTGCATCCCCAGCCATACCTGCAAACTTTATGCAAGCACTTCAACCCAAATCAATTACAAACTATAGTGGCGAGATATTCAAAGTGCTGGCACCTCCACTTTTGATTATCTTCCGACTGATCTATCCAACTTGCATTCTTCCAAAAAAGGTCTCTACGCTAACCTCTTTAAGTGAGATTTCGAGCCACCTCTACAACTTCAGGACCACACTCGATTCAACAGGTCGGATCTAGAAATCCACGTCCAAGCTGTTAATCATTACTATTCTAGAATAGACGCTGCAGAGTTCGACAATTAACACCTGCATTTTCTGCATTCGCCCTGAGTTCAGCAAAATCGAGGATCCCTATCAGACACACAAGCGCCAGAAGTAGCAAGAACTTGTTTCGGCACTTTACTATGGCAATTAAGCAACAATACATTGCCCCGGTGTCAAATCCCGATTCTACTAGCCAAAAAAATACCTAAGTAACAGGCTCCACAGAATAAGCCGACCTTCCTTTAAGGATTAAATTAGTTAAACTCCATCAGTTGAGACGCGTGTTCAGTCAGCAATAAAAGACGGACCAAGGGTTCCGTTTGGAGCAAGCCCTGTCTTATTCAATGCACCAAGACATTGTTAGCGACAGACTTGATTTTCGAGGGAAACCCACAGCACTGTGGCAAGTTTGAGACAAGACTATCTAATCAATGCTTACTTTCTAGTAAACCAATCGACCAATATTGCAGAGCACGCATATCCACCCGGGGCGTAGCTTCCATTTGAGCGACAGGTGCATAAGTACCCGGGCCTATTGAACCTCGATTACTGCTGTATTTCACAGTTCAAACAGCGTCCAGGAAGCCCATTTCCTTGCTAGCACGTGGGCCCAAGACAGACACACACACTGGCTACGTTATTGTAACCGACCTTGAATAAAAGTGGGTTTTATAACAGGCTTCTGCTACCATGTTCAAGGAGCCACTTTAGACTCGAACCTGTGATATTGAGTGTTCCGATAACCCCTCCCAACTCTGCAGCCCCACTCCCCTCACCCTGCAGGCTCCTGAAGAATAGTGAGTGTGAGTCTCGCAAACTCCCGCTCTCCAGCAGCACCAGGGTCCTGCCTCCAGCCAATGCTCCGCTGAGCGAGCACAGCAGCAGCACACACAACCGGCCAAGCAGCTCCATTTCCAGCAGGGCAGGGGCTCGTCACTGCTCCGAGAACAGGAAGAAGGATCAGAAAAAGCGACGACCAATCACTGCCTACAGACAGGCGGAAGTGGGGTCTGTCCAATGAACAGTAACCACCCCTGTCAGTAGGAAACAACCCTACTACCCAATCAACTTAACGAACACGTCAGACGTCAGCAGGAGACCGTGCATGCTGTCCGATGACACGATAAAAGCGGGTAGTTGGAGAACATTCGTCTTCCAATCACTACTCGCTGGAGCAGTGCATTTCGGTAAGGAAAAATAATACCAAATCAGCGCTCGGCACGCAATGAAGAAAACGTATGACAAGCAGCAGCCAATCATTTCTTTAACGTAACTGGGATTGGTGGGACCAATCATCGCTGTAGTTCTCAATCGCGACCACTCAAGCAAGTACAGGTTTTAACAAGCATTTGCAATGCAATAGGTCTCGCAGTTACGTGAGTTTAAGCTATTGGCATTGTAAATAACAATGCCTTTTATTTCGGTTTTTAAAAAGAAAACAAAAATAAAAGGCATTGTTATTTGCAATGTCAATAGCTTAAACTCGAGTAACTGCAAGACCTATTGCATTGCAAATGCTTGTTTATTTAAGCCTCCTGCTGGGCCCATAACAAAGGCCGAATTTGAGGGGTCATCAGGCCTCCTTTTGTTTGAGTCTCTTGGCTTGGAGCAGTCAGGAGCCTCACACCTGATGCAAATGAAGCGGAGGGGAAACAAAGGCTCACACCTTGTTAGCACTTCACACATACTTGAGAGGAAGCTTTTCCCTTTGTTCAGTCCATTTTTAGGAGATATGCATGCACTGTAAGAATGTCAGATGTGTTGGTCTTTCCCAGTATTTACACAAAGCAAATTGCATTTATATAGAGCTTACTTCCCCTGAGGAGGCGTTGAAATAATTTAAGTACCACTATTTTTTCTTGTATAGCCCTACTCATCCCAATACAGGGTGTCGGAGCACTTTACATCAACACGTGCATATTACATGTACAATAAATTATATACGTTTGTAAATGAATGTACAGCATGTGTTACATAAAACTGGGGGACTGGAAGGTGTAGAAGTCACATATCATCTTCTATAGCCTCGCAATGCGCTCAAACGTACACATGATAGACCTGCTAAACATATATGCGAGGGCTTTAGATATGATGTCACTTCTTGTGATGCCACTTCCTGTAAAGTCGTGGCTTGTGATGCCACTTTCTATGATGTCAATTCCTGTGATGGCTTGTGTGATGTCATGCGCCGTGATGTTGTGCGCTGTGATGTTGCGCGCAATGATGTCGCGCGCCGTGATGTCGCACGCCCTGATGTCACTTGCATAGGGCAGGGGGCAGGCGTGACAAGATATTTTTTACCCACCAAGCCACCCCAGGCAGATGCCAGCCATATACAAGCACAAAGAAAAACGGGGTATGAAACAATGTCTTCCTCACTCTTTCTGTCTTCTTTTTCTAGCTCCATCATTCCTCGACCTCTTGTCACGCCTGCCCCCTTTCCCATCTTCCGCCCCTCCATTCCATCTCCCCTCTACCCTCTCCTTCTCTCTCGACGGTTCTCTCACACCACCATGAGCATGCCTGAAGATATTCATTTTGCTGATTGACATATGCAGCCTTTTCGGAAATTTCCCAAGCTAAGAGCCTGTACACCAGAAGAAATATTTCTAATTTCTGCGTGAAATACAAACATGTTGCATTCTGTGGAAATAATTCCTCGTTTCCATATTGTTACCGGAAAACGTGCCTAAAACCTCGACGTTTCCTGTCGTTGTTCAAGGCTGTACATCCAGTTCACAAATAATGAACACACCGTGACGGATTAGAGGTGGCTTCATTTGCCTTTGTTTCTACGAGGACTTCTTTGTTCATTAAAACCATTTGTGAATCCTGCTGTTACCCATTGGCGACCTAGATAAATAGTTTAGATGTAAGATGGCAATGCCCCTACTTAGGTGCGTCTTTAGAGCATGCAGCAAAATTGTACGTCACGAAGGCATGTGGGAATATGACGATAAGGTATTAGGCGGTGTTCTAAATATTCCTTCCACTTCCGCATACAACAAAGGTGTTCCCTACTATGTTCTGAACACAGTCAGGGCACACAAGCCGTCAAAGCGGTTAACTGTAAACAGACTGTGTGATCTTGAGCAGATACCATCGCACTCCCCATTCCTCCACTTTGGCTCGGTCTCCATACCTAGCAGAATGGGGAATCCTTATGAACAGGATGTGTAGTGTTGTTAACAGCATTCACGCACTTTTTTTACGCTGAGAAGGCGTCAGCTTCGCAGCGCTGTGCTTAAGGCGCTACCTATGCTCTTAGAATCGAAAGACCGTCGAGGCGCTTGTCGACAAAAGCGTGCTAGCTGCTGACATGCCATTTCTTGTTTGTAAACCGCGCCCCCGGCTGCCCCTGTGTGCTACAAAACACACCTAAACGCTCGCTGACAAAGTACACTTCCAGGATGTAGGCTGTCAGTTGCCTACAAGCTTTGATTCCGTCTACCCAGCAGGCGTAAGTGCTTTCCTACTCATTCCTGCTTTCTTCTCCTCCTCTGACCAGCGCTTGGGGACAGCCTGTGATGTTTCGGAAAGCAGGACATGGTTTCACACGGCGAAGAACTCTTTAGTTCCCTCATCATTTCACGGTTCGCTCGGAGGGGGCGGCGGGGTTGGCCCCTCTCCTTCCCACCTCAGACGTTTAGTTTCAGCTCACTGAACAGCTTGCAAAACTCTCGGCGGGGAGCGGAAGGGTTGAGTTATTCCAAAGGAAGAGAAACAAGGGAAAGTGAAAGAGCGCCATGCGCGCGTTGTAGGCACGCCGTGAGCGTGCACATCGGCATGGCCTGCGGCTCGTGCCCAGTGGCGGCGCCTGCGGACTTCGCCGTACTTGAATAAGTACTGCGCGGCTCGTGCGGCCCAGGGACGGGGCCGCCAAAGCAAAAAAAAAAAAACAGTAGAGGAAGTCCGGCGGGAGCCCACCCCGCCTTCGTGAATGCCGCATGGTGCGGCCAAAGCAGGATTTTAGGCGGGGCTCCTGGGAGCAAGACGGAGCCCCGCGTGTTGCTGCAGTGACCGGCTGAAGACGGAGACCAGCCGAGGAGCAGCGCAGAGTCCCCACAAGAGCAGGTAAGTGGGGTGAGGCATGCTGTGCGTGTAAAGCGTGCCGCGCTTGGAGCTCGCGTGCGCATTAAAAAAAAGAAAGTGATATTGCATGAGGCTTGCGAGGACGGAAGGGGGACAGGAGATGTGCACATCGCGTGTCTGTACGTGCGTGTTCACGGGCACGTTCACATTTCCAGTCCGTCCTGCGCGTGCACAGCTCCTGTCTCCCTTCCAAAGCAAGTCAGTAACAATAGATCTCGCTAGCGACAGCGCTTTCGCGCTGCGTCGCCAGGCGAGACCTAAAAACAGAACAAGCACTGGCAAAGCCAATAGGTCTCGGCTACTCGTGAAATATTGTCTTTGGGTTTTTTTTTAGACGAGCATTGACAAAGCCAACAGATCTTGCATAGGCAAGACTTATTGGCTTTGCCAGTGCTTGGTGGACGTGGTCAGCAGTGCTTTAAATGGGAAAAAAAATAAGTGCAGGTACTCATTAAAATGAGCTAGAGGTGTGGCAAGTGGGTGGGGCTAGGGGCGGGGCCAAGGGCAAAACATGATGATACATAATGACTTCTATACCAGTTGCAGCACATATTAAAACACGAGAAATGTGTTTATGTAAACAAAACAGGTTAACTCATTACACAAAATGAAAGCCAAACAGGATGATATGTTAACATATATATATATATATATATATATATATATATATATATATATATATATATATATATATATATATATATATATATATTATTAAAGTTAACAAGAATACAGCAGATTTTTAACTTTACACAAATTTGTGTTAAAATGCAATTTTTAAGCCCCGATTTCAGAACTGAACAAATATCTGGTATTTTTAATCTGAAAAAAGTGTCAATCGTAACTTCACTTGTCACCTCACTTTTTTACATTCCTCCCTCCCCCTTACTTCTATGTTCATCTCGTTTTCCCCCAACCAGACCCATTGCCAGTTGTCATGGGAGCTCATTCCTGGAGTGCTGCAGCGTTCACTGCTATTCATTGCTCTTTGGGCAGGTTTACCTTCACACCCATGGATCCGTCGCTGTTATGTAAATGCAGCCATTAGTGTTGGAGGGGCACACAAAGGGAAGCAGCTCCTGCGCTGAAAAAAACAAACATGAAAAGAAAACTGGCTTTGGGGAAGGTGTAGGATTGTTCTACACTGCCACTCGCTTTAGTAAGGCCAGTGCAATACCCTAAATGGGACTGGATTACTGGCCGCAGCCCCAGCCCAGGCCATTTAACGCACCTGATGGAGAGGGGGCTGGGGGTGGGGGGAGGAGGGTAGGGGGTTAAAGCACTTTCACCTGAAGGTTGTTGCACGCCTAATTACCAGTGCAGGGTCTGCCTAGACCCTGTCCTGTTAATCACAGCGTGATGCAAGCCCTCTCAAACCCCTGCAGTGTGGGGAAATTCAAAGGGGCGCCTCTGGACTTTAGCAGCGTCCCTGCAAAAGTCTACTTCAAGAGGCTCAGTGCGATTGCGAGATCCGGAAGCAGAGCGGCATCTGTCCTGCGTTGGAGGAGATACCGAGCCTGCTGTGCCATCAATCAGGGTACCGGTACTCTACTCTACTCTCCCTGACTAAAGAAAAGTGCCGATACTGAGGGTTAGAAAATTTGGAAGTGCCGGTACTCAGTACCGGTGAGTACAGGCCCATTTAAAGCACTGGTGGTCAGTGCAAATATCAAAGCAAAACCGCACTGACAGAATGTTTATGAAATATGGTCATTTGCCTTAGCTGCGTTCTACTAAAGCAGAGGAGTCAAAAGATTCATAAAAAAATGCAGAACAAAAAAATATAGACTTTGTAAATCTGACTCTTTTTCTCAAAAACCCCAAATCATTCAGATGTCACAATTAGTGATGGAAAAACAATAATGCGCTTACATAGCTACCAACTGTCCTGTTTTTGCTGGGACAGCCCTGGCAAGTTGGAGACTGTCCTGGGTAATTCACTATCCCTGGACAGTCCCGACTTGCCTGTATTGGCTCATAATTGGCGAATCACTTAGTTTTGCACAAACTGCAGATTTCTCACTTTAATACGTTAAATTAAAACGTGATATCTGTCCTGTGTGTATCCAAAACATCTGGTGGAGTATTTTCGTCAGGAATCCAACAGATGGCACTCCTGTATTTGTTTTGAAATGTTATCAACATCTTTCTGTACTCTTCTTAATCCTGTTATCACAAGAGCCAAAAGTGAACCGTAAATTATGCTAATTATGTGGGTTGGGTGGAGTGGGCGGAGCTTTGGGGCATTGGGTGTGGACATTTTCAAATAAGTAATTGATAGCTGTGCTGCAAAGTGCCCCTGGACGTTTTTTTCAAATGTTGGCAACTATGCTCTCTTGACCTCTCAGGTCATGAGGTATCAGGGGCTGAGATGGTATCCACCAAAACATCAGCCAGTGAATCCAGGAAGTCCTCCAGATCATCTGGTTCAGTATATTTGGTTGTCTTCCCATTAATAGTGGCAATAATAGTGGTGGGGGCTAGCAGGCCATATTTGATGTGCCACTTGCCAGGAACTTCTTTCTTATAACATTAGCCTCTGAAGAAAAATCAGCAGAAATATGTATGGAATGGCTATCAAATTTAAATGGGCCACCCTTTGCCTTGGAGGCCTGTAGAATAAGTTTGCCATGCTTGCAACTCAAGAGAAAGCAATGATTGGGTGAGGGCTGTCCTCTCCTTCCTTCTCCATATAGGACGGGCCCTCTGAAATTCTAGGGATTCAGCTGGGCTGAGACCCAGCAAGGAGCATGCTTTTCAGGAAGAGTACCATGTTTTTGTACTCAGACTTTTTAGGGACCCCATAGATGTGAATGTTGTCATGTCTTGAACAGTCTTCTATGTTATTGCCCTTGTGGCAGAGGATCCAAATATCTTAGCCCTTTCGCTTGTTCATATCTTCCAGTCTTCAGTTTGATGAGTCAAGACACTTCTGGTAATCTGCAAGATCACTTTGCATTGGCTTCACCTCTATGAACATTTCCTAAATTTTGGAGTTTATCTTGGTCAAGATTTTTCAGAATAGTTTCAAGTGTCACCTCCAAGATGTCTGCAAGGCATTGTTTCTGATTCGCCCATCCCCTTGAAGGCATCTCTCAGAAAATAATGTATTGTACTTCACACAAGAACACATACATACAGCACATGACTTCATTGGGCTCGCACTGCACAGCACTACATCTCTCATGTAATGTATTCCTCACAGACATACATAGACTCAGCACATGCATTAATCCCACACGTACTACACAGTACTCCACTATCACAATAATGTACCCTTTCCTGGCACAAATGTATCCAGCGCAGAGTCACCACTCCTGTGCTGCTTAGCACTCCACATGTACCTGATGTAGGCCAGGGGTGAGTTAAGCAAACAGCAGTGAAACTTTAAAAAAAAGCGAGGGAGCCTGTAGGCCTCCCTCCAGTGACTCTGGTCTTGTTCACTCCTACTATCACTACACAGTATGCTGCCACCACCATGTTGCTTAACTCCTGGTGAAGGCAGTAGCCTTTCACCACCATGAGGGTAGTCCTTTGGGCACCCCAACCGGTCCAACAAGACTGTAATCCGTGAGACAGGCCTATATAATTGTGCACACACATGACCCATGTTTGCCTATGACAAAAAAATCTGCATTAGGGATCTAGACAACAGTACAGTTGGGCACTCAAGCAGAGGTACACGTCTCTAACCATGCAGAGTGCTTTTGGTCTCAACAGACCACCTGTCACTACACCTCAGGCAGCTTTAAACTGAAGCATGAAGAACCTTCCAAGACTGAAGGATGTGAGCGAGTGATAATTGAGATAACCCTAAATAGAGCTGTCAGCATGGCAGAAGTGACCAAAGAAAAAACATTCAACATTACACTAAACGTATCAGCAAGGCACAGGGAAGAAGCTCTTGGAAGAGGATCTGCACTGTTATACCGAGTAGAGAAAAAATTGGTAGCTCTGAAGGCCATTCGGCATAAACTAGCCGTGACACTTGAAACGGTAATGCTAGGAGGCTTCATCGTGCCAGCTTCTCTAACAAAGCCCACAGTCCAGCTAGCTCAAGTGGGACAAGGAGCCCATCAAAATGAAAGCCAAGATCTGGGAGCAGGTCTGAGTCCTGAGACAGATTCAGATTGTAGATTAAGAAAATGGCACTGAAGCTGACTCAAGTGTGGCAACATCTCAACACAGCCAACTTGCAAACCAATCAACCCCGAGGAACGTGCCCATTATCCATCCTGTGTCCTCATGGGGAATTGCCTACATGTTGCAGCCTCTTTTGGTGATAAAGCAAAAAGGACTCTCATCACTGCATTTGTTTTCAAAATGCTAGTAACTAGGAATATCTCATGCTCTCTATTGATCCTAAGTGACTGTGAAACGGCTTCCCCGGTAGCCATCTTCAGTCCACCCCATATTGACTGTCTAGAGTCACCCTCAGTGAAGAAAGACAACACACTTCTGGCATATCTTCAATGGGAGAATCTGATGCCAAGGGAAACTGCAAATCGTTCAGCTATTATGAGCAAGAAAACAATTCCAATCGTAAACCATTCAGGACATTGCATTGATTTGTGCTTTGAAGACTCTCCACCCCTCACCTATTCGTGCTGACCTCAGCCCTGCTGTTCCTCTAAGTCAGTGGTCTTCAAACTTCTTAAAGCCGTGCCCCCCCCCAGTGCAAATATAAAATTCACCAGGCCCCCTTAGAATTTTTCACAATTATTCTATTAAATTGGCAATGTTTAATTATGTCTCAACTTACTTAAACACAAAACATATTTAAACATTGCAGGTAAATTCTGTTAAAGTTTTAAAAATGCAACCAAATATATGATTGCCAAATATACTATTCTGGTCTTGCAGGCCTTACTAACGTGTAAAACTATCCACAGTGTGACTATCAGAAAAGGGGGTGGGGATTTTGAAGAATATTTGGAGCCCCTTCCTTTTTAAAACATACTCCCAGCTAGGATATCAATGATAAAAGATGTTAGTGATGGCCCATTACAGAGCGATTACTGCTGCTCATTGATTTCCTGCTTAAAACAAAGCACGGCTATCAACATGATGCTTCTTTTGGTCAGAGCCTGGTGTCCCCAATGGTATCACTTGAGGCCCCCCTAGGGGGGCCCGCCCTTCAGTTTGAAGACCCCTGCTCTAAGTTGTTTTGGGAAAGGATGTTATATGCAAACTATTCTTACAGTGCAGCAGCTATTCATCACCGGTGGAGGCAGGAACAACTGGCCTTGCTTTGAGTGCTTCCAGTTGACTACTGATACCTCACAAGCAACAATGTGGGAGCTCGTTCAGGCCAGTAAATCTCTGTGCATCACTGGCTTCCCCCTCTATCTGTAACTGTGGTAGACACCGCAGATATCCTACAAACCCTTTTTGGGGCGAGGATCACTTTCTTGATCACAGAGCTCTCATGACATGGAAGTACTCTTTCCACTACTGCAAACTCACTGTACCTGGAGTTCATAGTTTATCTTTGTACAGAACTCTGCCTTTACCACTGGGCCCACTATGGCTTTTCTGCCTGTTCTGCCCCCCATGTAGGGTTGTGTGTCAGCCAGCCTGTTACCAATATATGTTCTATGTCCGGATTCAATACTATGGACTGAGTAAGCTGAGCCCCCTGCCTTTGGTAGTTTTTACTAGTTGCAGCTTGACTTGCTGAGTCTGACCAGGAGTGTCCCCACTGGAAAAGCCTTCATTGCATTTGTGGGTGGTCCTGCAGTTTGAGTGCTGTTGGTATGCTGGGAGCACACTTTTGGTTTGCTACTCAACCTGCGGACTTCTGTCTTCTTCTCACTTGAAAGGATGACTGCTACACTACTTCTGAGTGGTCCCTAGGTGCTTGTTGCACCATGCTTGCCAGTTGGACTGGACATTGGTTTATTGTTTGTACTGTGTGCATTTGAGTTATGAGTAGTATTCACTGACCTGTATCTACACATCGCCCAACCAAGGGAGCCTTTGACTGCTCGTGCACAGCTACCACTGAAAGTCAAGTGCAGAAGAGGTACTTGGCTCAGTTGTTCAGGATCCATAGTAGGTTGGGCCTCGGGACAGCAGAAGTAAAAGGCCTTAACCAACACAGTTGGGCATGGTAGCCCCTGCATGCATCTATTTCTAGATGTGATGTTGATCCTAGTAAGGTCCAGCTCTCAGGCCTCAGTTGTACAAAATACCACCTGGTGATTGTCTACCTAGTTCTGGTAAGAGACATCAGCTGAGTATAGAAGATCATAGACTAGTTGGATATAAATACTGAATAGCTTAGGAAAAATCAGGATTCCTGTGTACCTCATAGTAACCTGAGTAGCTGGAGATGTCACATACCCACTGCAAACTCTTGCATATTTTTCTTCCAGAAAGAACTTTGCACTGTCTCTATTACTCCTGCTTGCTGAAGGCTTTAAAAAAAATTCCTTTTCCACTTATTGGCACTTGCCTGAAGGCATTCAGAGATGGTACTGGGCTACTGACTGTATCATGTGATCAATATGTAGGTTAATAGTTTGTCCTTATGGCATCACGATCCAGTGAGATGTGTGGCATCTTCCCGAGTGTCAACTTCACATTGGCTTAGTTCAATGTCAAATTAGATCATCTTTAATTCCTCTGTGAAGGTGATGAACCTGTCCTGGTGGCTGTTGGAGTATATTGGCTTTTGTGGTGTGGGTCTGTATTCAATGGTGCATTTGAAGCAGACATTATGGTAAGAACCTTGTCTGTATAGATGTGAGTGTTAGTTACAGCCAGACAAGATTTTACTCGAGCTGTTTACTGTTCCTTCACAATGACAATAACAGTTGCCCTGATCCAATCAGAACCAAAAGTTCTACATCATGTAGCCACAACACGTAAGGTGAGCTTTTCTTATGGCCCGATTTAGACCTTGGTGGGACTGTCTTCCCGCCCGCCGCCTTGGCGGTCTGCCAGCTTGATTTAGATGTTGGCTGGTCACTGGAGGGAATACTGCCGCAGTGCTACCTCCTCCGCCAGAATCCTTCTCCCACTTCAACTGTGTCAGAGGCAGAAGCTGCTGTCAGAAGGAGTCCCGCCAATATTCCTGCTGCCCAGATCACGATGTGCCTTTCTGTCAAGGCAACTGTGGCAGGGAAACCTCCAAGCGCGAGTTGGCAGAATCGTTGAAAAAGAGGTGAAAACTCACCTTTTTTTGGGGATGCCACCACTGAATCTGTCTTGAACGCTACTGTCCTAGTCCTTCCTGTGCTGCTGTTGTTACTTGACCATGACACTCAGCCACCCCGTTGTCGCCATAAAGTAAGGTAGGGTTTTGTGTTGGGTGTACATTCAATAGTGTGTGTATGTTGTTGGTGTGCATTGCTATATGTAACAAAAATGGCCAGTACACATTACCTACATGTACATTGTGATAGATTCTCAACATATATGTGTATTGAGATGAAAATAAGTAGTACTTACCTGTCTCCATACCATCATGGCCTCACTCTGTCAGGACTCCACAACAAGCACAACGGGAACATCTGAATCGGCTCGGTGCAATCCCGCCGGCATGACGGCGACGGAGTACTATTAGCCAGCAGAGAAGGTCGCTGCTGCAGCGGTTCCCTGTCTATTGCTGCAACATCTAAATATGGCAGGCAGACCGCCGTCAGCTTGACGGAGTATTTGGTACCGCGGTGGGCGGCAGTAGTCCCACTAAGATCTAAATCAGACCTTTAGTCTTTTTCTATACTATCATATGTTTTTTTTCTTGATCTGGAGCATTTCGGTCCCAGGGCAGTTCATTGTCTTCATCTGAGGCCACCCTTCCAAGGGCTGCACGCCGGACTCTGTGTCTGCCTCTTTGCATAACTCTTTTGGGTCAGATCAGCACCTCTTACTTGTGCGGATAAGGACTGTCACCAAAGATGCAGTATTTTCTTTCAAATTTTTATTGTTTTTTTATTCAAGTAACATAAATCAACAGTGCAGAGTTCTTCAACTTAATTTCCTCACGCATTTCATCATAAAAAAATAAGCTATTTGTACAGTCTTATACCAATCTAGAGGGAGGTTTAATCACCGGGGCTGACCTATTTTCAACTTGGTGTTGATGGAGCAAGGTAAACGAGAAAATTTTGAACCCCCTAATATTAACATTAATAATTAATAAAATTGTTTGTTTCAGTGAATAACCAACAACGTATGTTTTCTTCATAAATGTTTTGGTAACATGCCACATCATGTGCAGACTAATCTACTTACAATTGGTAATGTTCTTAATGCTTACATAGTGATTTGCGTACTAATCAGAATAATTTTGCATGATTTGTGCTTCGTAGTAAATTGTATGGTGGCAAAAGAAAGTGGTTGGTAAGTAAGAAATAGCTTTATATGTTGCTTTTGCTAGGTAACACCTAATTGGGGTACGTAGAATGACGGGAGGGAAACGAAAAGGCTTATTTTCCTTATTCTTAACTATTTTCTGTTTATTTCTATGATAGTTCGCTTAGGCCTGCTAGGCCGTGCTGTAAAAATGGCTGCCGAGGCGAACAAGCTAAAGTGTGCGTGCGACAAGATGGCTTCCAAGCGAAAGAAAAGCTGTGAACGAATGCATCACGTGGTTATTTCAAAAGCCTAGGATGGAAGAGAGATCAAGGTCGAGATGACCTTATTACCCAAGCGTGTGCCAAGGGGGACTTAGCGGACAAGTATGAGAACCAGCAGTGTACCCGTGAATGGACAATGAACTGTTTAAAATAAAGTATCGGAAAGAAGATACAAATGAAGACTGTCAAATGTATGGGTAATGTCCTGAACCCGTGAGAAGGATAGAGCTATGAACATTCCTCAGAACTGGTTTGAACAAGGAGGGTAATAATGACATGTATGCCACCCCTCAAATGGACCAATTAGAGTGGATCTCGCCCCAAAATGTAACTTTTCTGTTTAGTAAGCTAGTATTAGGGTATAAGAGGACCTACTCTTAAGTAGGAGGAGCGCTGTTTTTACATATTTTTATTGAGCACTGGACGCTTACTCTGGAGAAGCTGCTGCTATTTTTCCATAGGCCTTTATATTTTAATACGATGAATCTTTTACTCATAATTCTGATTGAGAAAGGACGAGAGAGATTGGCAGAAAACCTATATAGGTGGTCCGTCGAGGAGGCCTGTTTTGTAGGACAGACAGTCAGTTTTTGGGAGTTCTATGCTGAGATCTGAATTTAACTGCTGTGACGAACTTTATTTTTCCATCTAAAGGGTATGCATTGCAATTTCAATTTATTCTTATAATGATAATAAATGTATTGATCCGATTAATAAAACTGAATTTATTCATGCTTATAAAAATTAGATAAACTATATTATAATTAAATTACGAGTCTGTGGTTCTTTAGCTCAATAATGATTGTAAATGTTTAATAAGAGTTTATAGTGATTGAGCTGGTCTTAATCACCATCAACTGATTCCTACTAGTTGGTCCATCGACCAATGAGCGGAATACCTGAGAAAGTTGAGAATTATCATGTTGATTTAAAAAGGTATCCCGTCTCCTTCCAGCAAATCATTGACTTTTCTCCTAAATAAAGGTGAATGTGTTCCAGGGATTATATGAGAGAGTGAATGTTATGCGGTGTATTGGGCCCCACCGTCATATTGATGTAGTTGTGAAAAGGAATGTTTTTCAACCTGGACGTTAATGCCTAAAGGAGAATACATTTTATTGATAACGCTGGATCAGATTTCTTGGTAGCAGAGTTATGGTTACTATAGATTAGTTTGGTGATTATTGATTATTTCATGTCTAACACTTCATGTTGAATTGTGTTACGTTATATGTAAGTCGAAAGTTTTGAAGCTTCCGGGAAGTAGGAAGTGGACACGTGTGGCAAGAGAAGTCACATGGAATAGTGCATTGTCTGAGTTTCATAAGGGTGATAACACAGGTTGTGTTATGATAGGGAAAATTTCCGTATAAGAGGTGTGTGAGTGAAATAGCAACCGGTTTTCTTGTGAAACTCTGGCCTTAATTCTCAGGAGCAGTGTAGTCTCCACATGTGTTTTATCCCCAGAGAAACGGGTTTACCCCTTGCTTGAAAGAAGGGTAAGGTAGAGGGAAGTGCTACACTTATCGAACGAAACTGTCTTCTTGCGAAATAGAGTAAAACTGTCACTTTTGTTAGCGAAATCAGACAATGGAAATGTGTTTTTAATGTCGTAACTAACCGAGAACAGTTGAATACAATTTGCCGATAAATTTTGTAAAGGAGGGGTCAGGAGCAGAACTGACGTCGACAAAGAGCCGCGCTGGAATTGGTCAGTGCACTGGTTATACCGAAAACGCTCTGATTGGTGCGTTGGTGTGAGACGCGCTAGGATTGGTTGAATAAGCAGTGACGAAGAAGCTTCGGATTGGTGTGTTGGAGTGAGTCGCGCTGTGATAGGTCTGAATAGCACATAGAGAACAGAGTTGAGTTACGAGTTTGAAAAAGGAAGAGAAATCGTGAAATTTGGCTTATTATGAGTATAGTAGAGAGAAAACGTCGTGGATGGCGAAAATTAAGAAAGACAAAAAGGTAGTGACTAGAGAGGGACAAGTAATTCCTCCGCCGAAATCACCAGCTTCGCATATGATGCTGAAATACGGATATCATACCTGCATATGGTTAGAAAATTGGACTAAATATACTCAAAATGATGGAGTATTAGCTTTTCCCGAGAATGGTTCATTTAGTGTAGCTGTACTTCGGAATTTGAGAGAGAAAATGACGAAGCTTGAGCCTAAACCTAGACCAACACAGTTTGAAGCGTTGAGTGAATGGGAGGATGGGATGTATGAACGAGAAAGATTCAGAGGAGTAAAGAATCATGATTTTGTTCCTGGAAGGCTGTGGGGAGTGAATCATGAGGACAGAATAAAGCGTTGGAGATATGCTAATATGACAGGAGGTTTGTTTCCAGCTTTTACGGTTGAAGAGGAAGCAAGGAGAAAATGTACTGAGAAAAAGAAACATTTAGTTACCGAAAGGTACGGGTATGGTGGTAGTGAGTCAGAGGATGAATTGCTGGAAGATATTTTAAACCGAAACCCACCTCCATACCAACAGAATTCTGCGGTGGTGACACCTAATGCACCGCCAATGGAAACTGGGAGGAATAAAAGTCCAGAACGAAGGTACGAAATAAATAGGTCACAAGAACAGTTAAAAACCCCACAAAGTGAAAAGGTTGAAAGTGACAATACAACTGAATTAGCAAAAACAACGAGAGAATTGACTGAGAAAATAAGAGAGTTAACAATGAATATGGAAGCCGTAACTGTACCAGTAACAATAGGTCCAGAAATACCAGTTTTTGAGAATCAGAAAATAGATGAACATTCTTTAGTTATTCCCATGAATTCAAATTTGCAAAGATGGAAAGAAGGGATGGAACTAGAAATTGAAGGAGCAAGGAATTTGGTCAGCTCATATAGACCGAGCCCACCTACTAATTTGACAGTAAATGAGAGTGAGTTTAGGAGGATTCCTATGGGAACTGAGTCTGCATCAGAAACACCGGAGAGGAGTAGAAATTGTGTGGAAATAAATAGTACACCTGTAGGTCCAACTCCCGATGAATTGAATGAATGGATGAAAACCCTGCAAAAGAAAGAGACAGAACCAAAACCACTAGATGTAATTAGGTTAAACATAGACATGGAAGAGTTAATTTTAGGGACTATTGGTACAGAAAAATTGAAAACATATCAGGATGATGAGATTATGTTTTTATGTAAAAGTATTACATGGAGAGCTAGGAATTTGCATGACAAATTAGAAGAGGTAGCGAATGAACTAGGAGTAGAATTTGTAAAGGTGAGAAGTTTGCAGAAACCATATAGGGTAGATTTTTGCGAGAAAGATATAGAAAATTTGAATACATCAGGACGGTTAACCCAAATAAAAGAATTGATTGTTTTGTTGAGAAAATGGGGTGATGTGGACAGATGGAGAAGCAGGTGGACTAAAAAGAATGAGAGAACGACCGATAAAGCGTCTTTGGCTTTTGCGGTGACAGACAAAGAACCAGTTGTAAGGGAGTATCCGATGAGAGAAACTCCAGGAGGTAGTTATGTGCATGTCCCTTGGTCTAGACAAGATATACTGTCATTTACTAATGACTTCCCAAAATTAAGAGAAAAGCCTGTAGAATGGTACAGACAAGTGGAAAGGTTTGTCAAAGTTTCGAAGGTGTTGTGGGTAGATTTGGATGGATTATTTGACATTGTAGTACCAGCTGATTTATGGACAGAATGTAAGATTACCATTGATTGGCCAACTGTAGAATACCCAAGAGACGCAAAAACAGGAGCGCCAGGACCTGAAGTTATGAGGAAATACGATCAGGTTATTACCTTTTTGAAAAATAAAATTCCGCCCAAAGAAACCGATTGGGTAAAAATTGATAGAACCATGCAGGAGAGTAAAGAATCTGTACATGCCTATTACGAGAGGCTACTTCTCGTTTTTAAACAGTATAGTGGTTATGAGACATTAAATGAGAAAGACATGAGTCATTTTGTATATAGATTTGTTTATGGGTTAAAACCAGAGATAAGTGAAATGATTAAACAACATATGATCTGCTGGCAAAACAGCACAGTGGACGAAGTTTTGAGGTATGCTAAATACTGTAGTGATGATATTGAGTGTAGACAGCGTAAATTAAAAGAGAAAGCAATGTGGGCACAAGTGAAAGTGGCAGAAAAACAAGAAGCCCAATTGAATAATCAGGTTAATGAGGCAGGACAAACTAAATCCAAACCGAATATAGGTAAAGGCAAAGGCCAAATGAGTATAGAAGAGGCTAAGAAAAAGTGGCCATGCCACAACTGCGGAAAAATAGGGCATTGGAGAAACGAGTGTAAATTCCCTCCAAAAGCTAATGCGGAAAGTCAATCATTAAATCCACAGGTGCAGAGTGAGGTGAGTTACCAAAAGCTGCAACAACCACAGGTAGTTACTCAGCAGAGTCAGGTGCCTCAACCACCACTTCCCAAGAGTGTAAATCCACAGAGATACAGTGCAGAAACAGGATTCTACGGAGGAGAGCAGGTAACACAATTGCCGCGCGCAGCTGCAATAACGCAATACTGGTTACGACAGGATGGGAATGAGTCGGATGAAAGTTTATGACGGTGCCTAGGAGAGGAGGAAGAGTGCGTGCTTGGCGCAACTCTAGAGGTAGATCAAGCAGGTCCATTTGTGGATGGAGAAGTGAATGGTGCAAATGTAACATTCCTTGTGGACACTGGAGCTACCCGTTCTACTGTTAGATCAGTGGAAATTCCAAACCTTCCTCTCTCAGGTGAATATATCCAAGTCGTTGGTGTCTCAAATCAGCAAATTAAAGCGCCTCTTACCAAATTAGTAGAGGTAAAGATTGGACCATTCAGAGAAATGCACCGATTTGTGGTGTGTTATTGTAGTCCTGTGAACTTGCTAGGACGCGATCTACTTTGCAAAATGAATTGCACCATCTATTGTACTCCAGATGGAATTGCATTTCAGACCCCCGATGAAGATGTACTGTATAAAATGACCATGGTAAATCTAGAATCAGAAGTGAATGATTTATTTCCTGTGTTTGATGTAGAGAAAATACCAATTGAATTGAAAGAAACTGTAAAACAGGAAGTGTGGGATTTTACAGGAGAAGAAATAGGGTTAATGAAAGGAGTAGACCCTGTTAAAATTTCTGTTAAAGAAGGAACAAGTTACACAAATACTCCCCAATATAAATTAACGCCAGAAATAATTGAAGGAATAACACCTGTAATAAACAAAATGATTGAACAAGGAATTCTGAAAGAAATAATGAGCAGTCCATGTAATTCGCCTATAATGGGACTGAAAAAGCCGAACGGAACCTATAGAATAGTACAGGATTTGAGAAAAGTCATTAAAATTGTTGTTCCATGTTGTCCAATTGTACCAAACCCTGCTGTAATTCTATATCAAATTCCACGTGAAGCAGAATGGTACACCGTCATTGATTTATGCCATGCATTTTTCTCTATCCCATTACATTCAGATAGCCAGCCATTATTTGCATTCAGGTTCGGAGAGCGTATTTTGGCATGGTGCCGAATTCCTCAGGGGTACACAGAAAGCCCCTCAATCTTTAATCAGATTCTAAAGAAATCACTGGAATATTTAAAAATGCCGAAAAATCTGTGATGGTTCAGTACATTGATGACCTATTGGTGGCATCATAAACCAAGGAAGCATGTGTTATCGACACAATTGCTTTGCTGAACCATTTAGCAAAAGGAGGACATAAAGTATCACCATCAAAATTACAGTTTTGTCAACAGGAAGTCCAATATTTAGGTCATAAGATTGAAAAGGGAGTGCGAAAAGTAACGACTGAGAGAATAAAAATAATTCAAGGAATGAGAGCTCCAATGACACAAAGAGAGGTAAGAATGTTTCTGGGAATGGTTGGATATTGCCGACAATGGATAAGTGGATTTTCATTAATTGCAAAACCATTACAGCGATTGACAAAAAAGGATGTTAAAGATCCCTTTGAATTGAATGATGAGGAAATGAAAGTGTTCAGAGAATTAAAAACGAAATTGTGTGAAGCCCCGGCACTGGGAATGCCTGATTATGAAAAAGATTTTGAACTGTATTGTAGTGAGAGAGATGGGTGTGCGCTTTCAGTCTTAGTGCAAAGACATGGAAACATGAAAAGACCCATTGCATATTTTTCAGCTGTTTTAGACCCGGTAGCAAAAGCGTTGCCTGGATGTCTGAAAGCAGTAGCTGCTACTTGTGTGAGTCTGGAGCAGAGTGAAGGCATTGTGATGGGATATCCATTGAGAGTATATGTTCCTCATTCTGTGGAAATTCTTTTGACGAGAACCAAAACTCAATACATGACACATAGTCGGCTGACTAGGTATGAAAAGGTAATTCTAAGTGCAGACAATGTAACCATTGACAGATGCACTAATGTAAATCCTTCAACATCATTGCCAGATGAAGAGAGTATGATAAATATGGATGAAGTTGACCATGATTGCTTGAATGTACTCGAGTATTGTACAAAACCAAGGCCGGACATCAAGGACGAGCCTTTGAAAGAATCAGATTATGTATTGTTTGTGGTGGCTCATGTTTGAGAACGAGTGAAGGAGTTTTGAGTGCAGCGTATGCAGTATGCACAGTAGCTGCTATAATGGAAGCATCTTGTTTGAGAGGAATACGTTCTGCCCAAGTGGCTGAACTAGTTGCTCTAATTCAAGCATGCAAATTGGGAAAGAATGTCCTAATCACAGTAATCACGGATAGCCAATATGGCTTCGGAGTGGTTCATGACTTTGGGCAAATCTGGTCCCAGAGAGGTTTCTTGACGTCTGCAGGGACTCCAATCAGAAATGGTGAGTTTGTGAAAAAGTTGCTGGAGGCGATACAGCTGCCTAAACAGATTGCGGTAGTGAAGTGCAATGCACACAAAAATGGGGAAGACTACATAACTGTGGGCAACAAATTTGCGGACGAAATAGCTCAGTACTGTGCCAAAAATGTAGTCTCATTGAACCAAGGCAGAGAAAGAGAGCATGTTTCATGTCCTTGCTTTTTACTAACCCTGTCGAAACATGGGATGAAGTGAGACAATTGCAGGTAGCAGCAGATGATGAAGAAAAAGATAGCTGGATCAAAGCAGGATGCAGAAAAAGGGAGGTAAATGATGTTTGGGTTTATAGAGATGAAAGACCAGTTATGCCTGATAGCATGATTTCTGACATGGCACGGATGTACCATGGACAAGCTCATATTGGGAGAGATGCAATGATCAGACTTTTTAGACAAACCTGGTATAACCCAAAATTCAGAGCCATAGCTGAGAGTCTTTGTCAAAGATGCCTTATTTGTCAACAGATAAATCCAGGAAGGAAGACAGTAGTGAGTCTAGGAACAATAGGAAGAGAGGGAGGTCCTTTCACAAGAATGCAGATGGATTTTATTGAAATGCCCCCAAGCAATAGACCAAGGTATGTTCTTGTGGTCGTCTGTTTGTTTTCTCGTTGGTTGGAAGCCTACCCGACCAGAAGGAATTATGGGATTACAGTAGCAAAACTCATGCTGAGAGAATTCATCCCTAGGTACGGTTTTCCAGTAACAATTGAAACAGATAGGGGAACACATTTCCAAAACGAATTAATTTAATTAATATGTGAAGCACTCGGTATTAAACAGAAACTTCACTGTGCATACAGACCAGAGGCTTCTGGAGTAGTAGAGCAGGTGAATGGAACGATAAAAAACTGGTTAGGGAAAATGTGTCAAGCCACAGGACTCAAATGGCCAGATGCCTTGCCATTGGTCTTAATGACGATCAGAAGCATACCTGAAAGAAAGACAGGTTTGAGTCCTCACGAAATAATCATGGGACGAGCAATGAGGCAAGCACATGTACCTGTCAACAAACTGCTGACTATAACTGATGATCTCGTGTTGGATTATTGCAAAGGATTGGCTGATGTGGTACGTTCTGTGTTTCATCAGGTTGGACCGGATGCAACCAATCTCGAAAGAAAACCAGCTCATGATTTGAATCCTGGAGATTGGGTCCGCATAAAAGTCCACAGAAGAAGAAATTGTTTGGTTCCCCGCTGGGACCAACCACGACAAGTGATCCTGGTGACAACAACTGCAGTCAAATGTGCAGGAGTAAAACACTGGGTATATGCCAGCCACACCATCAGAGTTCCAGATCCTGAAGTTCGACCTGTAAGTCGACATCTGGAAATATCCGATACCAGTTCAGCATCCGATGCAGAAGAAGAAGCGAACAGGGCCCCAGAACCTGAAGATCGACCTGTAAGTCGACATCTGGAAGTCCCAAGTACAAGTTCAACGACGGGAGGAGAGAATGAAATAGAAACGATTCCAGAATCTGAAGATCGACCTGTAAGTCGACATCTGGAGATATCAGACACCAGTTCAGCCTCTGATACAGATCACTCAGATTGTGATGAAAATCTGAAAAAGGATTGGAAATTTGATATCATAAAAGAAGAAACTGAGCAAAGAGACAGCAATAGTGAGCAACCAAGTACAAGCTATGGTAAAGATCCTTAAGAAATCATTTTAATAGATGAAGAAGGGATAGTTTCAAATAGAAAGGTAGAAGAATCGGAAGATTCCCGAGGAGCAATAGGGACAGATCGGCAAATAAAGGAACAGGGAAATATAGAAACAGATAGAGAGATCGACACAAATTCGGAAGAACCTCGAGGAGGGACAGAAGTAGGCGATCAAAGAAAAACACAAGAAGGATCAGAACTAGAGGAAAGAGGTGAAATCATAAAGTTCAAGATAAGAGATAATAAAGAAAGGTCTGAATCAGAATCAGAAGAAAGTGGAGAAGAAAGAAAACAGAAATTAGAAACAAGGAAGAGAACTTGGAGAGCAGAAAGAGAGGAAAAGAAAGTGAACCGAAAAGGCCGAGAAAAGGAGATAATTGGCCCCACGAAATTAAAAGATTGAGATACAAGATCATAAACCTAAATGGAAAGAATGCAGAACAAGTAAATGAAATAACAAGTCAAAAGGAACAAGAAAAACAAGGTGGAAAACACTTGCAGAAAACAAAAAGAGTAAAGAAAGCAAATCTGAAGTATAAATCGCCTGAATGGCTATACATTGCGTTGACTGATATCAAAGAAGAAGAAATCACTCACGAGAACCCTGAACAAAGCTACAACCAAATGGGTGAAAGTGAAGTGCAACAAGTTTAAAGTAATTTGAAAGAAATTTCTACCAGACTGGACAAAACCCCGAATTGACAAGAAAGAGTTCTGAAAAGAACTAAAGAAAGTACCAAACGAGACAAAGTGAGAGCGTAGGGTGGCTAAGAGGTCATTTCTGAGGTGTGGTGACACATTTTCTGCACATATTATAAATATAGATAATAGAACAAGACAAGATGGTAGATACTAAAAATAGAACATGTAGGTGTGAGTTCTTACGTAGATGGTGTAAGATGTGCTTCTTTTGTATAGGATTACTAATGACCGTATGGTTTATCTTAGCAATCACCATTCCAATTAGATTAGCTGTAGAAGAAACGTCCATATTAGAGAATAACACAGAGAAGGAAAAGGGAGCTAACATGCAGGAAACCGCTATATTAAAGGGTAGTGCAGATTTACATAAAGATAAATCAATAACTGATTTTTCAAAAAATGTTTTCACAAAATTATTATATGAATATGTAGAAACCATGCATGTGAGAGATTGTTATGTTTGTATGCAATTGCCTGCGTCTGTTGCAGAAGGTGTGACCTATCATCATCCTCCTTTGACGTATGGAATAACATGTAGTGTTTTAGCTAGTCTATTCTATAGAACAGGAAGGTTAGAATATTATTATACTGACATGGATAAGATTTTTGCAGAGATTCCTATAATATCTGAACTAAATAAGGTGAAAGAGGCAAGGATGTTTGGAGAATTTTTCTTAGAAAATAAAGTTCTTTCGTTAAATGACATAGTTAAACACAACCTTACCTGTGAGTTAAGGAAGGAGGAAAAGGTGTTTTTAGAAATGGTTGAAACCAGGAGAATAAAATTTCAGAGAAAAGTGATAGAGGAAGAAGAGACAAAAACACCTGTTTGGGCGTTTGAAAAAGAAAATAATGATAAGAAAAAGACAAATGCAGCTATGACTTTGGATTGGCCCCAACAGGGAAGGTTGTGCATTAGTAGAAATAGAACAAGGTATGATAACTATTTCGTGGGTTCCAGTGATTGTCGAGACAACTATAAAATTTTAGGAGGTTGGGGATTCAAAGGGGGAAAAGATCCAATATTTCCAGGGATCTATTATATTTGTGGAAACAGAGCTTATTACAGGTTGCCGGACCATTGGTATGGCTCGTGCTACTTAGGCCTGGTCTTTCCAAAGATTTTTCATGTAGATAGAAAAGAAAAAGGAACACACGAAATTTGTGAGACATTCACACGTAGAAAAAGGGAAAGTTTTTCAGAAATAGTGGGTGATATTTTTGGAGCATTGATACCAGCAGTGGGAATATCTTTGAATGCATTTAAAATTCGGAAATTATCCACAGTAGTAGATCGTTTATCTACAGATACTGCTGGAGGGTTCTTGATGGTAAATACCGAGATGGTTGCCATGAGAGTGTTGTTGATGCAAAATCGACTTGCCCTTGACATTCTTTTGGCAAAAGAGGGTGGAGTCTGTGGAATGCTGAAAGTTCAACATTGTTGCACTTACATTCCAGATAAAAGTGAAAATATACAAAAGTATATAAAGAATATTACAAATTTGCACAAAGAACTTGTTCCACTGGAGGTTGAAAATGCCTGGGAGAAACTTGGTAAGAGTTTTTCCTCAGTGTCAAATTGGTTTTCTAAGATAAGTAGTTTTATTATAGGGAAAGTTATGATAACAGCAACAATAATAATTCTAGTAGTATTATTTGTGAGATTCGTTATTATATGTATCAAAAGAAGAAAAAGACAAAACAAAATAGAAAGAGAAAATAAGATAAATAAAGAAAGAGAAAGAGAGATAGGTGAAATAGAACTGGAAGAACTAAAAGAAAGCATGTATAAGAAAACAAAAAGACAAGATGAAAGGGATACAGTTGTGTAAAACTAACAAGAAGCAAATGGACAAGAAATATGCTATCTGACAAATTGGTGTGACATGGGTTTTTGTGGTGATATTAAAAATCACCAAAGGGGGGAGTTGATGGAGCAAGGTAAACGAGAAAATTTTGAACCCCCTAATATTAACATTAATAATTTATAAAATTGTTCGTTTCAGTGAATAACCAACAACGTATGTTTTCTTCATAAATGTTTTGGTAACATGCCACATCATGTGCAGACTAATCTGCTTACAATTGGTAATGTTCTTAATGCTTACATAGTGATTTGCATACTAATCAGAATAATTTTGCATGATTTGTGCTTCGTAGTAAATTGTATGGTGGCAAAAGAAAGTGGTTGGTAAGTAAGAAATAGCTTTATATGTTGCTTTTGCTAGGTAACACCTAATTGGGGTACGTAGAATGACGGGAGGGAAACGAAAAGGCTTATTTTCCATATTCTTAACTATTTTCTGTTTATTTCTATGATAGTTCGCTTAGGCCTGCTAGGCCGTGCTGTAAAAATGGCTGCTGAGGCGAACAAGCTAAAGTGCGCGTGCGACAAGATGGCTTCCAAGCGAAAGAAAAGCTGTGAACGAATGCATCACGTGGTTATTTCAAAAGCCTAGGATGGAAGAGAGATCAAGGTCGAGATGACCTTATTACCCAAGCGTGTGCCAAGGGGGACTTAGCGGACAAGTATGAGAACCAGCAGTGTACCCGTGAATGGACAATGAACTGTTTAAAATAAAGTATCGGAAAGAAGATACAAATGAAGACTGTCAAATGTATGGGTAATGTCCTGAACCCGTGAAAAAGGATAGAGCTATGAACATTCCTCAGAACTGGTTTGAACAAGGAGGGTAATAATGAGATGTATGCCACCCCTCAAATGGACCAATTAGAGTGGATCTCGCCCCCAAAATTTAACTTTTCTGTTTAGTAAGCTAGTATTAGGGTATAAGAGGACCTACTCTTAAGTAGGAGGAGCGCTGTTTTTACATATTTTTATTGAGCACTGGACGCTGACTCTGGAGAAGCTGCTGCTATTTTTCCAAAGGCCTTTATATTTTAATACGATTAATCTTTTACTCATAATTCTGATTGAGAAAGGACGAGAGAGATTGGCGGAAAACCTATATAGGTGGTCCGTCGAGGAGGCCTGTTTTGTAGGGCAGACAGTCAGTTTTTGGGAGTTCTATGCTGAGATCTGAATTTAACTGCTGTGACGAACTTTATTTTTCCATCTAAAGGGTATGCATTGCAATTTCAATTTATTCTTATAATGATAATAAATGTATTGATCCGATTAATAAAACTGAATTTATTCATGCTTATAAAAATTAGATAAACTATATTATAATTAAATTACGAGTCTGTGGTTCTTTAGCTCAATAATGATTGTAAATGTTTAATAAGAGTTTATAGTGATTGAGCTGGTCTTAATCACCATCAACTGATTCCTACTAGTTGGTCCATCGACCAATGAGCGGAATACCTGAGAAAGTTGAGAATTATCATGTTGATTTAAAAAGGTATCCCGTCTCCTTCCAGCAAATCATTGACTTTTCTCCTAAATAAAGGTGAATGTGTTCCAGGGAATATATGAGAGAGTGAATGTTATGCGGTGTATTGGGCCCCACCATCATATTGATGTAGTTGTGAAGAGGAATGTTTTTCAACCTGGACGTTAATGCCTAAAGGAGAAGACATTTTATTGATAACGCTGGATCAGTGTGTGCCCTTGTTTTGTGTCTGTTTGCGTCCAACTGGGGGCTAAATTCTTAGTTGTTCTTTGTTTCCTTTACTGCAACCTAAACTGTGATATCTGTCATTTTTCTGTCACCATTCGGGACAGAATCTGCAGTCACAGACCACTTTCTCTACCCATATGCTTTGGTCCATAACTACACACCATCTATCCTGGGTTGAGTAATTTGCATTTCGCCACTCCCTTGCTATATCCCATTTGCCACCATGAGGCCAAGAGAACAGAGCGTTAATGTCTTTTTATTCCTGTCAGTGTCATTTGGGATGCCCGGTACTAGTATTTACTGCCGCATGAGTGGAACCTCCACTTCTAACTCTGCAGACATTGTGGCAGGGAGTTGGGTACAGACTCCCTGTATAATGCTATAGCCCCATATAGCGTGCAGGAAGGTGCCTTCCTCTCTGCCACATTTCAGGCACATCAGTGATGTCACTGACCATGTCATGAGTGATGTAATATGTGATGTCATCAGCAGTGCATTGTGGGGGCGCGAGTTATAGTTAGCTCAACTAACTATAACAGCCGAATTTCTCTGGTTTTGTACGAGTGAAATGTCGAACTAACTATAACGTCCCTGAAACCTGTGGTTTTTTCAGTGAATTTCTATGGTTTTTTAAATGCTAATTTCTAACTATAACGTCCCTGAAATCTATGTTTTTTTCAGTGAATTTCTATGGTTTTTTAAATGATAATTTCTAACTATAACGTCCCTGAAACCTATGGTTTTTTTCACTGAATATATATATATTTGTATATATGAAGCCCTGAGACCTAATAGGACATTTAGTCCTATTTCTATGTCTGCGCCCGTCCCGGTTTTTCATTTTGAAAATCTGGTCACCCTAACCTGCATTTGATTACTTTCGATTGCCAGTTTATTACCTTATCAATCATTTCTGGAGTATGAACTTCCAATCACCATTCATGCTGGTATTTGTTGTTTTTCACTTATGTTGACCCATCGTCCTAAAAAGTCTTTGAACGATCCCCTGGCGGGCACGTGTATACACATACTTTACTGCCCCCTTTCTGGTTACTATGGGGAAATCAGGCTTTATCCGGTGGGCTGTTCTGACAGATCGACTGTGGGCTGCTTTTTTATAGAAGTTTTTGGCCTGTTGTATGGCCAGGTGGAGCGGATTTGTACTGTAGATTTCCCTGATATTACTTCACGCAAACAACAAAAGCAGGCACTCTCCCATACCTTGCAAAATATCCATACAGATTGTCTATACAAATTCAACACTGGTCAGATCTGTAAACGTGGGCCAATTTTTTTATTTTTATATATCTGGTTTGCTAATGGGGGGCACTTTTATTTCGGTGCCTGGGCCTATTTTTTTGTCCCGGTCTGCCCCCGCCAGATACACTCGGGTATACCCTGCAGCCCAGGGAGCGGACGAGGCAGGGAAAGGCCCTGGCTGTGCAGCAATGTCCGGGATCAATGGGGACCAATAACTGAGACCTCTGCACGAACACGGGGTCAGAGGCAGAGGTCAGAGTTGATGAACAAATCATTCCCCAGATTCAGGAAACATTGAGTGCGAGGCGACAACTTTCACTCAGAGCACACAGAGAAACACGACATGAACCGGGATTCCATGGGTCCGAAGCGCAAGCGAGTGTTTATGGCATTCAGATGCAAACACCAACACATGTGGCCCCTGAAAACCCGCGACCCTTACAACAAACCAGACCCACTTCATGTTCAACACGTGCAAATGTTAAAATCTAGCGCCTTAAAGCACCCGCTGCTGGCCAAGGGTACTGCTCAGATTAATAGGCATGCATTGATCTTTGTATCGTGATGTTCTTACCTGCTTATCTCAGCACATTGCAGAAGTTGGGAAAAAGAAGCTTTGCACACTTGCATGTTGTGTGTGTTCCGTGTGCGGGCGCCAGTACACCTGTGACTTGGTCTCCGCTTTCTGGGGGGTCGTCGGTGTGGTAGTTTCGTGCTGCCTGCAGCATTGGTCTTCCTCGAGTGCCAGGTTCCACGGGGTGGATTTCCCTGCGTAACCCTCACTCCGAGCAACCTCCTCCCTCCGGATTCGATCTTCCGGCGCTCTCCTTCGTGCACGGGTCACCCCCAATCTGCCTCTGTGTGTGTGTGCGGGACTCTGCTACTGCAGGTCTCCCTCGGATGAGAGCTGGTTGACTCTCAGTGGGGTTAGTGCCTGCTGCAGGTCTCCCTCAGTTGAGGGCTGTTTGTCTCTCAGGAGTGAGGGTCCCTGCCTGTCTCTCGTTGGGTGAAGGTAACAAATGCTGCAAGTCTCCCAGACGAGGGCTGTCCGTCTTTCAGGGGTGAGTGTACTCGCCTGTCTCTCGGTGGGTGAGGGTACCAAATGCTGCAAGTCTCCCAGACGAGGGCTGTCCGTCTCTCAGCAGGTGAGAATACTCGCCTGTCTCTCAGTGGGTGCGATAGCTGCTGCCGTCTCTCAGGGGTGAGGGTCCCTCGGTGGGTGCTGGTACAGGACGCTGCAGGTCTCTCGGCAGGTGAGGGTCCCTGCCTGTCTCTGGGTGGGTGAGGGTCCCTCGGTGGGTGCTGGTACTGGACGCTGCAGGTCTCTCGGCAGGTGAGAGTCCCTGCCTGTCTGTGGGTGGGTGAGAGTCCCTCGGTGGGTGCTGGTACCGGACGCTGCAGGTCTCTCGGCAGGTGAGGGTCCCTGCCTGTCTCTCGGTGGGTGAGGGTCCCTCGGTGGGTGCTAGTACCGGACGCTGCAGGTCTCTCGGCAGGTGAGGGTCCCTGCCTGTCTCTCGGTGGGTGAGGGTACCGGATGCTGCGAGTCTCCCTCAGAGGGGGGCTGCCCGTCCCTTAGCCGGAGAGGGTCCCTGCCTCTGCTGCCTGTGCTTAGGACACGGAGAGACAGATGGTGCATCTGAGAGTGAGGGAAGGTGGGACGGGCAGTCAGTCCGAAGGCTCGCCCTCGCCCCTCCTGCGCCCTCCTCCCTGACAGCCATTGGCCGGAGACCAGCTCATCCGTGTGCCCCAGGGAGCCCTTGTCAGACCTCCTTGCCCCGGTACCTGCCAGCTGGAGACAGCACAGCTGGATGCGATCAGCTGCCCAGCCCCCTGCAGAGATTTACACACTCACACTCACTTTCACTAAACACAAACCCACAGCAGCACACACTAATAGAAACGAAAACAGCCGCTGTCCACCCCCACAGGCGCTGAACCTCCCTGTGTGCCTGGGGCCTGGTGTTCTACTTCAAGGGGTCCTAAGAAAGCGAGCTCTCTTGTTACCAATGAGCAGGCACTCAGAGCTGAACCCGCAACAAAGTACAGCGTACTGAGACAGCCTCTCACTGCTGGGTGTGCGCTGCAGGTCTGAATCTTAACCGCGCCTTTCATCCGTGTAAATGAACGAGTGTCAGGTTTGAATGGAGAATCACAGTGTAGGGGAAACAGGCAACTTGACTAAAATAGTGAATTTATGAAAAGCAGACTATGTCCCCCCGCCTCAAATACATTGAAGCCCCGGGGAGGTGGCGGTCCCGGGGCAGCGAGGGGGGGCAGGAGCGCCCCCCACGCAATTTTTCAATAAAAGCCCTGGGGAGGTGGCGGCCCCCGCACATTAATGAAACATTGCCCCAGGGACCTGGCCCACCCGGGGGCTTAAAGAAACGAAGTGCGGGAGCTTTTTCGGCCGGATTCGCGCACCCAGCGCAAATTCGGCTGGAAATATATAAAAAAATGCTTTTTTGTGTGGCCCTGGGAGTCCTTATGGGACCCCCTGAGCAGGCCTAGGGGGTCAGGGTGTTTCTACCCTGCCCCCTTTTCTTGTTTTTTATCCTTTTTTTTTTTACTGTTTTCTTGTGACTCGGTTTTACCGAGTCACAAGATGGCTGCGAACACTTCCTGGTTTGGAGTGTTGACAGCCAATCAAAATGAAGCTCGTGCTCGGGAGGGTTCGCGAATCCTCCTCGGCCACCAGATATCGATATTTTTATTTTTTGAATTTCTCAGGAACTACTGAACGGATTTACACCATTTTTAAAAAAGCACGCTTTCTAAACCAAGACCTACCTTTTTGCCAAATTTGGTGTAATTCAGCTCAGCAGTTCGGGCTGTAGCTTTGTCTAAAGTTTCCTATGGAAATTAACATGGAGAAAACGCGTTTTGGGACCCCCCTTTTTCTCAGCCCCGCTTGATGAATCACCCCGAAACTTTCAAGACAGGAGCTGACCGGAGCGCCCCATTAGTTTTGAAAATTACGCGAAGATTCGTCAACTGGCGTCAAAGATATTGGCAAATCAAAAAACGCTTTTCCTATGGAAACTAGGTCCTAACGTTATAGTTCGGTGAATTTGTCAATGATAACATTAACATTTTGAACAAAAAACCCACAGAAATTCACCAGTTAGAGTTAGCAGCACTAACTATAACTTGCGCACCCGCCACGCACTGCTTATGACCTCACATATTACATCACTCATGACATGTTCTATGGCATCATTTATGACATCACTGATGACATGTCAAATGACATCATGATTACATCATCCAAGCTTCGTTTTCCCGCATAATACTATGGCATTAGAGCCCTGAAAGTAAGAACAAATTAGCCAAGGAGATTATGAGGCATCATTAGTGCCATCACAGATACAACTCACTTAGGTGTAGAAATCATGCATTATGTGCAACATTGCCCCTATACCATACACTTTACAGGTAACATAGTTCACATTAACAATCAACCACACATATATGGGAAACCCTCATTGAGTACAGTGTTTAATCTGTATACAACTGTTCACAAAGCCTAAAAATAGTAAATCTCAGTTCCAAACAAATGCCCTACTACAGACAGCTTTCATTTGTATCAAACCCTTGACACTCACCGAACCTACATTGAGAAATTAAGTTGATATCAGTAGAGAACAGGGTACTGAAAACAGTGTTTACTCTATGGAGAGGGTTTACTCTATACCACTCTGTTTGCAAACAGTGAACCTCTCATGAGAAATACACCTCAGAGTATTAAAAAGTATCTACTAAGAGCAATGTACACTCTATGCAACAACTGGCAAAACAGAAACTATTTGCTTAAAATAAAGAACCTCTCAAGGTGTTTAAGATCATACTACCTGCACCCTTCATACTTTGATGAAAACCTTACAGATAGCCCATCTTGTGAAGCAAAACAAGCACATGTACATAGGTTAGTACCATAGCTCTGAACCATACTACCTTGAACGCGCTGACAATTACTTTACCTGCCCGTTTAAGGCTTTTAAGCCCAGTAATTACTATTTGTCACAAAAATGGATTTTATAAATCGACACCTGGCACCTTAATGCTCTTATTGCTTATTAATGCTCGCTCCATTTTTAGATTTTGCACTTTATTTATAGCCACACAAATATCTTTTAAACAAGTTTTAATTTACCTTATTGAAATGAAATGGGTCGTTTTATGTGCTTTGTATAGGTGTTTATTATGTATCATATTGCAAAGTTTTTTTAAATTAATTATGCAATAAAGACTTACTTACTTACATGTACATAGGTTAGTATCTAGTGCCGCACAGTCTTCTATGTTATGTAGAAATTGTCATGCAGACATGATTTTGTCTAATAACTCAAGGATGTTTACAAAAGTTAGTATGTACTATGTAGAATCTTTGTCCTGTTGGCAACTCTTTCTGCTGAACCAAAAAACTTGTATGGAACATAATGAACACAAGTCAACTGTCACCTGCACACAGAGTTATTCTAGAATACAAATATTTATAACATGTTCAATACCTCTACACACTTATGGTGCATTAGGAGCACGTGTTTTGTAAACACTTACACCCATTAGCTGGACCTAGGCTGTACAAAATTAGGTAGAAAAGTAATATGATAGTTACCCACCACTATGTAAACTATAAAACAAACTAGCACATTCATTGGATGATATCATCAGTGATGTCATCAATTTTTTTTTTTTGTGTGAATATTTTATTGATTTTTTGTATTAGTACAATATGACACTTATATACGCAAGCACTGTCGGGCATTTCAGTTGTTACACAAGGCACAGCACATATTCATGTATACATTCTCATTACTCACTCAGGACAGTATAAAAAGCTGTTGAGAACAAGACTTGTAGGCGCATTAGCAATTTGTCACTAGCAGGCAGGTGAAGGAAGGAAAGAGAGAATGGGAGAGAGGGCGAAAAGACATGATAGTTGCACCATGGCTTACACTGTGTCTGGCATTGCCCCAGATGAAATCTCTGATCTGCCTCTCTAAGGCGGCGAAAAAGGAAGCTGGCACATACATTGGCAAATTAGTAAAATAGTACAGAAGCCGCGGGAGGATCACCATTTTAGTGAGCGCTATCCTACCCGTCACAGTCAGTGGCAACGTGCTCCAGAATCGCATCTGCGATTTGATCGACGTCACCGCTCTTCCCAGATTCCCATCAAAAAGGTAATTTGATTGGCGGTAGATCTGGAGTCCTAGGTAGCGAAACGTATCGGGCTTCCACTGCACCAGCGCGCCACTCATGGTGAGACCCGGATCACGAAGCCCCTCCTTAAACGGGTAGAGGCAGGATTTATCCACATTCACTTTAAATCCGGAGAGCATAGCAAAGTCCTCCAGTAACTGGGCTAGTTGGGCGGAGGCACGATCAATATCCCTGATATAAATGAGGAGATCATCCGCATAGAGTGACACCTGATGGGTAGCGTCCCCCAGGGGCACCCCATCTCCCAACTGGGTGCGCAGCGTTTCCGCCAGTGGCTCCATTGCGAGCACGAACAGGAGCGGGGACAAAGGGCACCCTTGACGCATACCTCTCTGTATAGGGAGGGAGTCTGAAATGTAGGGGCCTACCTTGACCCTGACGGTTGGGCCAGTGTAGAGAAGGCGTGTTAGTTGAATAAATGTTGGGCCAAGGTCAAATTTCTCAAGTACTGCAAACAGGTAGGGCCACTCCAAAGAGTCGAAGGCCTTTTCCAGATCCAACACAAGGCACCCCGCTCTTGGCCATTTCTCCACCGCGTAAGTGGCCACCCTGAAGAAACGCCGCAAATTGAGTGAGGTACTGCGAGCTGGCACAAAGCCATTCTGATCCGTATGGACCAACCCTGGAACTGCCTGCGCCAGCCTATCTGCCAACACCTTCGCGAGTATTTTATAATCAGTGTTGAGCAGGGCCAGGGGTCTGTAGGAGCCCATTTCCACCGGATCCTTGCCCGGCTTCAACAATGACACCAGGTGTGCCTCGCGCATAGAGGGAGGGAGCTGCTGAGAGTCCAAGGCTGTGGTGAGTACCGTACCAAGGCGCTGCACTAGTGAGACGCGGTACGCCTTATAGTACTCTGCTGACCGTGGGGTTTTCCCAGACACTAAGGATTGAATGGCGTCGCCGATCTCTTCCAGTGATATCTGCTCGTTGAGCATCTCTCTATGATCCTTGGTCAGTGTGGGTAGCTGCAGACTGCCTAGAAACCTCGCCAGGTCTTGCTCTTCACAGCTGCAGCTGGACTGGTACAAGCGTGTACAGTGTTGTGTCAGGGCCGCGTGTATGTCGCGTTGGGTGACTAACATCTGTCCCTTGTGTGCTCGTAACGACCCAATAGGGGTATGGGCGTGTTCCTGTCGGATCAGCCAGGCTAGTAGTCTGCCCACTCTATCTGCCGCGGTGTGGGTACGGGCTGTGTGCGCGGTGTAATTGTGACATCAAAGCCGTTCCATGAATTCCGCATGCTCTGAGCGTAATGTCTCTAGGCACCGCGAGTCTCTGCCTGCCCCCTCTCCCTCACGTTCAAAGCGCAACAGTTGGGTCTCGATCCTCGCAAGGGAGTCAGATAGTTGTTTGCGAACATTCCACGTGGCCCCCAAGCAGTGACCTCTGATTGACACCTTGAACGCTTCCCATTCAATAAGCGCGTCGCTGGCTGTGCCTTCATTCAGCTCAAAATATGCCAAGATGGCTGTCCCCAGTGACGACCGAAACGACGGGTCCTCCAGGGCACTGGGTTGTAAACGCCACATGGGGACAGGAGGACGATGTGCCTCCCATCTCAGCTGCAGCAATTAGGGATTATGATCGGAATGGGTCCGCCCTAGATACTCAGCACCTTGGACCAATGGGAGCAATGCCTGCGAGGCTACCAGCCTGTCCAGGCGCACATGTAATCCATGCACTGCGAATAATGAGAATATATGCGAGCTGTGGGATTTAGGATTCGCCACACATCATGTAGGGCCCAGTGTGCCAGCCAACTAGAGAGGGCCTTTGCGTTGGATGCAGAAAGGGTTCTGTTGAGGGGTGGGAATGACCTGTCTAAGTCTACATTCAGTACAGAGTTAAAATCTCCCCCCAGTAGCCAGGGGATCCCGCTCCATCGGGCTGCTACCTCAGATATGCGTGCAAGAAAGGAGGCCTGATCTGAGTTTGGGGCATAGAGGGAGCCTAGCAGTATCTCTTGACCATTCAGGCGCCCTTTCACGAAAGTGTACATGCCGTCTGCGTCGCTTGTGTCCTTCTCGCTAACAAACGGGATTCCCGCTCTGACCCATATCAATGTGCCCCTTGCATGTGCGGAATATGTGGTGCCGAATATCTGGCCTCTCCACCTCTTATGCAAGCGCTCCAGCTCAACCTCAGACATGTGTGTTTCTTGAAGCAACGCTAGTCCTGTCTTGCGGCGCTGTAAGTACGAGAATATAGACTAACGGCGTGTAGGCGTGTGCATGCCGCGTATATTCCACGTAGTCACCTGAACCTGTGTCATGTCTGATTAGCGTATCGATTCAATTGGGATGGGATGGGCCATGTAGCTACAGAGATGTAATGCATGCGGGGGATTCGGGCTGATCTTGAGAAACTAGAACTTAGAACATGAACTGGAACCATGTTAACGCTTAGGGCGAACGCCATGGTGGGGCTCGTCCAAACTATTTCTTTGTCCAACAGTGGCAGTAACTATTCCAGTGTGAAGACTGGTATGGGGATGAGTAATGTGTGTCTTACTAAGAGTGTCACCTATACCTCCATGACGCAGAAGTGTCACCCGCTTCCCCAACCGGTGCGCTTACGCTATTCGTGTGGCTCGGCGGTCATGGAGGGAGTGTAGTGTACATGCATGTTGTGAACTGGGGCATTGGTGGCAAACTATATTGTAGTAAGTGAACAGCAATACAGTCAATACTTGCATGCACTGCATCTTGCATTGTTCCTGTCGGTGGCACTGTGCTCATATGATGTCATCTGCGGTCTGTGGTGTAACTTCCGGCAGTGGCACTCCGTCCAGGTCCTCAGGTCTAGGAGTAGATGAGCCGCTAGCAGTGGCAGACCCAGAGGAGCTTACGTCTCGGCTCTCACGATATGTCTGTGCCCCCAGTGTCGCTGCTACTTCCAAGGCGTCGCTCCAACCGGCTCTGTTCTGGGTTCGGTGCCGCAGTCATTGTAGACGCGCTTCCCATTTTCTTCCGTTGCCCTCGACGACGGGTCCTCCTGTTGTTGAGCCTAGGTGTCTCTGCATTTGAGGGGCGCGGCCCCGACCATAAGCCTGAGACCTCCAGCCAGTCCCCTGCAGGCGAGTCAAAGAAACGGGCCACTCCGTTGGCTACCACCCTGAGTCTAGCCGGGAACAGTAGGGAGTATGGGAGGTCCAGGCCACGCAGTTGGCGCTTCACAGCAGCGTAGGTGCTTCTCCGCCTCTGCACCTGCGCCGTATAATCTGGGAATAGCTGACTGGACTTCCGCCGACCTGGAGGTCTGAGATCTTGCGGGTTTCGCTCAAGACTGCATCATGGTCTCTGTAATTTAAGAGTTTGAAGAGGAATGGCCTCGGACGGGCTCCGGGAGGAGGTTTGTGAGCCGGCACACGGTGTGCCCTTTCTACTACAAACTGTGATGACAGTGCCCCTGTGGGCAGGAGGGTCTTAAGCCAGCGTTCCACATAGAGTTACGGGGTCCGGCCCCCCTCTCCCTCCAGAAGGCCCACCACCCATACATTGTTTCGGCGAGAGCGCCCTTCAGCGTCCTCGACTCTGTCCTCCAGCGCGTGCATACGGTCTAGGATGTCCTGCAAGGCCGCGGTATGGCTTTGGGCGACGGGTTTCAGTTCTGAGAGAGAGTGATCGTGTGATTGGACTTTCTCCGCCAGTTTATGGTGGTCAGCACGCAATAGAGTAAAGTCTGAGGTGACCTTGTCGATTTGAGATTCAAGTGATGTTCTGGTCTGGTCCAGTGTGGTCCCGATTTTCTCCACTGCAGCCAGCACCGAGTCCAGTTTAGCTGTAAGCGCTGCGCTCGAGGCGTCAACATTGGCCTCATCTCCCGTAGGCGACGGGTCTGGAATGCTAGCCCTCGCGGCATGCTGCTGCGCGTTTGCACGGAGGCGTCCCATGGCTAGCTTCTGGGCGGACAGCATTGATTCCCAACGGGAAGCGTTCTCGTGACAGCGTATTCCACGCTAACGTTGTGCGTGCGGGAACGCCTCTAGTGTCTGCTTGCGTGGCAAGAGGAACAGCGCCGAGACTCACCGACGCCCCGTGACACTGGCGTTGTCTCACTTGGTGCACAGTACGGGCGGGGATCCCCTTCCATAATTCCGCACCTCCAGAGCAGGTGTCAGTGTTGTAGAGTCTCCCTGAAGGGGTGATGTATTCACTGCAGCTTGAAGCACTGTGGCCAATCACTCAACAACGAGGCATCCGTTGAGGGGGGAGTGGTAGTGGTCTGGCCAAGTCTGAGGTTAAATATGCTTCACCTTGGCGCGGCTTCATGCCTGTCAGGCAACCACCTGCTAGCCCGGTGTTCGGTCTCCCGCAGTACCACCAAAAGGTCCCACCACTGCACAGGTAGTAGGCTATTGCGCTCTGGGCTTCCGGCTGGTGCGCAGCACGTGTACGGTGAGTGGTCTCCTGTTAAGCGGCCGCATAGGTCCTGTGCATTACTGTACGTGCCAGCTGCCACTACGGTACCTTGGGGGACACGGTCCGTCGAAACCAGTGGACAATGCCTTGTGCGTGTGAGCCGCAGTAGCACGTCTGGCACAGGCCTTACTCACAGGGTCCGTGGTCTCTTCCACACGGGTTGACAGCGCGGGTCCAATGAAACATCTGCGCAACCCAGAAATCTCTGACCAGAGGGGACGCGCTCAACAGGAGATCTGCACCCGTACAGAGACCCAGCAGCTGCAGGGGTGTTTGAATCTTATCTGTGAGGGCTTAGCGGGGCCTTCAGCAGCGAACGGCATCCACTCACAAAGGCCTGGGGTGTCTAGTGCCACTGTATATCAGGGCCCGTACAATGGACTCCGTATTCATGTAGTCCGGACGGGAAGGCAGCGAAGCGCAATGTGTAGCCAACCTTGAGTCCCCAGGTAAGCACTACTGTTTATCAGAGCGCGCGTTGAGCGTCTTCGGGGGTGTCCGCTGGGCCTCCCGGCCGATCAGGCATATGGTCACAGGCTTAGTGCTAAGGCTGGCAGTCTGCAGTTGGAGGAGGCCCTTCCAGAGCGCCCCAGCACCAGTGGTGATGTGTGTGGCAGGAGTCACGGGGCACAGCCACCTCGCAGTGCGGGCACAGATAACAGCGAGTAGCGTACCTGTTCACGGGTCCCTACAGGCACGGCCGCCAGTTCCTGTGGTATCAGCGCGCTCTGGGCGCCCTCCGATGGTTCTTGCTCCGATGAAAGGCTGCCGGGGGCGGCCTGGTAAGTCAGTGCAGCCCCGAGTGGTCTCGCGGCTCGGCACCCTATTCCACCGCGTAGAACGCTCCAGCACAAGTAGTGGTGTGCGATGCAGGAGTCATGGGGCACAGCCACCGCGTGGCGCGGGCACGGGCGACAGTGAGCAGTGCACCCGTGCACAGGCCCCTCCAGGCGCAGCCGCCAATTCCTGCGATATCAACGCGCTCTGGGCACCCTCCGATGGTCCACGCTTCGGCAGAAGGCCGCTGGGGACGTCCCGGTGAGTCAATGCAGCGCCGAGTGGTCTCGTGGCTCAGCACCCCGCCTCACGGCATCCGCCCCCGGGGCCGTGCCGCACATGCGCCAGTAAACTCTATGGCTAGGCCCTCCAAGGATTGAGCGCGGGCCCCAACAGCCTTCAGTCCGCCACTTCCGCTGTGATGGCGGCCATGGCTGCTGTGCGCCCCGCTTCCAGGGGTCTAGGAGGTCCAGACGCAGAATTGACACAGGGTTCTTGCTTAGGCGGGCAGTGAAATCGCGCGGCCGCTGCCCGGCGGGGCAGGCCTCTGCTGCAGGGCGGCGTAGTTCGGGCTCTCTGCTTCAGCGCCACGGAGGGTCCGGGGCGCAGGTCTTAGCGTTCCGCAGGTCAGCCTCACCGGACAAAAGAATCGGTGTGCATGGTCCAGTGGCCCCAGTACAGTGACTCGAGGACCGAGGCAGGTGCAGCCGCTTCGCGCCGGTATGTCTGGAATCGCCGCGCTTTCCACAGGCCTTTAGTAGCTAGGGCCGCAGTCCCGCGTTCGCCGCACTGCTGGGTAGGCCGCAGCTCGGTATACGTCAATTTCACAGTCCGCTCCTGCGTTCAGCTTAGTTGAAGGACCCCAGCAGCGACCGCAGGCCAATTCCAGCAGATTCCCACCTTTCACTCGTGTGGATGGGTCGGATGCAGGATATAGGGCAGGAGAACTGAGGGATTTGCAGCGGAGCTCTAGCAGAGTGCGTCCGCCATGTTGGTTCGCTGGCCACGCCCCCTCAGTGATGTCATCAATGATGTCATTTGAGATGTCATCAGTGATGTCATAGAACATGTCATGAGCGATGTAATACGTGAGGTCATAAGCAGTGCATGGTGGGTGCAAGTTATAGTTAGCGCTACTAACTATAACTGGCAAATTTCTGTTTTTTTGTTGAAAACGTTAATGTTGTCATTGACGAATTCACTTAACTTATAACGTTACTTTAACCTTTGTTTTTTTCAGTGAATTACTAAGGTTTTTATAAAAAATAAAACCAGATCTTTTTATAACACCAAACCATAATGTTACTTTAACCTTTTTCAGTGAATTTCTAGGGTTTTTTAATGTAAAGTAATATTTAATTATGATACATAAATCCAACCCCCTGCCAAAGGCTGTGCGCGGTGAGGGGTTGGCTTCAGGGCCTGGTCATGCAGCCATCCCCCGCTGCGCCCGGCCTTTAGCACAGTAGGAAGTTTGCCACAAGGCCTGGCCGCACACCCCCTCCCCATTTTGCAAAATCTCGGCCCGGGGGCCATGGAGCCTGTCATGGCTCTGGAAGGCGGCCACACATCTCCCCTTAATCAATGTTTTCTGCTGTGGGGGTGGGCTCCGCAGGGTCTCTGGAGGCTCGGGAGAAGGGCCACGAAGCCTCTCCCCTTTATGCATACAGCCCCAGAAGTGGGCTCCCCGGGGCTTATAGTTAATAAATGTGGCACAGCCACCATTTTTTTTCCCGCTCCCGTAAGAGTTTCACAGGATACCAGCATTTTTTCAGCGGGGGTCCCTCTGGGTCCCTCTCCAAGGGGCTGAAAAGGTCAGGGTATCCCTACAATGCCCCCTTACATTATTATTGTTTTTTTAACTTATGGACAGGCGACTAAGTCCCAGAGTCCTGTAATGGCTGCCAGAAACATTTTTCTCATGCTGCTGGCAGCCAATAAGAGCGCTCACTCCAGTGGGAGTCTGACTTATACGGGAGCGAGATGGCCCAAGGGAAATACAGCTCCCTGAGCCAATCAGAAAGCTCCATCTTTAAACTGGTGCTCCCGCAAGAGTCTCCCGAGCCTCTGGCGGACCCAACTGCCTAAATATACAGTTATTTTTTACCCTAAATTTCTCCAAAACTATTGCATGGATTTACACCAAATCACAAAAAGCACAATCTGCAGATCAAGATCTAGCTTCCTGCCAAATTTGGTGTAATTCCGTTCATCAGTTTTTGTTGTAGCCCGTCTTAAAGAAGTCCATTGAAAATGCATGGGGATTTTGCATTTTGGAACCCCCGTTTTTTCTTGGCCCTCGCTTGACTGATCACACCAAAACTTTCCAGGAAGCAACTGAGGTGGATGAACTTTTTAGGGGAAAAGTTTGGAAAGATTCGTCAAACGGGGCCAAAGTTATTAGCAAACCAAAAAACGCTCTTTCTATGGAAAAGCAGACTTAACTATAACTACCTGGTGGTGACCGCCACTAGGTTATATATAAACATACATACATATTAACTGAAAAAAACGAAGGTTACAGGGACGTTACAATTAGGTTCACGTTTTACGCACAAAAAACCATAGAAATTCAGCATTTACTATAACGTCTTTGTAACCTTTATTTTTTTCAGTTAATTTCTATGTTTTTTTTAAACATAAAGTAATATATAATTACCGTACGTTAATACAACCACTGTTGTGCATGGCCGCATGCACCCAACAACAATCTGCGCACGGCCTTTGGCCGTGCGCGGCGGGGGTATTGTGTGTGAGAGTATGATTTTTTTTCCCCATTTGGCTTTGGATCTGCGGATCCTCGATTCGGGCCCCAACATTTTTTGGGGTCAATTTCTTGCTCATGAGCGGTCCCTTAGGGACCCATCCATGTGTCTTATGGGGTTAGGATACTTGTATCCCTACCCCTTATGTGTTTTGACACTCTATTTTTCCCTCCCCCGGGCAAAGCGGCAAAATGGCGGCCGCAACTTCCCTTCTAGGGTGCGACCAGCCAATCAGGTCCTTGCTTCTTTCCTGGATCTGCGGATCCCCCACGGGTAACCGAGAATACCCCGCAGGTAGATCCCCGTCCCTAGATATCTATAAATTTCTTTCTTTAATAACTCCCAAACTACTGAACAGATTTACAAGAAATACAATAAGGGCTTTTTCCGGACCAAGAGCTAGATTTCTGCCAAATTTGGTGTAATTCCGTTCAGCGGTTTGGGCTGTAGCCATGTCTAAAAACTGCAAAATCCCCATAGACACTGCATGGGGGAAAAGCGTTTTGAGACACCCCCTTTTTCTCGGCACCCACTTCACGGATCACCCCAAAACTTTCCAGGCAGGACTAGGCAAAGTAGGGTACTGTGTTTTGAAAATTTTGTGAAGATTCGCCAAACGGCACCAAAGTTATTACCAAAACAAAAAAACGCTTTGTCTATGTGGAAAGTTGGTCTTAACTATAACTACCTACTGCCTATCGCCATTAGGTAAAATATTTATATATATATATATATATATATATATATATATATATATATATACACACACACACTCACACACACACACACTTTATTAGGTTACTGAAGAGGATAACACATTTTACGCAGGCAATCACCATGACTATGGAGAAAGATAGCTGCAAAGTCAAAGAACTGAAAACAGCAACCACAGTAATACATCTGAATGTTTTGAAGAAAAAAAAATATTTCCCCATCTCCTTGGATAAAGACATCTCAGGGACCTACCTAATGATCTTCGTGCTGTGTTGGTAAATGTAGTGTTGACATTATTTGGCATTAATCTGGATGTGTCTTCAGGTTTGGACAACCCACTGCAGGAGGCCTAGGTAAGTCACCCCTCAAGCAGGGTGCACTAGCCCCCAGGTGAGGGCCCCGCGGCATGAGCCCTGTGCCCCTACAGTGTCTAAGTCCATTCTTAGACACTGTAAGTGTAGTAAAGCCATAAAGAGTATATAGTCTGGGAGCTGGTCATTTCGAACTCCACAGCTCCATAATGGCTAAACTAAAAACTGGGAGGTTTGGTAGCAAACTTCTCAGCACATTAAACCCACACTGATGCCAGTGCGGGATTTAATGTAAAAGGTACTCAGAGGGCATCTTAGAGATGCCCCCTGAAAACCGACAAGCCCTGGTGTGGTTCCTGAATGGCTTCCCACCGGTTCTGGCCCCCACTCTGGGCAGGAGAATCGGCAGGAAAACCAAGCTAGGAAGGTAGGTGTCCCCACCTTTGCCAACCCCACGCCTCAGGTGGGGAGGCGAGGTGAAGCACCCATCTCAGTCCTCTCCATCTTGAAGATGGGGGGACTCAGCCAATTAGGGACAGGCTCATGCCACCCCCTCCCACTGGAGGTGGCATAATAGGGGGTGTACCCACCCCAAGGAAGAGACCAATTGGTCCCGACCTGCACACCCCTTTAACGCCCCTAAATTTAGTATTTAGCGCAACCCTGAATCTTGCCTCCTCAGATTCGAGGAAGAAAGAAGAAGGACCGAAGAGCCGTGCTGACCCAGGAAGGAGAGGACACCTACTGCTTTGGCCCCAGGCCTACCAGCCTGGCCGTACTCCGACCTGCCTACATCAAAGAAACCGGCGTGTCCCGCAACCAACAGCGCCCCAGAAGCCGGAGGACCTGCCAGCACTCACCTTACAGACTCTGTCTCCTGTGAGCACCGGATTTGCTCAAGCAAAGACCTGAATCCGGATTCAGGTGACTCCGCGATCCTGCGCCACTCTGCACCTGGCGGCCACGGCCTGAGTTGGAGTGGCCCAACACCCCAAGGAGGTCAGTGAACTTGACCTCGGATCAGGTGACCCCCGATCTCCCCCAAGCTCCGAGACGGCGCCTGCAGCCTCAACCTGAAGGGTCCCCCGCAACAGCGACCGAAGGCGGTAAGACGACCGTGACCGAAGTGGTCTGAAGAGCCCGACCGAAGGCAGTCCAAAGAATCCAACACCCAACGGCCTTGGGTGACCCCACCGACGGTGTCCAGGCATCCCCCAAGATCCCAGCTAAACTCTCCAGCCAGTGGTCGCCTCAAGAAGTCCCCCTGCCCGAGCCTGCAGCACCTCCACAGAACCGAAGGTCTCCATTGAAAAGCACAAGGCCCCCGACATCGTTTTGGCACCCTGCACCCGGCCGCCCCAGTTACGCTGGTGGTGCAGCTCCTGTGCTAGTCGTTGGCCCCTGCAGTGCTGACCTTAACCTCAGGAGCTTTACTCCCATACCCGAGTGGCCTGCTCGTCAGCAGTCCCTAACCGAAGGCCCCCTTTTCCCCATTGGCTAACATTGGGCCCCTGCACTCTGCACCCAGCCGCCCCAGTGCCGCTGGTGGTGCAACTTGAGTGCCCATCTAGACCTTGGGAAACATTGGTCCTAACCCCCAAGATTCCCACTAGAAAGACTGTTTACTTACCCGAGAAACCACTAACACTTTTTCTCCCATAGGAAGCCATGTTATGATATTTGGGCCTAAAATGTTCTAAGTGTTGAGCTGATGTTTGTATGGAGAAAAGAGAACTAAACTGCAAAGTATAAAAAGTCTTACTTACCGTGCATTGTAAGAACCTTAGGTGTGGTATCTAGGCATACCACCCCGTACTCAAAGTAATCTAAAAGTAACTGAAAAGTATTCCAAAAGTAATTATTGTAAAATGCAAACTGCTTTCTGAAACATTACCAACCTGTAACTATTGGAACATTTATTCATAACTGCATTGCATTGTGTAAACCTGTAATCCAAGTATATTTTACTTACCTGTACCAAGTCCTGCTTGGTTCTAGAAATAAAATACAAGTATACTTTTTTTATACTTACCCAATTTGCCTGGATTCAGTCTCTAAGTGTGTGCATCAGTCTTGCTTGAGTGAATACAATAAATGCTTAACACACTCTCTGGATAAGCCTAACTACTCGCCCACACTACCACAAAGAGAGCTGTTAGTACTTACCTAATTTAGCCTCTGCTATACCTCTGGGGACTCCCTGGACTCGGTGCACACTATACCTTACTTTGGTATAGTATATACAGAGCCAGCTTCCTACATTGGTGGCAGCGGTGGGATGTAAAGCTTTGGATTTATTGGACTAACTTATTCAACCTCTGACCACATGACAAGAATCCAAAAATTGTACAACTCACTATTTTTTCCAAATTTCTAAAAGGCTTGTTAGGGCCTTGTATTAAGTCCCTGAAGCCTTTTTTTTTTTAGAAAAAAGTAAAAGTCACTGAAGTTAGGGGGGAAGTATCTAGAACTGTTAGTGTAGGTCTTCCAAAAAGAACCCCACTTTAGAAATATAATGAGCAATCCAGGGGATATGGCTGAGGAGCTTGACCTCACCCCTTACTCCACCCTACAGGTTAGAGAGTTAAGGCTTCTCTGTAAGGCTAAACAGATAAGAACTGGGTCCAACCCTACTAGGATACAACTCCAGTAATTACTGGCAGGACATGCAAGGGACCACCCCACAGAAGAATGTGAAGACCTTCAGGAGAATGGGGAAAGTAGTGAGGATGATGAAGTCTTCGACCAACCACCTCAACTACTTAGGAAGGGAACTTTGTATCCTACCCTCCACACCTAAGAGGTACAGGGTCTGGCTCCTACAGAGGTAGGGCCAACTCCATACCAGACACTGAGGACAACTTCGCTTAGGAGGATCTCCTTTTAGTAAGGATGACCAAAATACTAGACTTAGAGACTAGGCTCCTAGCTCTAGAAATAGGGAGAGTAGAGATGGGCCTAGAACCCATCAATGGTGGCAGCAATTTAAACAAGCATTGGCATAGCCAATAGGTCTCGCCTTTGGGACCTTATAAGTGTTTAGCCATGCAACAGTTAATGTTGTTGCAGTAAGGATATTGTGCTGCATAACTAAATACTTATAAGGTCCCAAAGGCGAGACCTATTGGCTATGCCAATGCTTGTTAGTTGGTAGCGGCTGGGCAGAGCACGCGCATGTGGTATAAATGGCCGATCGTTGCCATAGTAACCAACGTCGTCACACACATGGCTGCCGGAGACATGGCGCACCTAAATGGACTACAGAGTCAGACACCGAAGTAACCCCTACGATGATAGTGGTATTCAAGCGGGTACCCACTGGGTCTATGCCATAGGATGCAGACTCCGCATTTGATGTGCACTCGCGATGCCTTGTTAGCGACCTGACGCGCAGCTCATCAATGGGCCAGACTTACAAACAAACAAGCACATTCTAACCAAGCTCAAACACATTCTGTAATTAAACCGTTCCATCAAAAAATAAAAATCTATTCATAATGACAAAATAAGGAAACACGTCTCTCTGCACTCACCAAGAGATGTGAACTCTGAGGGCAACCAGCGACGTCTGATTAACCAGCAGCGGCAGCATGAACGTACAGTTGCCAGCAGGGGGCGGGAGGGGGAGAGAGAGAGAGAGAGAGAAAGGGAAAGAGTGAGAAATAGACAGAGGGGGAGAGAGAGAGCGAGAGAGGGGGCGAGAGAGAGAAAGAGAGAGCGGGAGAGACAGAGAGAAAGAGAGAGAGAGAAAGCGAGAGGAGAGAGAGAGAGCGAGAGCCCGGGAATGCTGCGTGCGCGCGCAGTCTGCTCATTTTCAAGCACTGCACTCGTGCTTGTGGCGCGCCCCTGCTCGCTCCCGCAAGGTGGATGCCGCCACAAGCACGAGTGTGTGCTTGAAAATGACCAGAGCGACGGCTAAAGGTCCTCCTATGCCGCGCATGCGCGCTGCGTAGGCGAGACCTAAAAACAAAATAACGCACATCGACAGCGCCGTAGACACGAAAAGAGACGTACAATAAGCACGGTACTCTGGAAACTGAGATTTTTTTTATTGAAATTAACTGACAAATTTCGAGAAAGCTGATTATTGTAATGCAGCTTGTTGCACCGCGCACACAAGTTTGTTGATGGTCGTGTTTTTCTTCATTTCTGGAGACGTGTTCTTGGAGCACTCGGGTTTTTTTTACGAATGGTGTAATATTTACTCGGATCAACCTAGAGGCTTTAAACCTCGAAAAAAGTCCAGTTAACCAGTAATAGTTTCTTCTAAATCCGGTCGCCACATGCAGGTTTCTGGATGTAGGAGTAATTTTGCCCAACAGACAAAAAAGGGAAATTCACCGTTTATAAAATGCACCAACTTAAACACAACTGGACATTTTCATCTAGGTCGTTTATTATGTATACCAAAATAGACCGCAAAACTGGTTAACTGGAATCTCATTGAAGAGTATAGCAATAATAAGAATAACCGTCTTTTTCCCCAAACCGACAGAAGGTATAAACTGTGTTTGTTTAGAACCCAAGAAGCGGTGTCCTTATTTCACATGGTAAGAACTGTGCACACGGCGCTGTTTCTGACTCATCTTGTGACATTCATCATCATGTGCAGTCTTACCCTGCCATGAAGCCATCAGCAACGCCGTATACTGTCCACATCCAACAAACGCTCTTTGTTTAAATAAAGCAGATATTGTGATTTGATGTTTTAATGTTTAATTGGCCGGTCCTCTGAGCCCGCGTAACCCCGAAGAAAAGTGTCCATAACTTATTCAAGACAAAAATAACGAAGGCTCTGGGATGGCTGATAAAAATCAGTTTAGTGCCGCACAAATTTTAAAACAGAAGGGAGGACTCATTTCTATGTGAGCTTTACATCATTTTCTCTTTTTATTATGTTACTTTTATATTCTGTGTTTCTTCCAGAAATTACGATTCCCATTGGTTTTACAATCACACTGTCCTTACAACATACTGTTTGCTGTGTTTCCTGTAACCCCCACCCCTGCTGTCTTTTGCATCAAACCCATCATGTCACCATGCCTTCCAACCTAAATAAATGCAAATATGTCACAGGACGAAGAGTGGCTGGACCAGGCTTTGGTACTTTCACACGTATAAACGAGGTATAGGATAATCGGCTTAAAAAATTTAAATAAAATAGAAAAAAACGTTTCAAAGAGTCTTCAATCGATGTAATCCATTGAGTAATATTTATGAAATACGACCTGTACAAACTGAAGTCCTGAAATTATAAACAAACGCAAACAGAGTTGCAGACTAGTCCTACTAAAGCTGAAAAAGCACTTCAAATAGAAAAGGTAAAAAGAACACGCTTAGAACAAAATGAAAATACACCCATCCCATTACACAGAGACCTGCCGTTGTTTCTGGGAACATATCTCTTATGGCGGTTCGCCAAGGGGTCCTTGCACAAGATGTTTGCTGAGGCACATGCTTTATTTCACTGTCTACTGGTGAAGAGAAGGTGGCCTCATTAAGTGTGTGAGGAAAGGATGTCTCACGCGCCTGAGCCATTGAGAAGGAAGAGAAGCCACAACAAAGGGACTCTAATCTAAAACCATCTTCCAGTCACTGACTCCGGTTTGAGAAACATGTAAGTTATGTCATTTTAAGAACCATGTGCACCATTTAGGTAACCTACAGAACGTGAGCTAAAGGGAACAACGATGCAAAGAAAATGGCAATAATTTAAGACTGATGTATAGAAAGTGACTGAAATGTAGGACTAATATATGGTAGGTCAGTCTAGTTTACCACCAAGGTATGATAAGTGCTTTTCATGTAAGAAGAAAGTACACTAAGTTACATGTACTGATAGTGGCTATAAGGTAAGGAAAAGAAGGCAAGGTCACTCCTATTTAAAAAAACAACACGCAGAATGTGATTCGAAATAAGAAAAAGCTAGAGGAAATTAGCCCACACGTAGAACAATGTATACAGAACGTGGCTCTAATCGACATATTCCAAGTTAAGCATAATGTACTGCAAGTGATCTGAATTTAAGAACATGTCCAATAAGTGGCTTCCATATAACAACAATCTTAGAAAAGCAATTCCAATTTACATGAATGTATAAGAAATTGTTCAAAGATAAGACCAAAATAAGAACAATATACAGACAGAAGACTTCTATGAGATTGGACCCTAAGTCATTCCACTTTCGAAACAATGCACAGTAACGTACAGTTGCCAGCAGGATGCGGGAGGGAGAGAGAGAAAGGGAAAGAGTGAGAAAGAGAGGGAGGGGGAGAGAGAGAGCGAGCGAGGGGGAGAGAGAGAGCGAGAGAGAGAGAGAGAGAGAGAAAGCGAGAGGAGAGAGAGAGCGAGAGAGAGAGTGCTGCGTGCGTGCGCGCACAGTCTGCTCATTTTCAAGCACTGCACTCGTGCTTGTGGCGCGCTTCTGCTCGCTCCCGCAAGGTGGATGCCGCCACAAGCACGAGTGTGTGCTTGAAAATGACCAGAGCGACGGCTAAAGGTCCTCCTATGCAGTGCATGCGCGCTGCGTAGGCGAGACCTAAAAATCTAGAAAAGGAAGGATCCTATGATCCTAAAATCCCCAAAGGGATTGTCCCTAAATGTGAGGATGGTGATGACATCACCAAGTGGTTCACAGCCTTTGAAAGGGCTTGTGAAGCCAGAAAAGTGAGGGGGGGGGCCTTTGGGAACTGTTCTCTGGTAAGTGCAGAGACAGACTTCTAATCCTTAGTGGGGCAGAAGCAGTCTTATGAACTCATGAAGGGCACCCTGATTGAGGGATTTGGGCTCACTACTGAGGAAAACAGAATTAAATTCAGTGGGGCTCAGAAATCCCAGAGTCAGTCCTGGGTGGAATTTGTAGACAACTCAGTAAAAACACTAGGTGGCTGGTTGACTGGAAGTAAAGTGCAGGAATATGAAGGACTTTTTAATTTGTTCATGAAGGAACACATTTTAAGTAACTGCATCAATGAAAAGTGGCAACAGCATCTGGTAGACTTAAGTCCAATTTCTCCCCAAGATTTGGGAAAGAAGGCGGACCACTGGGTAACCACAAGGGTAACCAAGACAACAATTGGGGGTGACCAAAAGAAAGGGGTCACAAAGCCTCCCCAGGGGAAAGATGGTGAGGAAACCCAAAGCTAAAATACACAAGTCTTCTAAAGGCCCTCAAAATCCTGGTCAGGGGGGTGAGCCCAAGAACTTTTCCCAGCCCACTAGTGGGTACAAGGGGAAAAACTTTGATCCTGCAAAGGCCTGGTGTTTCCACTGTAACAAGAAGGGACACCGAACTGGAGATGCTGCCTGTCCAACCAAACCAGCACCTAGTCCCCCACCAGTTTCTTCTGGTGTGGCAAATCTCCAGATGGGATCAATAGTGTGCCCAGAGCAAATCAGGGTTCACACTGAGGCTGTTTTAGTCTCTGAAGGGGAGGGAGGGTTAGCCACTTTGGCTGTCTGGCCCCCTAATTTAAAGAAATACCTGCAGTACCCCTTAGTGAATGGGATTAAGATAGAAGCCCTGAGATATACAGGTGCCAGTGTCACTATGGTGAGAGATACACTGGTTTCCCCAGAGCAATACCTAACTGGAAAAATCTATCCAGTTACCAATGCTGACAGTATCACCACTAACCATACCATGGCTATGGTGATATTAGACTGAGGGGGGGGGGGGGGGGGTTGCTGGCCTGAAACAGGTATTGGTCTCGCAATCAATCTATCAATCAATCAATCAATCAATCAGGGGTTTTAAAGCACACTACTCACCCGACAGGATCTCAAGGCGCTGGGGGGTAGGAGGGAGGGGGTGCGAGCAGCTCCGTTGGTCATTCGAAGAGCCAGGTCTTAAGGTCCTTTCTGAATTGGTGCAGTGTCGGGCTTCGTTGGATGTGGTGGGGGAGTTCGTTCCGGGTCTTGGCCATGAGATAGGAGAAGGATCTGCCACCTGCTCTGGTCCTGCGGATGCAGGGGAACGTGGCTAGGGCGAAGTCAGCAGAGCGGAGGTTTCTCTTGGGGGCGTGGAAGGAGATTCGTTCGTTGAGGAATTGGAGTCCGGTGTTATTGAGGGCTTTGTAGGCGTGCATGAGCAGTTTGAAGGTTATTCTTTTGTCCACGGGGAGCCAGTGGAGGTCGCGGAGGTGCAGCTTGATGTGGTCAAGTCGTGGGATGTCGAGGATAAGTCTGGCTGCGACGTTCTGGGCGGTCTGGAGTTTGCGAAGGAGTTTTTTTGTTGATTCTGGCATAGAGAGCGTTTCCGTAGTCCTGTCTGCTGGTGATGAGTGCGTGGGTGACGGTCTTCCTGGAGTCGGGGGGGATCCATTTGAGGGTCTTGCGAAGTATGCAGAGGGTGTTGAAGCAAGCGTAGGACACGGCGTTGATCTGGCACTTCATGGTGAGTGAAGAGTTGAGTATGCTGCCGAGGTTGCGTGTGTAGTCCGTTGGGGTGGGTGGGTTTGTGGGTTCGGGGGGCCACCAGGTGTTGTCCCATGCAGAGGGGGTGGAGCCGAGGACGAGGACTTATGTTTTTTCTGAGTTGAGATTCAGGCAGCTGTTGCTCATCCAGGTTGCAACGTCTTTCATCCCTACTTGTAAATTGCACCTGGTGATGTCGGGTTCCTTGGTGAGGGAGAGGATGAGCTGGGTGTCGTTGGCGTATGAGACTATGTTGAGTCCGTGTTTTCTGACAATGGTTGCGAGGGGGGCGATGTAGACGTTGAAGAGGGTGGGGTTGAGGGAGGATCCATGGGGTACTCCACATCTGATTTCTGTTGGTTTGGAGAGGAAGGGCGGGAGTCTTATTCTTTGAGTTCTGCCTGAGAGGAAAGATCGGATCCAGTCTAAGGCTGTTCCTTGGATGCCGGCGTCGTGGAGCCTGGAGGCTAGTGTGCGGCGGGAGACGGTGTTGAAGGCTGCTGAAAGGTCCAGGAGGATGAGGGATGCCGTGTGGCCTTAGTCGAGGAGGGCGCAGATGTCGTCGCTGGCGGCTATGAGGGCAGTCTCGGTGCTGTGGTTGCTGCGGAATCCGGATTGAGAGGTGTCTAGTATGTTGTTGGTTTCTATGAAGTGTGCTAGCTGGGTGTTGACGGCTTTCCCGATGACTTTGGCGGCGAAAGGGAGCAGTGAAATGGGCCTGAAGTTCTTGAGATCCGTTGGGTCTGTGGAGGGCTTCTTTAGGAGGGGGTTGACTTTGGCGCATTTCCAGTCGTCAGGGAATGTGGCAGTCTCAAGGGAGCAGTTGATAGTTTGGCGTAGTTCGGGTGCGATGGCTGAGGCGGCCCTGTGGAAGATGTGCGGCAGGCAGGGGTCAGTAGGTGCTCCGAAGTGGATGCTTTCCAGTGTCTCTATGGTGTCTTCTGTGGTGTGACGGGGTCCAGATGAGGAGGGTCTGTTGGATGGTGTCGATGGGGGTGGGTGTTGGGTCTGTGCTGTGGTTTTGGTCGTCGAAATTGTCGTAGAGCGTCTTGATCTTGTGGTGGAAGAAGGAGCTGAGTTTGCTGCAGAGGTCTTGGGAGTGAGGGATGTTGGTTGTTTCGCTGTTGGGTCTGGCGAATTCTTGTATGATGGCGAGTTCCTTGGAGTTGTGGGAGTTGGAGGGGATTCTGTCTTGGATGAAGTTTCTCTTTGTTGATTTGATGAGTTGGTGGTGTGCCGTGGTGGCTGCCTTGTAGGCGGAGTGTGCTTCCGGGGTTTTGCTGTTTCTCCACGTTTTCTCCAGTCGTCGGCAGGAGCGCTTGGATTCTCAGAGGTCCGTGGTGAACCAGGTGGCTTTCGTGTTGTCGTCTCGTGGTGTTCTGGAGGGGGGTGAGAGTGTTGGCGCAGTTGGCGATCCATTGGTGGATGTTGCTCGCCGCTTTGTTGGTGTCTGTCGTAGTTGAGGGGGGAGTGCAGTTGAGGGCGGAGGTGAGGTGTTCTTCGGACAATTTGTTCCAGATTCCGCGTGGTGGGCAGGGCGTGCGCTTGTGTGCGGTGGGTTTCGAGAAGGAGAAATAGATGCAGTGGTGGTCTGTCCAGAGCGGTTCCGTGGTGTGGCTGAGGCGAATGCTGTTTCCTCCGGCGAAGATAGGGTTGAGTGTGTGTCCTGCTGTGTGAGTGGGGGTGGAGACAAGTTGCTTCAGTCCTATGTTGGTGAGGTTCTCCAGGAGGGCGATGGTGTTGGGATCGCTGTGGTTGTCTAGGTGGAAGTTCAGGTCTCCGAGCAGTATGTAGTCTGTGGAAGTGAGGGCGCGGGGAGCGATGTGGTCTGCGATGATGTTGGTGAAGAGGGTGCGGGGTCCGGGAGGTCTGTAGGCGAGTGTTCCACGGAGCGTCGTTCTAGGGTTGGGCTGGATCTGGAAGTGGATGTGTTCCATGAGGGGCCAGGCATCGTCCGAGTTGGTGGTTGTTAGTCAGAGGGAGCTTTTGTGGAGCTCCAAAGCTCACAGCCGCCTGTCTGCTTGGAAATGATCTGGAAACCTCAGCATGGGCTGAGGTAGAAAGAAAAACACATGCAGCCATGCTGCAAATACCTGGGATAGTGTGTGTGAAAACAAGAGCACAATGCCTAGCACAGAGTGAAAAGGGAGGATTGGAGCCTGAAATGATGGCCCAACCTCCCAAGAGGAAAGGTAGGAAGGCTGGTGAAACAGCGTCCACACAGCAAAACGATCAGGACCCCGCTCCTCAGGGAGAGGACTCATCAGCCCCAGAGGGAATTGAGCCCATGGAGCTCGAACCTTACGAGGTAGAGCTCTTGGGACCAGGGGGACCTTCTAGGGAACAGCTGTGCCTTAGGCAGCAAGTCTGTTCTACTCTTGAAGGCCTGAGGCAGCAAGCTGCTGCACAGGTGCAGGGAAATGTCAGTGGCTTCCACAAGGTCTATTGGGAGGAAGGACTCCTGTACACTGAGGCTAGAGACCCCAAACCTGGTGCCACTAGGAGAGGTGGTAGTGCCTCAGTTGTATAGGGAGTTTCTACTCACGTTAGCACATGACATCCCCCTAGCTGGTCATCTGGGCCAGACCAAAACTTGGGAAAGATTGGTCACCCACTTTTATTGGACCCAGATACCACAAAAAGTGAAGGAGTTTGTAAGCTCCTGTGTCACCTGTCAAGCCAGTGGCAAGACAGGAGGACACCCAAAGGCCCCCTAAATTCTACTACCAGTGGTTGGGGTACCCTTTGAGAGAGTAGGAGTGGATATAGTGGGTCCACTTGAACCCTCCACAGCCCCAGGAAACAAATTTATACTAGTAGTAGTGGATCATGCTACTAGATATCCTGAAGCCATTCCCCTTAGGACTACTACAGCCCCTGTGGTAGACAAGGCCCTCATTGGTGTCTTCACCAGGGTAGGGTTTCCTAAGGAGGCAGTATCAGACCGAGGTACCAACTTCATGTCTGCATACTTAAAACACATGTCGGATGAGTGTAGAGTGATCTACAAGTTCACAACACCTTACCACCCACAAACCAATGGCCTCGTTGAAAGATTTAACAAGACATTGAAAGGCATGATAATGGGACTCCCTGAAATGCTCAAAAGGAGATGGTATGTTCTGTTGCCCATGCCCGATTTCTGCCCAGAGAGACGTGTCTCAGAAGGGAGTAGGGTTTTCACCCTTTGAACTTCTGTTTGGCCACCCTGTAAGGGGACTACTCTCTTTTGTGATGGAAGGACGGGAGAGACCCCATGTACCAAAGCAAGATGTGGTGGACTATGTACTAGGTCTATGTTCCAGGATGGCAGAGTACATGCAGAAAGCATCCAAACACCCTGAGGCCAGCCAGGAGCTCGAGATGCTCTGGCATGACCAAAAAGCTGCACTGGTAGAATTCCAACCAGGGCAACAGGTGTGGGTTTTGGAGCCAGTGGCACCAAAGGCCCTCCAGGACAAATGGAGTGGCCCGTACCCTATCCTAGAGAAAAAGAGTGAGGTCACCTACTTGGTAGACCGCGGCACTAGCAGTTCCCCAAAAGGGTGATACATGTGAACCACCTCAAACTCTATTGTGACAGGGCTGATGTAACCATGCTGATGGTTACTGATGAGGATCAGGAGACAGAGAGCGAACCCCTCCCTTACCTCCTCTCTTACAGCCCCCAAGATGGATCAGTGGATGGAGGTAAATACTTTGACACCCTCTCTGCCCAACAGCAAGCTGATTGCAGACAGGTTCTGCAACAGTATGCACAGCTCTTTTCCTTGACCCCTGGTCTGACACCCTGGTGTACCCATGATGTGGACACTGGAGACAGCTTGCCTGTCAAAACAAAAATCTATTGCCAGTCTGGCTAAGTCAAGGAAAGCATCAAAGCTGAAGTCAGCAAGATGCTGGAGTTGGGGGTAATGGAGCCTTCTGAGAGTCCCTGGGCAAGACTAGTGGTCCTAGTCTCCAAACCTCATCCACAGGGTGGAAAGAGAGAAATTAGGTTTTGTGTGGGCTACAGATACCTCAGTGCTGTCACCAAGACAGATATACACCCCATCCAAGGGCCAATGAATTGATAGATAAATTGGGGGCTGCTAAATACTTAAGTACCTTTAAATTAACTGCAGGGTACTGGCAGATTGGCATGGTCCCTGGAGCAAAAGAGAAGCCAGCATTTTCCACCCCTGATTTTCCATCTTGATGATATTGCTGTGTTTAACTCTTCCTGGCAGGATCGCATGGTCTAACTGGGGAAGCTTTTACAGGCCCTGCAACCTGCAGGCCTAATTATCAAGGCATCCTAGTGCCAGATAGGGCAGGGAAATGTTGTGTACTTGAGCCACCTTGTAGGTGGAGGCCAAGTCCAACCCCTTCAACTCAAAATCCAGACCATTCTGGATTGGGAAGCTCCCACAACCCAGACCAAAATCAGGGCATTCCATTTCTTGACTGGGTGCTATAAGAGGTTTGTGAAGGGAAATGGGTCCACTGTGACTCTCCTCACAGAACTCACCTCCAACAAGATATCCAAGAAAGTGAACTGGACAGTTGGCTGCCAAAAGGCTTTTGACACCCTAAAAGAAGCAATGTGCTCCGCACCTATTTTCAAGACTCCAGATTACTCCAAGCAGTTCATAGTGCAGACTGATGCCTCTGAGCTAGGGATAGTCACGGTCCTATCCCAAACCAATGACAATGGACAAGACCAACCTGTAAGCAGAAGGCTATTCCCCAGGGCACAGAGTTGGAGTGCCACTGAGAGGGAGGACTTTGTTGTGGTTTGGTCCCTGAAGAAGCTGAGACCATACCTGTTTGGTACTCACTTCCTCCTTCAAACTGACCACAGACCTCTCAGATGGCTAATGCAGATGGAAGGAGAAAACCCAAAACTTTTGAGGTGGTCCATATCCCTACAGGGAATGGACTTTACAGTGGACATAGACCTAGAACTGCCCATGCCAATGCACATGGCCTTTCCAGATTTTTGATTTTTCCACTTAGACAATGAAGACTCTCTTGGGAAAGGTTAGTCTCATCCTCTTTCGTTTGGGGGGGGGGGGGTGGAGGGAGGTGAGGAGGGGGTTGTGTAGGAAAGTGCCCCTTCTTGCATGGTTACCCCCCCACTTTTTGCCTGACATCTGATGCAACCTGACTTGATGTGCCCTGGGTCCCTGCCAATCAGGTTGCCAGGGCCTGTGTTCTTTCCCAAAACTGTACCTTTGTACCCACAATTGGCACATCTCTGGCCACAGGTAAGCCCCTTGGAAAAGGTACCATGGGTACCAAGGACACTGTGGCCAGGGAAGGCCTCTAAGGGCTGCCTCACATATGGTGCCACCCTTAGAGGCCCTGTACCTAAACACCCACACCCTGCCACTGCAGGCTGTGTGTTTTGGTGCAGAGAAAAGTGAAGAGTCGACATGGCACACCTCCCTGTGTGCCATGCCTACAACCCACTGCCTGAGGCCTGGGTAAGTCACCCCTCTATCAGGGTGCATTAGCCCCTAGGTGAGGGCACAGTGGCATGAGCCCTGTGCCCCTACAGTGTTTAAGTCCATTCTTAGATACTGTAAGTGTAGTAAAGCCATAAAGAGTATATGGTCTGGGAGTTGGTCATTACAAACTCCACAGCTCCATAATGGCTTTACTAAAAACTGGGAAGTTTGGTAGCAAACGTCTCAGCACATTAAACCCACACTGATGCCAGTGCAGGATTTAATGTAAAAGGCACTCAGAGGACATCTTAGAGATGCCCCCTGAAATCGACCAGCCCTGGTGTGGTCCCTGAATGGCTGCCCGCCATTTTCACCACCAGACAGGTTTCTGGACCCCTGGGTAGAGAGCCTACGCTCTCTGGGTCCAGAAACAAAGCCCATCCTGGGCAGGGGTGTCATGCCTCCTCCCCCAGGATGGGCTGGGTCCACGAAGGGGAATCTTCAAAGGCCTGCTGCCTTTGGAAGCTGTCCCAGCCTTTTGCTGCCCCCAGCAACTGGCTCCCACCGGTTCTGGCCCCCACTTTGGGTGGGAGAATCGGGGGGAAACCAGGATAGGAAGAGAGGTGTGCCCACCTTTGCCAACCCCACCCCTCAGGTGGGGGAGGCGAGGTGAAGCACACATCTCAGTCCCCTCCATCATGAAGCCAATTTGGGAGAGGCTCATGCCCCCTCCCACTGGAGGGTGGCATAATAGGAGGTGTACTCACCCCAAGGAAGGGACCCATTGGTCCCGACCTGCACACCCCTTTAACGCCCCTAAATTTAGTATTTTGGGGCAACGCAGAACCTTGCCTCCTCAGATTCGACGAAGAAAGAAGAAGGACTGAAAAGCTGTGCTGACCCAGGAAGAAGAGGACACCTACTGCTTTGGCCCCAGCCCTACCGGCCTGTCCCGACTCCGACCTGTCTACAGCAAATAAACCAGCGTGTCCCGCAGCCAGCAGCCCCCCAGAACCCGGAGGACCTGCCCTGCACTCACCTTACAGACTCTGTCTCCCGTGAGCACCGGATTTGCTCAAGCAAAGACTTCAAGACCAGAATCCGGATTTAACTGACTCCGCAATACAGCGCCACTCTGCACCCGGCGGCCACAGCCCGAGTGGCCCAACACCCCAAGGAGGTCCCCCCAGCGATCCTGACCTGGGATCTGGTGACCCCCGATCTCCCCAAGCTCCGAGACGGCGCATGCAGCCTCAACTTGAAGGGTCTGCCCCTGACCGCGACCGAAGGCAGTAAGATGACCCCGACTGAAGCGGTCTGAAGAGCCCGACTGCGACCGAAGGCGGTCCTAAGAATCCGGCGCCAAAAGACACCCCACGGTCTTAGGTGACACCGCCGACGGTGTCCAGGCATCCCCCAAGATCCCAGCTTACCTCTCCAGCTGCTGGTCGCCTTCAGGAAGTCCCCCTGCCCAAGTCAGCAGCAACTCCACATAACCGAAGGTCTCCACTGAAAAGCACAGGGTCCCGACGTCTTTTTGGCACCCTGCTCCCGGCCGCCGCAGTGCCGCTGGTGGTGTAGCTCCTGTGCTAGTCATTGGCCCCTGCAGAGCGGACCTTAACCCCAGGAGCTTTGCTCTCATACCTGAGTGGCCTGCTCGTCAGCAGTCCCTAACCAAAGGCCCCCTTTGCCCCATTGGCCCCTGCACTCTGCACCTGGCTGCCCCAGTGCCATTGGGGGTGTAACTCGAGTGCCCAACTAGACCTTGGGGAACCTTGGTCCTAACCCCCAAGACTCCCACTCGTATGCCGTGTACTTACCCGAGAAACCGCTAACACTTTTTCTCCCACAGGAACCCATGTTATGAGATTTTGGGCCTAAAATGTTCTAAGTGTTGAGCTGATGTTTGTATGGAGAAAAGAGAACTAAACTGCAAAGTATAAAAAAGCCTTACTCTGTATTTTAAGAACCTTAGGTGTGGTATCTAGGCATACCACCCCCAGTACTCAAAGTAATCTAAAAGTAACTGAAAAGTATTCCAAAAGTAATTATTGTATAATGCAAACTGCTTTCTGAATCATTACCAACCTCTAACCTTTGGAAAATTCAAATATAACTGCATTGCATTGTGAAACTCTGCATTCCAAGTATATTTACCTACCGGTTCCAAGTCCTGCTTGGTTCCAGAAATAAAATACAAGTATACCTTTTTTATACTTACCCAATTGGTCTGGATTCAGTCTCTGAGTGTGTTCATCAGTCTTAATTGAGTGAATACAATAAATGCTTAACACACCCTCTGGAAAAGCCTAACTGCTCGCCCACACTACCACAAAGAGAGCTGTTAGTACTTACCTTATTTAGTCTCTGCTATACCTCTGGGGACTACCTGGACTGTGTGCACACTATACCTTACTTTGGTATAATATATACAGAACCTGCTTCCTACATTTGTGAATTAAATATTCATTATTTGTGTATTTGTTTGATGAATGCTTGTTTCCATATTTTTGTATTTTGTTTTGTGTTTTAAATAATTGAAATTGCTTAGTTTCGGGTCCCCAGATTCCAATAATGACTCAGTGGTGGGCCCCGGATTCCAATAATGATTCAATGGGGATCCCCAGAATCCAGTAATGATTAAGTGGGGGATCCAGAGAAGTCAAAATGGTAAGAACCACTGCCCTAATTTCTCAAGTTTTTCAACAAGTGAGGGAAAATTGTACTGAAGCACAAAAGGTAACATTGATATATAAAGTTGTTTAACAGCACAGAACAGGCCAATCTGATTCACAAGGACACATAGGTTGGAGTGTCTTGTGTGAGAACATACACACAGTAGGAAATCAAAGTACATAGGCACTGGTAATAGTGAAATTGGCGGGACCCACTTATTTTATATGACCAAATCCTTTTTACCCAAATGAGGCATGTGCCCAGAGTCAAAACTGATACATCACAAGCTTCCTGCATTGGTTATACTAACTCGTAGTCCTGTAACAGCATTATCAGAATGGAAAGATGTGTCCGGCATATGTCCTTACTGTTCTTTCAACGTTGCTTTACAAACTTGTTCATGTGTATTTGTATACACATGTATAAAAATCAAGAAAGGGCTTAAGCAAACATTCGGGGTTTCACACCTAGAGAGGCACCAACTAAAATCCTATCTCAAAATGTAGTTTATTAGGCTTGTATCATTTGAGAAATTGACACCAAAGAGAACAACTACATTTACAAAACAGTTTAACATACAGTGTAAGTGGATGTGGGCAGTGACCTTGGAGAAGGTCGCCATACAAGCAAGTCCTGTGTACACCTATTTGTTCTAAATCATGCAGTGCTGCTTTCACATACTTAGAAAGCCTTCACAGAAGGAGAGGACCAGCCTGGTGAGGGGCTTCGTATTGCTGTTCAGAAGACAATTCTTCATGCAAGGAGAGTCCATGCTATATATTCTGGCATATATCTCCGCTCTTAGGGAGAGCAGTCTTAGTAAAGAGGAACACATACATATCCAGTGAGACTTAAGACACATGTCAGAGTCCAGTGATGAAAAGTGAGATAAACCCAAAATTGGTCCAACCGGTGCTAATAAGGTGGAGATGCCTAAATCTGTTATTTCTAGGCACTTGGGTAGACACCATTTCCTTGGCGTGCTTGAACCAAAAGTTACAATCTCAGGGAATTGCAGTTGTGGGAAACCTTTTGGAGCTCCATGCTCGTGAAAAGACCAAATGAAAGGCAGCGCTGATGGTCAGTTCTGCTCAAGAGCTTTTAGCGCCACACATGAACACCAAATTCCTTGAGATATCTTTGACCATTAGAATCATTATCCATCAGTTTCTACAAGAAGACAGGATTCACATTTTTAACAAGAGCCCTGATGCCATTCAGATTAATTAAAGTGCCTTGTGAAAAGGGTATCCAGGTGCCCACGTGCTGTCAGATAGTATGCGCTCTCAGACTGAATACATCATTTGATGCCCAGACTGGCTGTGAACTGGCAGGAATATGACAATGAAGGAAGGGAAGACGGACTCACAACCTATTGTGCTCCATACAGGTTGTGCTCTGTGATTTCATGATATGATGCTGCTTAGTCAAAGAGAGGAGGCCGAATAGAATGTGTCTATTGTGACTAAGGTGCTGCTGCCACTCTGTAACCATGGTTGCTGAAAGCATAACCCAACCTCCTGGCAGTAGGACGCCATTACTGCTCCCTGCACAGAGGAAGATCAGAGGGGCTCCAAGTTTGTTGGGGCTTTATTCTTTTTCCTCTTGTTTTTGGTGGATGGTGCAATATACTCCAGCGACTCCAGGCGGTAAGGGCGGGGCTGGGGCATGTCCAGCCCGACAGGCGACACAGACGACATGTTGGTAGTCATCATGGTGGAAGTGTTATTCAGAGGTGCTGTGAATACTGGCGGAGTGTTGTGCAGAGCTGCAGAAGAGAAGGACAGAAATACAGATTGTTACTGAAAGGAAAGGACGTGAAGATCTTCTTATGTATGTACATATTAGACACATTTTCAGCAGCCTTGGGAAATATTTTTTTCCCCAAATGACTTTCACTTGATACTAATGTATACAACTGTTATGTATATCTGTGAAGCACACTATCACCTGCAAGGGTATCCTGCCGCCGAGCTGTCGAATGTACTTCGATAATGCGTCTTTGGCAGATAAATAAGGTCACAGACTTAAACAGAGCTTTTGGAACGGACGTGGGGTGAAGCAGAGTACTAATACGTATTTAATCTAAAACTATTTGAGACCTCCAGGGCCAAACAGGCTACCCTTTTGCCATTTCTCTTAATTTACAGCTTTAACTAAGCTTTCCAAAATCGTACTGTACGTTGAGGTGTAGCCTGTTTTTTCATTGCTCACCAACCTGTAGTAGGTGGCTTGTGAAAATAGCAAACACAGACCTGCAGGAGAGGGGTTTCTAGCTAGACAGCAACCCTATAGCTGGTTTCTCCAAGGTTGCAATGCTTTTTTGGATTAATTGACAGTACTGCATTTGTGTTTTCTTGCAATCTTACAAATAAACGGACATGAAATGCACTAAATTGTATCACCCTTTTCCATTGGAACGCTGGAAATGCTTGTTCTGCATGTGATTATTGTCGACGACACAGTAAGAGACCTTTGAAAAATGCACAACACAAGGTAAAACGCAGTGTGGAGTGGGATTTTTTTCTATCCCAGTCAGAGACTGAGCTAGCAAGACTATGGCCTGATTCAGAGGCCAGGGCGAAATTCAGTGGAAAACTCCCCAGCAAAAATAACATTTGCACCAAGTGACTGCAAATTACAATAGAAAACTGTATGTTAGGATTACTTTTGCAAGGGGGAGAAACTACGGCTAAGAAAATATAAATGCTTCTCAATTTTGAAATCGAAGTTATTTCAAGTCTCATAAGCAGTGACTATTATTTGGACCACTGTTGTGCCAAGGGTACGTTTTTCTACGGAGTCAGATTGTACTCAGTTTGCTCCATTGTACATGATTAATTAAGAAACGGCCAGCCGGATCATGGTGGTGGATAATCCCCTATTAATAATTCCCTGTTGCGGTTCCACGTACGCTATTTCTACTTTCTTCAAGAAGACCAAAAACTCACTAGACCTAGAGAATAGTTCAGTGAACCCTCCATGAACAATCAGAACATGTTTTGGAACTCATTGTTTTAAAATGAGAACTTAGTCAGAAGCTCACTGGTACAGGCAGTCAAAAAAAGGAAATGGTGTCCGCTCCAGAGTATTTTGCATTAGTCTCATGGAGCAAGTGCTGTACACTCTACTCAAAGTTGTTGGTAAGCTTCACTGGACTTTTGGATGGCAATGAATGCTCTGGTGACGTGGACATCTGTTAGCCTGCCCTGAGGTATAGCCCTGGACAGACGTGAAGAGAGCAAAGGCAGTGCACAGTGGCTATTTGGCCATAACAGGGTGGCTGATGCAGGAGCAGCATGACCTGTCTTGTCTGCAGATTGAGATGTTGGTCAGTGAGGACATCAAACCTGGAATCGGGTTTCAGGCTGCACAGGCTTTCTCTAGGCAAAAGACAGGGATGTGGATATGATGGAAACCCAGAGGAAGGAGGCAGGGAACAGGAATGCAGGGATACACTGCAGATTGGACTCAAAGATGGTGGTTCCTAGATCTGTGCATTCAGGGCGGGCAGCAGACAGAAAGCAAAAGAATGGAGAGCTGAATTTTGGGGTTGAAGGTTATTGTCTTGAAGGAGGCATCCAAAAGACCATTGCATGAGCAGCATACACTGTGGAAAAGAGCAGGATTAGTCTGAGTGACTAGGAAGTACCAACCACTATTGGTACAGCATTCACACTCCGCAAGGAGGAATTGACACACCTGGGGAAAGAGGTTGGACAACACCCAAAACAGTCACCAGAAGATGGGAACGGAGAGAGTGCAATGTTTGGGTCTGAGGATGCAGGTGGCTGGGAAGAAACTCAAGGACTTCATGGTGGTGTTACTGACCTGTCGACAGAGAACTCTCATGAGGTTTGAGTGCTAGGATGCCAGCTGACACAGACCATAATGTCCATTTCCCTTTCCCTCTCACCAGTTCAGGTAGAGGCAAGGGAAAAATCTGATTTGCTGAAGTGGCGGATGCAAGCCAAGCATTAGTTAACGATCCCCTTATTCCAGTCCCGGAAGAAGTGAGATCATGCTGAAGAAAGTCCCCGGAGGCTGATTCATTAGAACAAGTAAACTTGATAAGCCACCGAAAGAATCATCATGGTGCAAACCTGCGAGGGAGGAGAAGGTGGGAAACGCCAAGAGGGAGAAACTTAAACTCAGATTCCACAGAAGGACGTTGATTCCCTAGAAAGGGAGAAGCAGAGGAGAAAGAGGCATCAGAAACCTTTCAGATGGAAGACAAATCGTCTAATAACATGGTGGAACCCAGTCGCCAGGGTGAGTCAGAGCTGTGTCCCCCTGTGGCAAGGTACAAAGCATGATCCAAGGCCAAAAGCAAGTACTCTGAAGGTGCTAGAATCACTGGTGGGGGCGAGGTTTTCCTGAAAAGTGGCAGAACAACACTGTGGGCTTAATGTATGCATATCTTTATCAGTGGCGCAATGAAATCAGAGTTGTTATTCACAATTATGGGTGAAGATGGTGTGAAGGAACCACTGTGAACTAGTCTTGTTACAGTGACATGGGTTGAAACCTTTCATTATCGTGTCAGACGGATCCCTGCTACCCTAGATCTGATCCTTTGCTTGCTTTATTTTTGTGGCACTATACGTCGCAACCTTGGTGGCTTACAATATTGAGGAGATCACCTTAGAACACTGCCTCCTGACCCAGAAGATCCCAGCCATTCCAGACAAGCACTCTCAAACAATCAGGGTATTATAAATATTTGTTTTTCTTTTTTATGGGTGTTATAAGGCTACACGGAGCAATAAAGGATCTCTCGCTATCTGCCCTTGTGATCCCTGCCCTTACATAGACTACATCAGTTTGTACACTTTGTGGCACAGCAGTTGTCATGGTGTGGCACCCCTGCATACAGCACCACTGTAGATGACCTGCTTCTTATTGAGTAAACAGTTACACTTCCGCTGAGGAGGTGATTTGCTTTGTTATGTCAAAAGATTGGGCAGGCAGAGATCCACCTTGCTATGCCTTGCTTTGTGAGGGAATGGTCTCTTCCAGGGTGTCTGAAGAAACTGATTTGATGTTGAACAGCTGATTTGATGTGGAAGCGCTGATTTGCTGTTCTCATGTCTTTAGTGCAAATGATGTAGAACATCATTGTCCTTTGTGCAGTTAAAGGTAGATTGGGGAAGAAGGAAACATGCACCATAGGCTTATTTAGGTGAAAATTCAAATAATAGGATTTGTCCATAAGATAACTATATCTTTTCCATATTGCTGTAAATTGCTTTTTTAAACATCTGAATTTTGCCAACATGATGTCTTGCAGACATTAAGGACAGAACTACCGTTTTCCAAGAGAGGTATTTTAACTCTGACTTGTGATTAGTTGAAATAGGGCTAAGCTAACTCAGCAACAAGTTCAACTACCAAGGCACAGGTGGAGGGTGCACTCGCTGGAATGTCTTGAAAAGACCCTCATGGACTCTTTGATGACTCTCTGTGAGAACAAGGTTGCTGATTGCAGAGAATTCCTGCACGGAAAAAGGATTGCCTGTTGAAATGTACCCAAAGCGTATTTAAGCAATACTTTAGCAAGATGTAGATATGGTAGGAGTTGGTGGGGTTGTGATTAAAGCTAAAGTAGGCCCCTCCCTTAACACCAGATGCAAAATAAGTTTCCATTTAACGTCATACATTTCAGTGATGAAAGAATTATGGGCCCGCGCTAAGATCGGTCTGCATTCAGGAAGAATGTCCAAATGGGCAAAATCTAAGTGAGCAGGCCTCTGGTTCAGAGACTTGAGCCTGTAGTATAATACTTGCTCTTGCTGTCTCATTGAAGATCCAGGCAGCTCTTAATAATGATTACTTGTTCAGGAGAGTGCTGACCACAGTGCTTAATGATCATCTGAAGCTGATGTTGATATAGCTCCTATTTGTGGAAGTCCAATGGAGAATAACTTAGCGCATCCATTAGGTAGTTTCTGAGTCTTGGGAGTTCTTCAGCTGAGAAGCGCACATTTTTGATGATCACAATGTCCCACAGTTCTTGTACCTCCTTGACATGATGTTGGAACTTGTACGTTCTTGTATGATGATGTAACATAAGTAGATTTTGTTGTCTTGACTTTTGAGCACCATAAACTTGTTAGGAAACCTTTGATGCCAAGCCATACCGCTTGCAAGTGCTTCCTGACTGCAAGACACTGACAGGAAGTTTTTTGCCCTCCTCCATCTACAGGCTTTTCATGGAAAGTTGTCCTCCAGCCCCCTATCGAAGTATCCATAGTTAAGGTGATGGTGGGACATGGCTGCTGAAAAGGTAAGCTGATCAACAAATTCTCAGGAAGTCTGCAATTGAGGAGTGCCTGCTAGAGAGGACAGGTAATCCTCACTATATCCTCTCATGTCCTTAAGGCTTGTTGCCACCGCTGTTCCATTTCCTGTTGGACAAGTCGCATTCTGAGTTGGAAGGAATGAATCAATAGAAATTCAATAAAGGTGGACTTGCAGGCTCTTTCCTGAACCATGGCACATTGAATATGTCTGTGGCCACAGAGATCAGTTTTATAATGAGGTTTTGAGAGACGAGTACCTTTCCCTGAAAGGTGTCCAGAACAGTCTTTAGGAAGAGGAGATTTCTGGTAAGCAGAAGTTTGGACTTACGCTCATTCAAGGTGAGACCTAGATGTTGAAACAGAGTTAGGCAGGCATCTCTGGATACTGTGGCCCTTTGTACCAATGGTGTCTTCTGGAACCAGTCCTGCTACAGGCACACCTGAAGACCTTGCTTTCTTAGATGAGCTGCCATCATCACTAGGCATTTCGTGAAGATCCTTGAGGCATACTTCAGGCTGAAGGGATCTGATCTAAATTGATAATGCTGACCCTTCAACTGAAATTCTCAAATATTGTCTGTGCATTGTATGTATTAGAATATGGAAACTTGCATTCAGTGGTCTAAGGAAGTAAGGAAATCTCCTTTTCATGAAAATGAAATAACTTTCTGTAGGGTGGTCATCCTGAAGGATTGACACGTCTTCTTTGACTAAGAAGAATCGGGCATAGAAGCCTCAGTTGGTTTGGCCCCTGTTCCATGGCACCTTCAATGGGTAAAGGAAGAATCTCTTGTTGCAGTTCTTGACTATGGGGATGCTTTTCTTGCATTGCCTGGTAGCATGGAGATCTATGATTGGATTCCAGGGAGTGCCCTTACTCCACTTTTTGTAGTGCCCAGGGACCCGTACTGGCTGAGATAAGCTGACCGCCAATGTTCAGAAGTCAGGGTCTTATTTCAGTGTCTTTAGATCTAAATTGTGAGGACCCCTGCTCCTGGTAGCGGTTCAGTTATAGGATTGCTTTTGCTGCTAGATGCATAGCCTTGATTGGTGGCAGTCTGGCAGTACTGATGGGATTGGCTGCTCTGGTAAAAGTAAACTCCTCTACATGACTGAGCCCATCTGAAGCCATGAAAATAAGTAGGTCTTCTGTACCACAAAACTCATAATAATTGGACAGTATACATACTTTTATTCTTTGAATATATGTTACTACAGAAGAATCCACACCCCATCTAAATTCTACTACTCGACGTCCTTGCCAATTATTGAGTAAGGGTGCTACTTGATCTGTTATGACCAGAGGGTCCTGATGAAGACCCCCATGTAAATTGTGACTGGGTCAAAACCTCAGTATTTGTAAATAAAGTTTGGACTGTAGACCACTGATTTTTGGCACAGATTTGAATCGCTCTCTCACAGTGTCTTAAAATACTACTACTCCTGGCCCAAAAAAAACGTATTTTCAATTGTCATTTGGGTTTTTCATTAATGGGCACAGTTGATACACTAAGCACTGCATGATGTCTCTACAAAACCGTTTATGTATAGCACAGTTACGATAGTTATTTGTCATCATCTATATTTACTCTTAGAAATTTCATGGCTTTATCCCAGCTAACTGGGATTTTTCTTTATTACTTTACTACATGATTTGTGGCCCTTAATATGTGTGATTTTGTAATGATTAAGACCGTTTTAGTCCCTCAAAGGCTTGTGAATCCCTTTTCAAAACTAACTAGAACTAATAACTCTCTTTCATGGCAGTATATTACCCAGGTTCCTATGCTTATAGGGTAGCATTTTACTTGTGCTCTCTTTAGATAATCCGTGAGGCATGCTGGAGCTGACGCTGTAGCACAGGGTTTTCCCTCTGGATGGACAACCACAAACTGGACAGTCAATGATGCTTGCGTTAGCTACAACCATGCACACCATACATGATATCAGATTGGTATAGTCTTGCCAGATTTCTCTAGCTGTTATTTGAAGATCTAGACAAAACACTGTTTCTCAACCGAGGTCATTGATTGGGTAAAGAACTTCAAGGCCCTCTCTATCAAAAAATGAAAGTGGGCAATACGGTCAGGGGGAGTGCGGGCTTGTAGTGGCATTTGTTTGGAATTCTATAGCATGTATATAATCTTGCAACTCATTGAATTTTTTTATTTCTATCTCTTTCCTCTTCCAAAACTTCACCATCCCCATTCTCTCCCACACACTCTTAGCCCTTACCTTAATTTTTCTCCATTCCACTCAAGTCCCTAAGTGTTGGAAGCATCCGCTGATTGGGAAGAGGCATTGGTGGTCGTTGGCGAGTCAGTCATGGAGACGGCGGTGGAGGAGGCAGAGCTTGCACTAGTGGTTGAAGTGGTACTTGTGGCCGAAGTTGTGAGTCTGGAACGGCTGGATAAAAGGTCGCCATCATGTGCAGACTGTAGAAAGTCCAAAGGAATCTGCACCATAGAATGGTCTCTGTAGTATCTTCTCAGTTTGGCAAATGTCTGGTAAACTGCTCAGAATATAGCCGCTGGCACCATATCTTGCTAGTAGTGCTTCCTGTTGGGCCTTCAATTTACCATCACACTGTGATATTTTCTAAATTCAGTTAATCTGCTCTGTAGGTCATCTCCAACTGTTGCTGTCCTCTGCCTCTTGTATGTCTAGCAGTTAGGCTGGGTCTACTTTATGACCTTCAGACTATACGACATGGACTGGCCATAATGGGCCTGAGGACCTCAGGACCACTAGAGAGGATGATACTAAAACATCTGAACTGACTTGTTCAAGTTGTGTTTTTTCTGTCATTGATGGTACTGTGAATGCGGGGGTCATCGCTGAGTTTAAAAACAGAACCACTCATGGCAGGATTGTTAATGAGGGATCTATAGGAATGTGTAGGACAACTGACAGTAAATGTCCCACTGACGAGGAGACCATCAACACTCTTGAGGGGTCATCAGTTGGAGAGCTGTCAGTTGAAGGCCTAAAGCCGCCAGCATCATCAATGACAAGGGCAGAGCCGACAAGGCTGGTGCCAACGCAGGTGTAGATGAGGAGTGTGCAAATGGACTGTTAACTAGGGAGTCTTTGCAGCTGCTGACAACGATAAAGATATACGTTTGCTTATAGACAGCTAGTTGTTTTTTCAAAGTCGAAGGAGCCTCTGCTGTTGTCAGGGGTGTAGGCAGAAAATCAGCAGGAGACTTATAGAAGCAAGATGTCTTCCCCATTTGGAACGATGTCTGTTCTGAAGCCTTTTGTTAATGATTGTGCCTCTACAGAGGAAGATTTTTTTGCCTAGAAAGATAGACGTGGACCGTTTCTTTTGCTAAGTCCAATCTAGACATAACATGATACTTCTGGTTTTCTTCCTTCTTTATGGAAGCGGTAGGAGGGGCACTTCACACAATATCATATCCTGGATGGGGTTGGGGGGGGGCAGATTGTTCTTTTTCATGGAAAGGCTAGACACCTTTTTCTGTTACATAGACTTTTAGTTTGAAATGTCTTGCAAATGTTCCATTTTAATACTGTATGATTAGCATATAGACGGTAAAGGCATTTGGTGTGTGGCTCATCTGTGAAGAGCTTCTTTTAGCTGCGTTTGGAACAGGCCTTGAAGAGGGACTTGTGTCTTTTAGATGAATCTCAGCCATGGTGATGATGAAAAATTCTCTCCTGGACCACCAAAAAACCAAGAACGCCCTCACTACAATGTGGAACCTGAAGATGACTTTGATGGAAATGATCCTGATATGAAGCTGATGGTAATATGGCAAATGTGCAGAGCTCTGTCCAGGCACACCCTGACACCCAATGTGCTGTAGAAATCCAACATCTGAGTGTCTTACAGAGGAGTGGAGTGACCAGCTACATTGGCTACAGTTTGGGAAGATTCAAATGAGGTGAATGTGCCACTAAACAAACACAACTAGCGGCCTGCTCCTATATCCGGGAGTACCAGATCGCCTGCTAGAAGGCGTAGACGGTCCAATGACTGGCAACGTGTTGGGAGGTCCCCTCCGCCAGCGAAGCCAGACGTGTCCGCGAGTCTGATAGAGAGAGAAGCAGCTGTTACCTCTGTGGTGTTGGTGACCGACAACTCTGGGACCCCCTGAGGTCCATATGGCTGGCACTGGTGGGATTATTATGCGGCGCCGGAGGCCGGCAGTTTTGGGAGAGTTCTTGTTCTATCATCTCAGTCCTTGTGAGTTGGAGTGCCCTGTATCAGGAGCGGGCAGAGTTCCCTGATGGCGCCATGTTTCCCTAACGGATGGATCCGCAAGACAGACTGTAGTCACTACAAACGACTGTTGCATCTCTCTCCTTTTTGTGTTTTTTTGTATTGGGGTCTGGGATTTGGGGGTTTGTTAGGGGTTTGGGATTATTTTGGGGGTCCGCATCAGTTCTCCAGAAGGCTAGGAGTGGATTAAACCCACAGGCAAGGCACACTTATCCACTCAACGCTATTGGCATTAGGTACCACATGGGCTCTTTCCTTCTCGGTGGGGATTATGGGTAGGGATCTAAAGATTGTGAGCCTAAATGTACAGGGCTTAAATAGCCCTGTTAAGCGCTCGGCCATCCTCTCCCTCTTGGAGAATGCGGAGGGTGACGTGTGCCTATTGCAGGAGACACACCTTCTTTCTAGGGATACTAAACGGATGAAAGATAAGCGCTTCCCTCTACAACTCTGGTCCTCAGGCCCGGCCAAGAAACATGGAGTGGCGATCCTCTTTAGTGCTCGCACCCATTGCAAAGTCCTTTCCCAAGTGGCCGACATTAAGGGGAGATTGCTGGCCGTCCGCATTCAGTGGGGGGAGACGCAGCTAACGGTGGGATCCCTTTATGCCCCGAACGAACGACAAGAGCCCTTCCTGCGGGCAGCCCTTTCTGAGGTGTTAACGTCTCCTGATGCATCGATCCTAGTGGAGGGGGACCTGAACATAGTGATGGATTCCGGGATGGATAGGTCTGAGCAGCGGTCCTACCAAACAGGAGCAATATCGAAGGGGGGGAGGCAGTGGCTCCTTGAGGGTGGGTTGAATGATGTGTGGCGCGTTCAGCACCCCTTAGAGCGCGATTACACCATCTACTCTGCGGTGCATAAAACTTACGCGCCTTTGGACCACTTCTTAGCCACATCCTCTCTCCTGCCCCATCTATCGGCTGCGGATATCTCTGCGCGCTCCCTCTCGGATCACGCCCTCATCTCGGTGGTGCTCACCTCTCGGGGTTCGCGTCCGCCGCCGTCTGGCTGGCGTCTCCGTGACTCCCTGCTCCACTCGGAATCGGTGGTCACACGAATGCGGGACACTATCACCCAATATCTCGCAGCCAACGACCAGGACGGTATGGCCCTTGCATCGGTGTGGGAGGCTTTGAAATTAGTAGTGAGGGGGGAGTTTATCGCGATTGCAGCGTCACATGCGCGGTTACGCAAAGAGAAGCGCGCAGAGTTGGAAGGGGAGGTAGGCGCCCTGGAAGCGGTACACAAGAGGACTGGGGCCCCAAGAGTCTGGAGGGAATTAGAGGCTAAGCGGCGCATGCTGAAACACCTTGACTTAGATAGAGCAGAACACGCCCTCCTGCGCCTGCGACACAAATTCTACCTTAGCAGGGATAAAGGGGGGAGGATGCTGGCGCATAGGCTACGAGCGCGAGCTCAGCTGTCGGCCATACAATCCATCAGAGACTCTCAGGCAGTTGAACATACCACTGACGCCCTCATCGTGGAATCCTTTTGGCAGTTCTATCGGGGTTTGTATAGGAAGGAAGCAGCGGACTCTGAGGGGATAGCGGATTACTTGGCGTCCTGCAACATTACGCCTCTCTTTAAGACGTCAGCGGATGCCTTAGACACCAAGATTCGCATTGAGGAGGTCGTATCTGCGATCGCTCGGCTGAAGGTGGCCAAATCCCCGGGGCCGGATGGCTTCTCTGCCATATTTTATAAAACCTACTGTGTGGAGCTGGCTCCTCTTTTAACCCGCCTCTTCAACTCCTTTCTTGATACAGGAGAGGTAACTCCTTCCATGTCTGAAGCGGCAATCACTGTTATCCTTAAGCCTGGGAAAGACCCTAAAGACTGCGGTTCGTATAGGCCGATCTCTCTTCTTAATATTGATGCAAAACTCTTTGCGAGCATTCTGGCGGCAAGACTCAACCCCTTGATGGATGGCATCGTAGATCCGGATCAGGCGGGCTTTATCCCAACGCGGCAGGGGGGGGATAATACTAAACGGCTCCTCCACCTCATGGACCTGGTCCACCGCTCTCGGGCTACGGCTTTCTTTCTCTCTATTGATGCCGAGAAGGCCTTCGATCGAGTGGACTGGGAATACCTATTTGCAGTTCTGAATGCCTTTGGGATGGGTGACAGCTTTATAAGCTGGGTCCGGTGCCTTTACGCAGCCCCTAAAGCAGCGGTGCGAGTAAATGGGAGCAGGTCGGCCCTTTTCCCCATCACTAGAGGGACGCGACAGGGACGTCCTTTATCCCCGTTGCTTTTTGCGCTCTATATGGAGCCTTTTGCCCAACGTATACGGTCAAATATAGGCATTGCGAGGATTAAATTCGGGGCTGACACGCACTAAATCAGTCTATACGCTGATGACGTTATCCTATCGCTCACCCAGCCTCACTCTTCCTTACGGTACCTATCGGCGGAGCTCATTGAATTCGGGAAGGTTGCAGGATTTAAAGTAAACTTCTCAAAATCGCAAATTCTTAATATCTCTGTTCCCGATGTGGAGGTTCCGGATCTGCAGCAAGACTTCGCCTTTCACTGGGCTGATTGTGACATCCCATACCTAGGTATTCGATTGACCTCTTCTGTAGCTCATAAGGTATCCCTCAACTACAAGCTACTGGTAGATCAAACTATCAAAGCACTTTCAGACTGGACCCGCCTTAACCTGGCTTGGTACGGGAGGCTGGCAGCGGTGAAGATGACTATACTCCCGCGCATCCTTTACCTTTTCCAGATGCTCCCTGTGAGTCCCCCCCCAGGCACTATCCGGAAACTGCAGGGCCTCCTCAATGCATTCTTGTGGAACAACAAACGGCCAAGACTTGCATTACCTCTCGTCACTACGCCAAAGGCTGTGGGTGGGTTGGGCTTTCCCTTACTGATGGCCTACTATCAAGCCTCCTGTCTCAGGTATATCGTGGAGTGGAACAGGCCCTTGTCTAGCAAATACTGGAACTTTCTGGACCAGACGGTGGCGGGTCATAACATCTGGCGTGAGCTGTGGCTACCGCGCAGGCACAGAGCGTGGGGCCTTTACTCTTCCCCGGTGACCTCCCCGACTCTGAAAGCCTGGGACCAATTAGCGCAGCGCAGGGGTTGGACTACTTTCCCTTCCCCCATGACCCCCATTGTCGACAATCCCGATTTTCCACCGGGATGTGCGTCCCCAATCTTCCAGCGATGGAGGGAGGAGGGCTGTAAGAGGGTGGGATCTCTCTTCGACCTGGACGGCCTGATCCCTTTCTCCCAATTGCGTGGGGAGTACTTCCATCTACCAGAGACAGATGCTTTTCAGTACTCGCAATTAACGCACTGGGTGACCCAACCTGCTAACTTCGCTTTAATGTCCCGTTCCTTGTCGGCTTTTGAGAAATGGCTAATTTGCAAGACAGATGATCGCAAGCTCATATCTGATTTATACGCGATGATCTTGTTGCACCCCAAGAAGCAGCGTACGAAGGCGCAGGTTCGCCGGGAGACGGAGTTGGGGCGACCTCTGACACGTAAAGAATGGGAACACGTTTTTATCGCGTCCATCACACTGCCTCTAACACTGCGGGTACTGAATCTGCTTATAAAGTGGCCGCTTATTGGTATTATACTCCAGCGCGCATCAAGACTTGGGATGTAACGAAGTCGGGCCTCTGCTGGCGGGGTGCGGTCATCCGGGTACACTGGTGCATTTGTTGTGGCACTGCCCGAAACTAGTGCGGTACTGGAAGGTAGTCCTTGACGACCTAGATGATGCTTTTCAGATTACATTTCCTCGGGCACCTGAGCACGCGCTGCTGGGCCTCCCCCATCCTAAGTCCTTCCCTTTGCGCTCGCTGAGGGGCCGACAGATAGCATTAGCTCTGGTAGCGGCGCAGCAGGTTCTCTTAGCGCAATGGGGTTCCTTGGCCTCACCTGACCCAAGAGACTGGATCCAATGGCTTTGGCACCTTCTGGCTATGGAACGCCTTTCAATGGGCATTGACGGTAAAGGTGCTGAATATGCGAAGCTATGGGGTCGATTTCTGCATCTCCTTTCTAAAGATCTGAGGGAGGTCACGTGCCCGAAGTACCTACAGATTCTGCAGCTCATTCCTTTGGAGCCTCTGGGGGCCACTAAGGATAGCTATGGGGCGGGGGGACACATCGAGAGGATGCGATGGGTGTAAGGAGAGGTTAGAGACTGATGCGGAGCAGGGTGGGGGGAACTGGGGGGTGGAAGGGGGGGGTGTTTGTTCCTTTTGTCTGTTTCTTTCTTCCATAAAAGTGGTACTTACGCACCTGCCAGATGGCTGGTTATAGCCCGGACATCTCTATCGCGGGGTCGCCCTCCGGGTTGTTGACCTGTACGCTGTGTAAATCATCAAGAGGTTACGCTCTGCCTGCCATTGGATGTAGGCAGCTGAGCCGTGTATTCAGATGCTTGACCACACATTAAAAAATGATTGATTCTAAACAAACACAACTGTTTTGCCTATGGGGATGTTATTACCGTTTATTGCTATGATAATATACTGGGGATTTCCAGCCGGATGACGTGGAATGATTCAAGCATGTAAAACTTCGAAAGATTGAACACTGAAGAGCTGTATATAAACATAAGTTTTTTTATTCAATTTGAGGATTTGCATTAGTTTCAAGTACCACCCCGTAATACTGATGTCCCTGCTTTGATAGCTGAATATCTTCCAACACCTTTTAATTAACGTACATGCCCTTTCCCTATCTGAGACAGTGGGCTTGTTTTTGTCAGGCTGTGCAGAAAAGCGTTCATATATTTTTGCTGGCTTAACCACCAAGACTTCTCTTGCTACTGATATGGGTGGAAGCCTCTGTCAGAAAATTAACTTCTTCAGATCGTAGCAGTCACACCTGACTTTACATAAAAATCTCAAACTAACAGCAATATCAACTGTATCAAAGACTGCCTGACGCTAATTCTAGTCAGCTTCAGGAGTGGCTCAACAGCATGAACCTGAAGGGCTTTATTCCTCAGTCAATTGACCAAGTCAAATCACATGGTTTCTCCTCCACCAGAAAGCTATTCTTGAAAACACACATGGCAACAAAGAACCAGACAACTTGGTACCCGCTATCCCCACTTCCCAAAAACAAGATGTACTTTATTAAAGCAAGATTTAGGTCTGATCCTCACCCGCCTGGACAGAGATCATATCCTACTCACCAACATCCTTTACTCCTATCAAGTCCAAGTGAAAAGTTGCAAGCACAGATGAGCCACACTCATTAATGGACTGAAGAAATGGTATTCTCTTGTCCACTTTCTCCTGACCCATGAGATCTTCACTGACTTCCATCTTAGCCTGCAAATGTTCAAGACCAGTTGTGTCATCTACAAGGCTACAATCGTCAATACCCTTCCATAGCTAGTAGAAACAACCAACATTTCTGGTGATCAGAACAACACACAAAACCTTGATAATCCACAAATTTGCAGACTAGGAGGTGCAAAATAAAGGGAACCATGCATGGCTTTTCACACTATGCACCGAAGGTCTGAAACAACATCCCTGCACAGTTTCAATTAGCCTTTAGCTTCCACTCTTCTGAAAAGAGCTGAAAGTAATATCTTCAAGGACACCTTGTCTAACATTCAGAAATGAACCTAGTGTCTCACACTTCGATATTACATAAAGGGAACGGATCATCAAACTTGCATCTATATGCTTTTGGAATGCACAATGCTCCATTGCTCCCTTGACCATTTGCAATTTATAAATGCAACACTCAGAAATATTATGTATTTCAATGACCTGTGCTACTAATGCAGGTGTGGAAGTCAGATGTAACTAGAATAAAATGCTCCTTTGCTAATGTTTAGTAGGTTCTTTGCATCAAGTACTATCATTGTTGCTGCTTAGTTTTTCTTACTGTGTTGATCGTCTGTTCGCCACTGAGGATTTGTCCATTCATGTAACAGTGTACTTTGTTATAAGTGACACTTGCAGCTTTTTAATACCACATTGGTATGTTCTTCATTCTCTTTAACCAGGGTTCCAAGGCACTAAGCGACTTCCTGGCTGGGAGTTGAGGAGCGGTGTACGTGAAGTGTGAAGTTGGTAAACACCAAGAGGCTTGCAAAAATGGCATGCTGCAGTGGATCATATTACATATAGGACTGCTTTTCTTGTATCAAAAAATCTCTCATGTGTATTAAGGAATATTATTTATGTGCTTTCTGAGTAGACTTTCCACTATTTTAGTAAAAGAGCTATCTATTAAGTTTAATTTGTGGCAACTTTGCTAAGTGTTTCACCTTTCACGATAATCAGTCCAAGACCTTTAGAGGGGCTCCAGAGACCACATTTGTCTTGGATGGAGAAAGAATCTCTCTTCCCCTCGGACATTTGTGTGATTTAATTGAGGTGGTACTTAAAGTTTAAAAAGCTCCACAGAGCTACATCTTGCTCAAGGTGCGATTTCCTGAAGGATGATTCAGAGTACCAAAAGTCAAAATGAATAGATATCATACCATCTCAGCAGGCTCCCTACAATAGGTCTATGTAGAGCATGGGCTCTTTCACGGTGGGCTGATCTAGGATCAAGTAGACCATTTCTATCCTGAACCCCAATCCTCGCTATTTCTCAGCATCAGTGGGAAGAATTGGAAGATGCCAAGTCATTTAGAGTATTTATGTTTTGTATAGTAGCATTTGTATGTATTGATATCATCTCATTCTGGTCTTCAGGGATGGGTTAGGAAGATGGAGTTTTTTTATTCAGAGGATTGTTACTTAGAATTTTCACATACAAAGTACTGCTTCGACCAAGGTGATGCTGAATTACCACTCTGAACGTTTTTTGCTCCTCATGTACAGAAGAAACCCAGGCAATTGGGGTAACTTTGAGAAAAAAATGAAATAAGGTGTAGAGTTCAATTTTATGTGATGCATTCATCTGAGAATCAGCATCACATCATACCTGCAGACAGCTTTCATTAAGTCTAAATAATGTGGAGACCCTGATGTGCTGATACTAGCTCATACAGAGAATGTCTACTCTCAATGCTCTCAAACAAAAAGATCATGCTCATTCAAATGACTGGCACCGTGTGACCACACAACTAGCACACATGGCAGAAACAGTTGCTTTTTTCCCCCCTCTCCTTAGTCTACACTTGCCTCCAATCTTCTTTCACCCTTTCTTCCTTATACATACTTCCTATACATCTACACTGTTCCCCACCATCAACAATAAACTTGTCTCTATCCTTAGCATACATTTCCTGTACACTATCGGACACATTTTCTGTATATCATCAGACCTCTGTCCCTACAGCTATTTCATCACTTTAGTTGTTTTTTAAATATCTAACTGTGTACGGAGTCCTGGTCCATACAACCTGCCTCACACCTGAAGTTATAATTTTTCTAATCTTTAAAACGTCAGTATTTCTTCTGCCCTCTATGACACTATCCAGCCAGGTTTCTGCCACCGTTACCCCACAGAGGCCACTTTAACATATGTACTGACTTTATCATAATGCTATCAGACTCTCTCCTTAGCATTACAGACATTACTCTACGATTTGCTTCTTACCTGGCTGATCCATCCTACTCATTTGAAAACAATCATCAACCACCCACCCTGCCATTAAGTGTCCCATGGGGCTGGACAGACAACTCTGAGCCGACTCAAATGTTTTAGGTGTACTCTTTATTGCTGCCTGGAACTTCGTTTGATATCAGTCCTTCACATCATATGCCCTGATGATTCTCAGGCACATATATTTTATGTGGTATATTCCTCAACTGTGATTCTGGTCTCAGCTGTCTCTTTTGTCTAATGTACCAGGGAGGAATCTAGTAAGTGCACTGAGGGTTTTTTTCCTGGCAAGGGTCCTCCTGAAAAGAGAAAAAGGAGGTGTTGTCAGGGGTCTATTCTACTCTGCTGCCAGCTTTACTCCCCTTTTTTATTCGCACTGTTTGGGATTCACCTCCCTCCTACCCATTAGTCTTAAAAGAGAAAAAAGTATAAGATGTCAAGGTGAATGTTTTGTGTCAAAACCTCTCACTCTTTGGTTCCTCCTCCTACTGGATTGAAGGGGGTTAAATATTTTCCATAGTTTTCTTTTTGTATTGGAACGTCTTGACATTGCCCTTGCATCACCCTAGTTTGTCCCCTTGAATGGTCCCCTGTCCCTACCCTCCTGCTCCAATGTCTGGCACATCCCTCTTTCTCTCCTGTGCTGTTGGTGTTCTGACAATCACCATGGGCCATGCAGGGCTTTAGCCCCACAAAAGAAGCATAAGTCTATACTACCCCTATTCACCACCTGTATTGCTTAACCCATGAGCAGTGCATTGAGTAAGAGAGCAATACCACCCATCCACAACTCCCACCAGATTCCCTTCTCCCTCTGGCACTGAATCAGTGACTGCTAATGCTACCCCTACTGGTAGCATAGATTGTTGTTTCCTACCAAATCATGGAGATGCAAAACTGGAAGTTATACTGCTGTCAGCCTTTTCCATGTAACAACTAAACAATAGACTGAAAAGTAATTAACGAATAAAACACAGCATTAAAAATATCGACTGCTTAAATATCTACTATAAGTAAATATCCCCCTACAAAAAAAACCAACATGCACCTATCAACCCACTATTAAGCACTTGCCCTCAAAAATGCGTGGACTGGCATTGGAATACCAAATTAATCCAGTCCTACAATAGGTGGAAAGTAAGTTTGGCTGGATTGTAGGAGGATACTTCTGTATGGTTTATATTTTTAAATATATGTTTTTGAGTCTATATTTTTCAGTTTGTTTTAACATGGAACACCTTTTTCCCACTGAGACTGTTTCTCCCTAATGGGTGCAATCCCTGCTGTAGTTGACAATAACCCCTGAAGTGTAACCCCCTAGACTCTTGCATCCTTTCATACCCAACACGTACACCCTATTGATTGGTCAGGGAGAAAAGACCATCCTAGAAACATAATCTATATTGCTCTGCAACTACTATGTAGCCAGCTGAGAAGAAAAAAAGGTACTGAGCCCAAAAACATCCAAAAGAACAGGTTACTTACCTTTGGTAATGCTTTCTCTGATGGATACTGTATCTACCTGCGGATTCCTCACCTTTTGAATATCCCAGGCGCCAGTCTGGACCCGGAACTTTCCACTGGTAGGGGGGCGCCGCAGTACCGCAGTACCTCGTGATGTCACTAGAGCCATAAAGCATCCCCACCGGCATGCTGATGTCAGTTACCATCCATTTTTAGCACACCTTTGAGGCGAACGGATGACACCAACATCAATAAGATAGGTGCAGTTTTCAGTTATATGACAAGAACATATCAACAGGACTATTGATATAGACAGCCATGCAACAGGAAGGTGTAAGGGTTCGTAGGAATCTGCTTGTCGATACCACAGAAAAAGTGTTACTGAAGGTAAGTAACTTGTTCTTTTGACAGTTACTTTTATCTGCAAATTCCTCAACTTTTGAATAGATTGCTCCAGCAGTCCCACACCCAGAGGTGGGTGCATTGCTAGCTATACCAAGAAATCCTGAAGAACTAGGCAAGCGAAGTGACTATCCCTCCTCACCTCAGAATCTAAACAATAGAGTTTCACAAAAGTGTGGAGGGATGACCAAGACGCTACTTTGCAGATATCTGCTACAGGCAGTGCACTTGCTAGTGCTGAAGTAGACTTGGCTCTGGTAGAAGGAATTCTAGTGCCTTCTTGAGGCTATTTGCATGCCTTGGCGTAGCAGATCTTGATGCATAAGATTATACATCTTGATAATGTTCGTTTGTGGACTAACTTGCTTTTCATCTTTCCAACATATCCCACAAAGAGTTGATCATCCATCCTGAAATCACGTGTTCTGTCCACGCAGAAGCTGACCGCTCTCTTGGCATCAAGACGATGAAGCCTTTCCTTTTATTTAGTCGAATGTGGAAGAGGTTAGAACATGAAAAGGGTAATCGATTGGCTCAAATGAAAGGGAGTAATCAATTTAGGCAGGAAAGCAGCCCTGGTTCGTAACACTTGCTTCTCAGGGAAGAAGGTGGTTAAGGGGGGTTTTACACTCCATGGTTGTAATTCGCTTATCCGCCTTGCTGACGTGATAGTGATTAAAAAATTGTCTTAAATGTTAGCAAACTTAAGAAACAATTGTGTAATGGTTCAAAAGGTGAACACATTAGGAAAGTGGGAGTAGGAGGCTATTTATTTGTGAGGCCTTTTAGAAATCTCATAACAGTGGAATAGTTAAGGAGGAATGGTCGGTTGGGTAGGCTATCCTTTAACAGTAGCCACTGTGCAGCCCGGCTGGGCCAGTGAGAGGGCAAAACAGAGAATGGCAGACAGGTGAGCTTGAAGAGGATCTATGGCTTTATCTGTACACTATTTAAGAAATTTAGCCTATCTGCCAGAATAAATAGTTTTGAGGGACTGTCTTCTTGAACATAAAACTATGTCCACCACTTCAGGGGTTAAAGAAAAAAACCCAGGTTGCCCTGCTCAATCTCCAGGCATGAAGATAGAGGCTGTGGGGGCCAGGGTGTAGAACCTGCCTGAGTGACTGTGAAAAGAGGTCTGCGTATGAGGGAGACGGAGTGGAGGGCATAGGGAAAGATGAATGAGGTCTACATACCACACCCTTCATGCCCAGTCCAGGGTGATAAGGATAACCTGGGCCTGGACGAGGTGAATCTCCCTCAACATGTGAGGAATCAAGGCTGTGTAAGGAAACACAAAGAACGGAAAGGACCACTTCAAGCAAAACGTGTTTCCCAATGCTCCCTGCATCTCATACTGGAGTGCACAGAATGTAGGGCAGTACATGTTCTCTTGAGTAGCAAATAAGTCTATCTGAGGAGGCACCCCCTGAACTCCAGTTCCTCCAAATGAGCTCCCCACCCAGAGTGGAGGCATCCATGACTACACTTATCACCTGAGAAAGAGGGTAAAAGTGCTTCCCCTGAGAAAAGCTGCTGTTCACACTCCATCACTGCAGGTCCGCTGTAGTGTCCCTGGAGATTTTGATGCAGGCTTAGAAAGCTTTGTTGTGTTGGAATCACTGCCTGTGGAGGCACCACTGGAGGACCCTCATGTGCCCCCGTGCATGGGTGACCAACAGAATGCAGGAGGCTAACAGACAGAACAGGCGCAAGACTGTCACCACTGGATGAGCGCTCCATCTTGAAACATCAGAATTATAGCCTGAATATTTTGAACCCTCTGAGCAGGAGTGAAGGCAACTCGATGTGCCCAGTACTGCCCTAATGAACAGGATGTGCTGAGAGTGCACCACGTGAGATTTGGGCTTGTTGATCAAAAAGCCCAGGTTGAACAACTAGCTTGTTGCTTGCAAGTAAGGAGACACAATTTCTGGGGCTCTGACTTTGATAAGCCAGTCGTCCAAGTAAGGGAATACCATTGCAGCCCATCTGAGATGGGCTGCAACCACTGCCATCACCTTTGTGCAGACTTGAGGAGCAGAAGTGAGGCCAAACGGAAGGACTGCAAACTAGTAGTGTTTGGACGTGACTGTGAAGCAAAGATACTTCTGTGTGACTGCAGTATAGGGATGTGTACGTAGGCATCCTGCAGGTCAACTGACACCATCCAGTCTTCTACTTCCAGCACCAGCAGAACCTGAGCAAGGATCAGCATTTCAAACTTTTTCTTTTTGAGGAACGAGTTCAAAACCTTGAGGTCTCAGATTGGGCAAAGACAACCGTCCTCTGTGGGAATCAGAAAGTGCGAAGTGTAGCATCCCTGGCCCTGTTCCTGCTCTGGAACAACCTCCACTGTGCCCGTTAGGAGTAAGGATTGCATTTCTTGTTGAAGGATATTTATTTTACAGAGTTTTATATAGCGCAGACTTGACCCGAAGGTTTCGGGTATCAGATCGCTTTACATGAGCACCAGTTGCGTGACACAAGGACACATTCATTTTTGTTAGGCACGGGGAGATTAAGGGATTTGCCCAGAATCACAGGATGTTGAGCGTCCCTGCCGAGACTCGGACCTGGTTCCCCAGCATCGAGGTCGGCCGCTCTAGCCATAAGACCACATCCTCTCCCCTATATGCAGATGGTCTTGCGGAAGTACATCTGGTTGGGGAGCGATGAGAGGTCGTGTTTGTTGGTAGGGTACAGTAGCACAAGTTACTAACTTGTGTAACGATATATCTGTAAGAGACAGTAGTTAGTGACAGATTCCTTACCTTAGAATATCCCCAGGCGTCAGGCTGGATCCGGGAAAGTTTTTGCGTAGCAGTACCCTGCTGCGCGTCGGTAGGCGGCGTCGTGCGGCTCCGCGTCCGTCGTCGGCGTCGTGATCGCCGGGATGACGTCGTGGGCAGTGCCAGACGCCGCCCCTGCGCGCTGACGTCAGTTCTGTACACGACTTTCCGCGCCAGGAACGCAGAGCCATGCAAGAAGCTGACATAGGTGTCTGAAAAATACTAGGGCCCTGAAAGGGATGTCCTTAACCCTAGAAATCAGTTCGCAGAACGGGGAGGATGGGTGGGCGGTGAGGAATCTGTCACTAACTACTGTCTCTTACAGATATATCGTTACACAAGTTAGTAACTTGTGCATCTGAAAGAGACACGTTAGTGACAGATTCCTTACCTTAGAATAGATACCCCAGCAATACCAACCCCGGTGGTGGGTCTGCGAACAAAGATCAGACAAGGAAGTCCTGGAGGACAGAACGGCCAAAGAAGCCGTCCCTCCGGACCTGACTGTCAAGGCAGTAATGCTTTGTAAACGTGTGCAGCGAGGTCCACGTAGCTGCCTGACAGATAACCGGCAGCGGAACACCGCGGCCCAAAGCCGTGGTAGCAGCCGTTGCCCTGGTGGAATGGGCACGCAGCCCAACAGGAGGCTCCTTCTTAGCCAAAGAATAGCAGGCCTTGATGCACAAGGTAACCCAGCGGGAGATGGTTCGTTTGTGCACCGCCCGACCTTTTTGGCGCCCACGTAGCCAACAAAGAGCTGGTCATCCACCCGGAAGTGTTTCGTGCGGTCGATATAGAAGGAGAGCGCACGTTTTGGGTCCAGACGGTGGAGCCTCTCTTCCTCTCTGGAAGGATGCGGAGGCGGAAAGAAGGTAGGCAAAGTGATGGTCTGCCCAATGTGGAAGGCAGTAACCACCTTTGGCAAGAAGGACGGACGCGTCCTAAGAACAACCTTGTCCGGATGGACAGACAGAAAGGGAGGTTTGCATGATAGAGCCTGGAGCTCACTCACCCGCCGAGCGGAGGTGATGGCCACCAGAAAGGCTGTCTTCAGAGTCAGAAGACGAAGAGGACAGTTATGGAGAGGCTCAAAGGGAGCGCACATTAAAAAGGTAAGAACCAAGTTCAAGTCCCACTGAGGCATCACAAACGGAACAGGAGGAAAGAGGTGTGTAATGCCTTTTAAGAACCTGTTAACAACAGGGGACTTGAAAAGGGAGGGCTGATCAGGGACCCTGAGAAAGGCCGAGATAGCACAAAGATAACCCTTTGATGGTACCCAGGGCAGAACCCTGTTGGGCCAGAGAAAGAAGGAACAGAAGGACCTCAGAAAGAGGGGCAGAAAGGGGATTCACAGCCTTTGCTGTGCACCATGCCACAAATTTGTTCCACCTGCAGGCGTATACCACCTTAGTGGAGGGACGCCTGGCTGCCAGAATCACATCACAAACTTCGGGAGGCAAGTCGAAAGGAATCAACTGCCGCCGCTCAATCTCCACGCAAGCAGGTGTAGACTGGACAGGTTCGGGTGGAGGACCGTCCCCTGCTGCTGCGACAGAAGATCCTCCCGAAGAGGCAGACGGATCGGGGGATCTACGCTCATATTGAGTAGCTCGGGATACCAAACTCTTCTAGCCCAGTCCGGAGCCACAAGGATGACTTGGGCCCGGTCGTGCCGAATCTTCTTCAACACTCTGGGTAGAAGTGGTATAGGCGGAAAGGCGTACAACAGACCGCAACTCCACTCGCGACAAAAAGCGTCGCCGAGCGAGTGCCGCCTTGGAAATTCCAACGCGCAGAACTGATGACATTGCGCGTTCTCTTCGGTGGCGAATAGATCTAACTAAGGCTCTCCCCATTGTTGAAAGAGTCCTTGCGCCACTTCCGAGTGAAGACGCCATTCGTGATCCATCATGCACCTGCGGCTGAGTTCGTCCGCCCTGGCGTTTAGGGAACCTGCCAGGTGTTGAACCATCAGGAACATGTCCTGATGTTCCAGCCAAGTCCAGAGGCGCAGAGCCTCCTGACAGAGGGTCCACGACCCAACCCCGCCCTGTTTGTTGCAGTACCACATGGCGGTGGTGTTGTCTGTGAACACCTGCACTACCTTCCCTTTGACAGAGGGAAGGAATGCCTTGAGTGCAAGTCGGATCGCCGGAGCTCCAGAAGGTTGATATGGAGCCGGGACTCCGCCGGAGACCAGAGGCCTCTGATCTCCGCCTCTCCCATGTGACCGCCCCATCCCAGAAGGGACGCGTCCGTCACAACTGTGTGCTCTGGCTGGGGAAGGGAGAGGGATCTGCCCATGACCCATTGCCGGTTCGAGAGCCACCACTGCAACTGTTTTGCAGTCCCCTCCGAGATCTGGACGTGATCGGACAGGTTGCCCTGGTGCTGCGCCCACTGGAACTTCAGGTCCCACTGCAGAGCCCGCATATGCCATCTGGCATGATTGACCAGCAGGATGCAGGAGGCCATGAGGCCCAGCAGCCTCAGGGTCATCCGTACCGAAACCCAGGATAAAGGCTGAAAGATCGGAATCATAGCCTGAATATCCCGGACTCGCCGTTCGGGAGGATAGGCCCGAAACTGCGTCGTGTCCAGAACTGCTCCGATGAAAAGGAGCTGTGGAGAAGGAATCAGATGCGACTCGGCACATTGATGGAGAACCCCAGCGAGTGCAGGAGTTCGGCCGTAGTCTGGAGGTGGGAGACGACTGCCTGGGACGAGCCCGCCTTCAGCAGCCAGTCGTCGAGGTAGGGGAAGACTGAAACCCCTGCCCGGCGCAGATGAGCTGCGACCACCGCCATCACTTTCGTGAACACCCGAGGGGCACTGGTAAGGCCAAAGGGAGCACGGTGAACTGAAAATGCTCGAGGCCTACCGTGAACCGAAGGTAACGCCGGTGGGCCGGCAGGACGGGGATGTGGAAATAGGCGTCCTGCAAGTCCAACGCTACCAACCAGTCTCCAGGGTCGAGGGCAGTCAAGACCTGAGCTAGGGTGAGCATCTTGAACTTCTCCTTCCGGAGGAAACGATTGACGTTCCGGAGGTCCAAGATAGGACGCATGTCCTCTTTGTCCTTTTTGGGCACCAGAAAGTAGTGGGAGTAGCAACCACGCCCTACTTCTGGGGTCGGAACATGCTCGATGGCCCTCTTGGCCAAGAGGGCCGTGACTTCCTTCTGCAGAAGCACCAAGTGATCCCCTGACATGCGGTGGAATTGAGGTGGCATGGCTGGGGGGTGGTCTCGAAGGGGAGGGAGTAGCCCCTTCGGACAATGTCCAAGACCCACTTGTCCGAGGTGATGGCACGTCAGTGGTGAAGGTGATGGCGGACCCTGCCCCCAACTGGCGTGCTGTGCACCTGAAAGGAGGGACTAGGAGGGCTTGGAGGCCGCGGACGGGGCGGGGTGTGTGGCCTGACCCGCACGCTGGTTGCCCGAACCGCCACGGCGGTATCCACGTCCTTGGCCACGCGAAGACGCCTGCTGCGCGGGCCGGTGGCTGGGCTGCTGACGTGACTGGGCGCCCCTTCCGTTGCCACGATAGGGGCGAAAAGCAGAAGGTTAGCGGAGGGCGTGCAGTAGAAAGGCCCAGGGACTTGGCAGTAGCCCGTGAGTCCTTAAAACGCTCCAACGCATGGTCTGCTTTGGAACCAAAAGACCGACTCCATCAAAGGGCATGTCCATGAGTGTATTCTGGACATCACCCGAGAAACCAGTGGTTCTCAGCCAGGCGTGGCGACGCAGCGCCACCGTCGTTGCAATAGATCTGCCCAGCGAGTCGGCGGTATCAAGGCCACAACGTATGGTGTATTTGGCCGCATCCCTACCTTCCGCAATGGCGCGGGTAAGCAGTGTCTGGACCTCCTCAGAACACTGGGGCAAAACAGTCGCCACCGAATCCCACAGGGAGTGGGTATATCGGCCCAAAAGACAAGCGGTGTTGATGGACCGCAAGCCAGCACTGGAGGAAGAGAAACCCTTCTTCCCAAATTGATCCAGGCGTTTGGATTCCCTATCCGGAGGGGCGGTAGGGAAGGCGGTTTGGGAAGCCGAGGCTTGGACAACCAAGCTCTCAGGAGTGGGGTGGACAGAGAGAAACAAGGGGTCGCCCGGAGCTGGGCGATGGCGTCGGGACACGTTCCTATCCACAGGAGCCCCTGTGTTGGGCTTGGACCAGGCGCCCAAAAGAACGTCAGTGAGTGCATCGTTAAACGGCAACACAGTCTCCAAGGAGGAGGCTGCCGGCTGAAAGCACTTCTGTCAAGAGATTAGTCTTGACCGCCACAGTAGGGAGTTGGAGATGTAAGGCTCCAGCTGCCCTACGCAACACCGTTGCAAAATTGGCTCCCTCCTCCGTAGCCACGGGAGGAGACAGCATGCCAGTGTCAGGGGAAGTATCTAGACCACTGGCATCCCTAGTTCCTCTGCCCAGTCCTCATCATACTGACACTGTTGTGCCAGAGGGTCCTCAGACCCCTCCCAGTCCTCCTGGTCCTCCTCCGGTTCAAAATAAGGAGGAGGAGGGACATTTGGGACCCAAGGTCTCATCGGCGCCGGAACCGGCGTCGAGCGACGTCGGTCCGGCTCCATGTCCGGAGCCGGAGAGTACTGGGGGACGACGCCACCCGGAGCCCCGGGCGGCGTCAGGAACGGCACCGGAGACATCGGCGTCGGCGGAGGCGTGGTCAGGTCGACCGGCGTCGATGGGGGTTGCGGTACCACCGGAGCCGGGATCGAGGCCGGGGCCGAAGCCGGAGCCGGGATCGAGGCTGGAGGCACGAGCGACGCCGGGACCGGAGTCGTCGGCAACGCCGGGGCAACCCCATCAGGGCCCGCGGTGCCCGAAGGCGCACCGGAGGGACCTTGAGGCCCGAAGAGGCGGGCCATGGCCGACAGGAATTCCTGTATTTGAGCCGGATCCGCCCCCGAACCCGGGAAGGACGGGTATTGCGGGGGCGACTCCACAGGCATGTCCGGGGCCGCGGGGGCGGGGACGGTGCCGGGAGGGGCCTCAGCCGAGTCGCGAGACCGGCGAGGCGAAGTCCTAGAGCGACGATGCTTCTTGGACTTCTTGTGTTTAGACTTACCAGACGACGAAGACTTGGATTCCGACGACCGGCGAGGACTCCGCGACCGACCCCTCGACCTCTCACGCGACCGGGGCTTGGTGCGGCGCGGAGCCGACTGCCGGGCCTCGAGGAGCTTTCGAGACCGCTCTCGCAAAGCTTTCGGGTTTAGGGACCGGCAGTCGGAACACGACTTCGTGTCGTGGTCTCGCCCGAGACAGAAGAGACACTCCAGATGCGGGTCTGTGATGGACATCATCCGAGCACAGGCGTCGCAACGCTTAAAGCCGGGCATCCCTAACGACACCTTGGAGTCGAGACGAAAAGAAACAGTGAAAAAATTCACCCAAAAAGTTAGTCAAAAAATGACTAGGGCACTGCTCTTCCCGGATCTGCGCTTGCTGGCGCGGAAAAAGAAGAACAGAACTGACGTCAGCGCGCAGGGGCGGCGTCTAAGTACTGCCCGCGACGTCATCCCGGCGATCACGACGCCGACGACGGACGCGGAGCCGCACGACGCCGCCTACCGACGCGCAAGGGTACTGCTACGCAAAAAACTTTCCGGATCCAGCCTGACGCCTGGGGATATTCTAAGGTAAGGAATCTGTCACTAACGTGTCTCTTTCAGATTACCACAATTTGCAAAACCCAAATGTCTGAAGTGATGGTCTTTCTTGCTTGTGGAAAGGAGGTTACCCGTCCTTCAACGGGATGAGAGTGTTCGGGTAAGACTGAACTAGGGCCGCTTCCCTGCAATGGTTGAAAGAGGAGTAGGAGAAGGAAGAGGAGGAGGGAGGAAGCGGTACCATATGCTGTCTTCCTTTGCCTTGTCCTTTATATTGTTTTTAGAGGTGGTTCACCTGTTGTTGATATTGTTGACGGCCTTGAAAGGAAAAGCCTAGGCTAAATCCTCGAAAGTTTTGGAATTGTCTATAATCCCTAGTCAGCGTTTGAAGACCCAGAGAACTGGCAGTAACTTTACCGTCCTTAAATCTCTCTAGTGCAGAGTCTGTTTTGGCACCAAACAGGCTAGATCCATCGAATGGAAGGTCCATTAGCATGGTCTGAACATCCTGCAAAAACCCTGAATTTCGCAACTATGCATGACGGTGTAGAGAGACAGATGTTCCCATGGCTCTTGCCTCTGAATGTGCAGTATTCAAGCCAGATTGAATAACCTGTTGTGCAGCCAACTGACCATCCCAAATTAGCTCTGTGAAATGGGTCTTACGTTTTCCAGATAAACTAGGGGTGACTGCTTGTGCACAGTCAAGTAATGCATGTACATATCTGCCTATCAGGCAGGTGGCATTGATTGACTTGCCAGCCATACTCCCCCCGCTGGGAACATCTTTTTGGCTAACTGCTCCATTTTCTTTGACTCTCTATGTGATGGAGTACATGGAAAGCATACTGGAGTCCGCTTTGAAGAACAGGAAGCCTGTTCCACTGAACTCTATTGAGACAGCAGTGATGAGAGGAATTCAGGGTCTCTAGGATCCGGTTTGTTTTTGCGAACAATTGTTCTCGAGACCGCAGTACAAGTGCTTGGCTTTTCCCACTTGGCCAGGTTGGGCTGTCAGGGCTTCGAAAAAATCTAGAAGAGGTTCTGCCATGTGGGAGGAGGAATGCAAGACCACAGTTAGAATATTCAACTTAACTTCAGTAGATAGTAGCTGTAGGTCGAATGTGGAAGAGGATAGAACATGGAAAGGGTAATCAATTGACCAAAATGGAAGGGGGTAACCAATTTAGGCAGGAAAGCAGCCCTGGTTCGTAACACCAGTTTCTCAGGGAAGAAGGTGGTTAAGGAGGGTTGCTGCCCTCCTTATCACAGTGTGACATGCAGTCACTTCCAGTGGAGGAATACCAGTGTGGGAAAAGAGCTCCCATTCCAGGGAAGTGTCAAGTCTGCTGGCATCTTTTAAGCCTGCAAAGTCCGGATCATATAAGGTTTGTCCATCACCCTCATCCACACAAGGATCTTTCTGAGGATCTGTATCCCCAAAGAAGTATCTGCCCTCTTCAATGAGACTCTGAGCTTCTCTTCTGAAACGGTGGGGCATCAGGGGCAGAGCCTCTGGCTGAGTAGGAGCTACTGGAGTTAGAGATAAAAGTTGCAATGTTGGTAATATGGGATGCGGCGCTGGTTGTGGCGCCAGAGGACTCAAATGAGGCACTGGAGAGATGGTGCATTCCGAAACCGAAGATGAAGAACCCTGGGACACTGAGTAGAGACAGTGGCGACCTTGTCATCAATCCGGCTGATGCTGCAATCAGATTAGGATTCTACCAAGCCACTTGTAGTAGAGGGAGAGATGGAAGGGCGCCAGCTGGTAGGGCATTGGCATTGCTCTTATAAAATAGGCCATCGGACCTATGGGGCCAGCCTCACACTAGGGGGATCATGGCTCGACGGAACATACTGAATATCGTGTTCAGGAACATGGACGGTTTCGTTCCAGGTTTTGGAAACTCTGGGTACGGTTGTGCGAGCTGGGCCCTTGGAGTCGGCGCCACAGACGACAAAGTATTCAGAGCCTGCGCCAGGTCGGATGGAGCTGCAGGCGCTGGGTCAGATGGAGGCGCAGGGTCAGATGGAGGCGCAGGCGCCAGGTCAGATGAATTTGCAGGCGTCGGGTTGTCCGAGGGATCTTCTGTCGGATGTTCTTGGTCCGACATCCGTTGAGGTGAGGTCAAAGGTCTTGGTGACTTACTCCTAGAAGCAGGTCGTCAGGATTCGTGACTCCTCTACTTCTTTTGGTTCTATCTTTAAGATCTTGAAGATGGTGGAGATGAAGACTTCAACATCGGTGGGAACTTTTATCGTTCACGGTGTTCATCTTGTGCTCTAGCCAAAAACATTTTGGCCTCTCATTCTTTAAGCACTTTATGATGCATTTTCTGACAGAATTCACAGATGTTGGCGTCATGGTCGGATCCAAGACACCAGAAACAGGTGTCATGAGGGTTCGTAATGGACATCTGATCCCCACAATCTCAAGAGGGCTTGAAACTAGCTGTTGGGTGGTGACATGAGGAAAGAAAAATTGCACATAAAAGTTTCAGGAAAACAGAAACTATTGAATAACTTCAACAACTCTTGAGGAGAATTGAGAGCGCCAGAAAGCACCAATGGTGTGGATGGAAGGGAACTGATTTCAGCACGCCTGCGGGCGCACTTTATATGTCCAGTGGCATCTACCGGCAGAATTATTAATCAGAAAGGCATACAGTTAGCGTTTTTACAATGTGACAACCGTGTTAAAGTGGCCTGATTAGTAACCATGACAAAATCCCTAAATCAACATCTCACTTGGTGGCAGATCAAACACATCAAAAGTGCAATAGTTAGCATTAATAGACAGTAGATTATGCCTTATGTACAGTATTGAGGAAGGAAGGTGAACGTCTTGCCTCTTTTGTTGCAACAGTTACGAGGCCAAAACCATAAGCATCAGTCCGTTGTTAAAAAAAAAAACCAGTTAACTCAAGGAACAGATTTAGCAGATGAGCATTTTTTCAGACAAGAAAATTGTCTGCTTCCATGTCACTTGTCTACTTGGCTTTATATTGAGAGTTTAGATAAACCATCATAGGGCCAATATGTCAGAGAATCTGGGAATTGGGTTTTTCTAGTAAACAATAAATGACAGAAATTTCTAAGCTTCTATCTTTGCTTGTGAGAGTGTGGCATTTCTCTTAGTACTTTTATTTATTCCACTTGAGGTTGAATAAAGCTACTGTCTTGAATGTGTCAGCTATGAGCCCCCACCAGAGCAGACTCTTTAGGGTTAGTCCTGAGACCTGCAGCCAGTGTGATGTGAAGAATATGTAGTAAGTGGGTTATACAATCTGAACCAAACATCACACTACCATCTGAATATACAGACACATATTTCAGATGTACCCACAGAAGATGGTTAATTAACCACTTGAAAATCATGAGAGCCTCACGTAGCTCGATGCATCGGACATTACTTTGATGTACACTTCTATAAGCCACAAAATGTGTTTGGGGACTGATTTGATTTTGCAAAAGGACTTGCTAGGACCAATGTAGTTAACCTAAAGTTCTAATGTACCATCCTTTTCCCAGTTGCTCATTGAAGTCAAGTGGTATTAGCATTGGGTATGAATCAAAATATGATATTTTACTGACTTTATGAAAGTCAATCTAAAATAAATGGGTGCGAGTATATGAACCACTGGTAAGTCCATGCCGGATGCTCCTAAGAAAATATCGTCAGGCCTACAAAAGTTTGTATATTCATTGCTGCACCCTTTTATTGCAATGTGCATGAATGGTGTACTCAACCGCGATAATAAAGCCAAGGAGGAAGATTACCTATTCCATGTCTTGTTGCTTTATCTTAGTTAGAGCTGGTCAAGATAGTATGATGGATAAAGACGCAGATGCCTTGTGAAGATAATAAATTGCTGTGCTATCTTTGGTCTTGCTGTCATAAAACAGGTGATTTGTTTTTTTTCTGTCTCTCCACAGGTTTAAGAAGTTAGTGATGCACATGAGTCTTGCACTACATGTTAAGCTGGCTCATGTGATTTTCCCCAACACACCGGCAGCAAAAAAAATATATAACTAATGCCATAATAATGTGCACTCAGTAAGCTATGAGATTATCTTTCCAAGTGGAAAGGGTTTAATGACTGGTTACGATCAAAGATAGAATATGTCATAATAGTGAATGTCATTCAGAATATTAGTTTTACACCTGGATCAGAAGGATTAATCATTTTCTCCTCTCTGTATGCTTTTTCTATCTATGGTAGAGTTATGTGATGTATTTTAAAATGTTTTTAAACTATTATATTTATGAATGTTTATTGTTTACAGCCTTGAGAAGGTCCCAATAGGGATGAAACGCATTGGGTGTTTAAGAAATGATTTAATGGATTGTGATACCTTGGCATATTAAGAATTTTGGAACAGGAAGAATAATAAAGTATATTTTCAAACTTGAATGAAATCGACTGGATACTTTTGCATGGATGAACTCACATCATGGAAAAAATGAACTTAAATTGTGATCTTAGGTAGGAAGTAAGTTATGTATTTCATGTTAGGCACTTAGGTTATAGCAACTGCAGGTAGGTCCTGTCAGGACTCCATCCTCCCTCCAACTGTCCCTGTCTCCTAGCTCCCAGTCCACACCGCACACCAATATTCCATTACATCCTTCACTCTTAGAAATCCAGACAATAGCACAGACATACATGGGTACAAACAGGATATTACAAAGGGATTCATACTTAGTGCAACAGTTTAGACATAAAATTCATCTCTTGGTTACAGATGATCCCCTGTGGTCCTCCAACTCCAAAACAAACAAGGTACAAAAGGTCGGATCAGCAGGGGAACTTTGTGTGAAAAAAAACTACAATTATCTGTGGGCATAGTCTCCAGTGAGCAGAATGTACTTGAAGCCACTATCAGTAGGCTCAATTGTAATGGATCTTTGTTGTACTTTGCCTCTATTCTTAAACGGACGTGAGATATTGTTGACAATATTTTGTAATGTGCACCCGCCCAATTAAATTACTTTAACCCATTTTCTGAGTTCTTTCCACATCTTAGTGTCACTCTCCAATGTGTCTATGAGTAGGATAAAATATTTGTTAAAACGAGTTGAGTGATCTTTGGTGATCAGGTACAACAGAAGATATTTTCTCATTTGAAAGCTGGGATACTGGCAAGAGGGTCTGTACAGTTCTCACATTGTGCTTGCTAATAAGTAATCTGTAGATGTTAATAGTTGCTTTGCACCCAGCAAAAGCTACAGGCTTCATCAATTATATTGCATGTAGTAGCTTTTCGGTCATAGAGGCTGGGTGTCTACTTTCTCTGTTTAATCACAGTTCCTTCCTTGGGTTCGAAGTCTTTCTCATCTCAGGTGAAATGTGTTCTGCAAAGAAGTGTCTTTCAAACAGTTGGCCGTTTTTATGATCTGGTTGAATTCTAGTGCATCAATGGATAGATCACTCCAAGCTGACTACTGTTCTGTAGTTGAACTATTGACTGCTCGTGTGAAACATCTTGTGGTACCAGTCCTTTTCTTTATGTCTTGATAGTTCTCAGGTGCGTAGGCTCAGCTGTCTTATTTTATACAGACACCTGGGAAGAACTGAATACACCCACAAGAGTTTCTCCTCGCAAGCTCTACTGTACTGACAGAGTTTCTCTTCTTTCTACACTCGAACCATGTGATCCCTCTGTCCCTGAATTTGGTCTGAAAAAAAATTGGGCAAAGCTTGTTTTTTTATTGGAAAGGAAGTGATAGACCCCACCATCACTATGCCACAGAGTTGCTCCTTAAGTGAGACTTTGCTTGGCTACCCCTCCTTTCTTCCAGTAACCTTGTTCTGATGTTTACAATGGCCTTGTGTAAGTTCTATTAATGAACATGTGAGAGAAGTGTAAACAACGTTCTTCTTCTCTTCTCCAAAGAGTGCACACCACAGATCCATTGTGCTTCCTTCTGTGCAGATGCTAAATACGCAATATGCCTCCTGTAATACGTTCTCACAACTAATCGAGGACAAGCATTATACAACAGTTGCAGTGACTTGCTGCCAAACAGCATTACAATGACTTGCTATCAAACAGGTAGAGGTGATGCACGCCTGTCGGTCGGTATACTGATATCACTGGCATGCAGCTTTTGCTTAGAGAGGCCGTCTCCACAGAAGAGTGAAATTCCAACTCCCATACTCCCTATATCATTATAGTCCCTGACAGTCATCTTCTCTTTCAGCTTCCACAACCATCTGTTCACTTGATGACACTCAAATCATATTCTCCCTACAAACCGCAACTCAGCATCACCACCAGCAAATTACACTGATGGCCTCACTGCCATCTGATGGCTATGAACTACTTCGCGATGAACACGGCTAATTCATAGGTCTTTGGTTTCCCCTCATCCACAGTACTGTCCACCCATGACAATCACATCTGTTTCACTCTTGACAGCATATTCTCTGTATCTGTGACCAGAAACCTTGGTTTTGCACTTTGACGTGCACAAGCATATTTTGAACTGAGGTATCACAACTGCTACTGTTGGACATTTCCACTTTATTAAAAGCTGCAAAAGCCATTCCCATTTCACATTTCAGACAATAAAAACCTTGATCACTGTTATAATCCTGGGCAGTCTGAACTACTAGAACAGCCTCTTTCATCACTTTCTTTATAGTCTAAACTATACAAATGAGAACATTTCAGAGTTCCTTTCTTTGTTTTGCTCAATTTATAGATCACCCTAACTTTATGATGCAATAGTACTTTCTCCCTACCATGAACCGATCATCTCAAACTTCAGACATTCAACTGACCAACTGTCAGCCCAGAATAGACCGCTGTAAAAGTTTCTTCCTAACGAGCTCTTGGTGTGGCATCTCTATACCTCTCTCAAACTATATCCTGCTAATTCTGAGTAGCACCTTCTGTTCCCAATCCCAGTGGGTCATTCCTTCCCATAACGCACCTGTGCCCTTTTCAGATTTGGCTTTCGCATCACACCACACTAGAAGGTATTTCTCTAAACCATCTCGCCTCTACCTCACTACACACATTCAAAACAGCACAAAAGAAAAACTTATTGATGACAGCACACAGGGCTGTGTGGATCCCACTAATGGACATAGACTAGATTACAAACTCAAACTAATTTATATTTTATAAACTCTCCAAAGTCTGTTTATAATATCTGACTCACTGCTATGCATAGTTGTTTTTATGTAATTATACAAAGCATTCTGGTTAGTGTACTCAACGTACGAGTTACTTACCTTCGGTAACGATGTATCTGGTAGAGACGTTGTCTAGCCGCAGATTCCTTAACTTAGAATATCCCCAGGCGTCAGACTGGATCCGGAAAATTTTGCGCAGCAGCACCTCTGCGCGCCGGGGGGCGGCACCGCCTGGCTCCGCCCTGACGTTGTCCCCGGACATGGCGTCAGTGGAGCCATATAGGACCCTGGCGCTGACGTCAGTTTTCTTCGGAGGAACTTTTCCGCGCCACAACGCGGAGCCCCCAGTAAAACTGTGAGAGTATGGGAACAGTGTGCAAATAAAAAAAAAAGAAAATTGGTGAGAGAGAAAGAACCAAAGGGTGAGAAAGCACCATGAAGGACAGTGAGAAGCACTGTCGACTGAGAGTTGTTGAAAAGGAAAGAGCAGAGCAATACTCTGAGAAGCAGTTTCGCAAAAGCGAAGTGAATGCCACCCCTGAGGCAAATCGATCTATAAAAAGAAGACCAAGGCAGACGACAGAAAGTCTGCACCAGATGAAGTGAATGAAAAGAGCAGAACAGTATACTGAGAAGCAACACCGCAAAAGCGAGAGAATGCCCTCTCCTGAGGCAAAACGGCAATGAAAAGAGCTAACAGCGACAGGCAAGAAAGCCCCAAACCACAGGATTAAAGAAGAGAAAGAAAGAAATAGGGAGACTCTGTCCCCCATGAGAGAACCATTGGACTGAGGCACAGGCCAAAAAGACCTCAAAACCAATTGACTGTAGGAGTGTCAATGGAGAAGGTGGGTGGGAGGGTAGAGAACACCAGTAGGCCCCATACTGGAGGAAACCCATGTGGAAAAACGCAGAAGGACACCTGAACTCACCGCCCAAGCATGAGATTGGGAGGAGCAGAACAAGTAAACCAAAGGAATAAGCCTGACGGGGAGGGAGGCGAGAGATACCGCCCCGTATAAAGACAAAGCCACCCCAAGGGAGGCGAATGCAGAAAACCCCACCTGAAAAGGTCCTCGCAGATCGGGGAGGATGGGTGGGCGTTAAGGAATCTGCGGCTAGACAACGTCTCTACCAGATACATCGTTACCGAAGGTAAGTAACTCGTACATCTCATAGAGACATCTAGCCGCAGATTCCTTAACTTAGAATAGATACCAAAGCCATACCCCATAGGAGGCGGGTCTGCGACAGAACCCCACTAAGTTCCCAAGGGAACAGAAGTGTCAACCAGTTGACTAAACACAGTGGGGGCAGCACTGCCAGAGTGGCCAACACCGGACTAGGATACTCCGTAGGGAGTGGCCAACAATGAGAGGCAAAGGCATCAAAAACTGCCAAGGGCGGCAGGAAAGCCCTGACGGTTAAACAGTGTTGAAAGGGAGCACAGAACCAGAAGGTCAGTGCGGAATGAGAGTGGATATCTTCTGTAAAAGAAGAGGAACTAAATGTAGGATGTGAGGGATCCGCAGGATCCGATGGACCTGCAAAAGAGAAAGGTCCAGCTAGGGTACAAGAATGGACCGAGTCCGAGCATGCAGGACGGACATGCATGACAGTGAAAGAAGCACTGTGGAAGTGGGAACAGCAGCGGAAGAATGCCTACGACGCCCAGGATGAGTCAGTGTTACTGGAAACACAAGACCTGCCAATGCACCATCGCCCAAGCACCGGACATGTGAAAGGGCGGGCATCAAAAGGCAGAATGGCAGAGAATGATGGCAATAACCAGTGCTACGCACGTGGGGAACAGAAGTACACAAGAGACACTGTATGTACCGCCAGAACCACACCATGGAAAGGGAAAGGTACCATGCTGCGCCATGAGCAAAAGCTGAGATTCGAGAGACGCATCACCAGGGTGTATCGCGTGAAAGAGAGCCGGCAAAACTAACACACGTGGAAGACTTGCACTCATGAAAAGTGAGGAACAAGACCACGGCCACCGCAAGAAGGACCATGCCTGCGGGAGGTCCGGGTGTGTGTAGTACGCCGGACAGGAGAAAAGAAGACAGGACGCAGCCCGGTGGATGAGTTGATAAAGAAAAGAAAAGAAACCATGGGCACCAACAGCCATGTTGCAGCGGTACCGGACAGAGCAATGCCCAGAGCCAGACGCAACAGCCACAGGCGGTAGGGAAGATCCACCGTCTACCGCGAGACAGACAGGGAGGCCGAGCAGTACTGGAAGGAGTCAGTACGAAACGTACCGGCGGAACAAAAGTGGATATACGCACAATAGCCCACCAGGCAAACAATGTTCTGAGGAGAACACTCCCGCTGAGAGCAGCAACAGCAGCCCGAAGGAAAGCATGACAACACCTGCGCGGAATGCAGCAGGGAAATGGGAAGCTCTGGCAGGGGAAGTGGCCAAAAAAGCAAGGCACAAGACAATGTAAAGCATCAACGTCTGGGGCCAGAACGCCACCATGGAGAGTGAAGTCCAACCATGAAAGGACTACGCAGCATGGATAGAGGAGAGTAGAACTAGGCAACGTAAGTTGCAGGAAAGCGGAGCAGCCGGTGACAGCGAACATACCAGGGAGCAGTCATCGGACGCTTATAGAACACAGAAGAATAGTGCCGAGCTAGCTGTGCATGCTCGGGGACAGCGACAGGGCCCTCTGGTAGGCAGTCCACAGATGGGACGGCCGCAGCGAAAGAGCCACGACGAGACGGTTAGGAACCAGATGTCGCAAGGAAAGTGGCGGACTAGAAAAGGCAGCACAAACCACCCAAGGAGGGCTAACCTGAAAAAACCCTTGTGGAAGAGGTGACACGAGGTAGAACCTCAAGGTCCTCCGGGATGAGGGCACACGAGGACTTGAAAGCCCTCCTGGGCCTCAAGAAGTGGAGCAGTGAGATGCAGGGGAGTGCCACAGACCAGCAGCAGACACCATGAGAGAGGCGATAGGGCGAGACCAACAAATGGACCGCCAGAAGGTCCCGGGAGGGCCCGCAGCAGCAGTGAAAGTTTACAGGCACAGCCGCAGGACAACCTCGTGAAAAGGACCCCACAGGAGCCTACCAAGACTGCTGTGGGAAGGAGGCAGCTATACAATAGCCAACGAATACCCCACATAGGGTAAGTATCAACCCCAACAAGGGGCACCTCTTGAGCGTGAGCTCATAGATAGAGGATGAACAGAAATATAAGCAGCTGACCTGCTGCATGAAAGAAAAGAAATCGCGGCGAGAAGCCGCCCAGGTTGTTCAGGTATTACAGCATGAACCCAGGGCCAACATGAAGCAGAGACAACACAGCAGAGGGTGAGGACAAAGTCCGCAACCGGACAAGAATAGAATAAAAACTATGGAAGAGTAGAAAGAAGGCGGTGAACCGCAGAGTCCGCATGTTCGTTAAACAGGGACACACCATCAAATGGCAAATCCCGGAGACTGACACGAACATTTTCGGGGAAACCCCCGTCGCGCAGCCAAGCATGGCGACGCAGAGCAACGGACCTGGCCATTGCCCGACCCACCGAATCGGTGGAGTCAATGGCAGACCGAATGGTAAAGCGTGCCATCTCTCGGCCTTCATGAAGGAGACGAGCCATGTCAGCACGAGTACTCTCAGGGAGAGAAGGTAAAAGACACTCCACAGAGTCCCAAAGGGCACAAGAAGCCCGGGCAAAGACGCAAGCCGTGTTCAGAGCACGTAAGGCTGAACTAGCGGACGCAAAAATGCCGCGTCCACATGTCTCCAACCAACGAGACTCCCTAGGGGGAGGCAGCAATAGATGTGGAGAGGAAGGCTGCGTGGCAAAAGCCACCTGGACTACTACTCCCTGAGCCCCAGGCTGAAGGGACAAACAGGCTGGGCCCACAGGGGCCGGACGATGCCGATGCGCAATGGCCCGGTCGACAGGATCTCCTGAAGAGGGCCGTGCCCACGTTCCGAGAAGCGCGTCGAACAACAAGCCGCTAAAAGGCAGCAAGGGCTCAATATCCACCTCACCCTGGTGGAGGAGATCCAATAATGGATCGGAGGACAAGGAGACAGACGGAGGGTGCAAGTGTAAAACAGCTGCAGCCCTGCGAATACCCCTTAAAAACAAAGCACCAGATTCAGTGGGCGTCCTGGAGGGCGACAATAGGCCATCTGTAGGGGACGGTTGCAAGCTGACACGTCCCGCAGCAGGAGGAGCAAGGGGCCACTGACCCCAGGGCATCGGAGCCAAACGGCGTGGAGATAACACCGGGCATACCGGATCTGTGTCCTCCTGAAGTGGAGAATCAACTTGAACCGGCGGCTGCTCCGGCGTCGAACGACGCCGAGACGGGGTCGAACCGACGCCGACCTCCACGGGAGGCGACCCGGCTGGGGCACGACCCGGCGTCGACGTCCCCACCACCGATAGGTGCGGAGAAGGAGTATGACGACCAGGAGTCGACAGGCATGGTGCCGCTGGCGCCGCCGATGTCGACGCAGGGGGCCGCCAGGGGCCTTGCGGAGACAGGGCAGAAGGGCACGACGTGGGGCTGGGACGCCCATCCGGGCTGTGTCCCGACGTCGGCACGACTCTGGAGTCGAGGCACTCGGCCGGCGCCGCGGGCGAACCCGCCGGCGAAGATCCGACCTGAACGCCTACCTCCTCTGTGGGACCCGAAGGCGCGCCAGGGAGAGGAGGGGACCCGAAGATGGAGTGCAGAGCCTTGTAGTAGGCTTCCATCTGGGGTCAAGTCGCACCATCACCCGGAAAGGGCGGGTAAATGGAGGCCGACTCTGGGGGGTACGGCTCCGTGGTGGAACGGGAACCATGACCCCCATCGTCACGTGGAAGCGAGGTCTTTGACCTCCGTGACTTGTGCTTGGACTTACCTTTAGGTGAACGACGGTCGCAGGAACGACTCCGGACGCGGACATCAGAGCCAGCCCGAGAGCGGCGGGGAGACGCCGTGCGGGACATCCGGGCGGCCAGGAGCTTCATTCGGCGCTCCCGTAGGGACTTCGGACGCATCTGCCGGCAGGCGGCACACTCCACGGAGTCGTGGTGCGACCCAAGACACCACATGCAAATGGTGTGCGGGTCCGACGCCGACATCTGTCGCAAACAAGTCTCACACACCTTAAAGCCCGAAGGCATCGCACACCGTTCCCCGACGCAGAAGGCGTCGAAAAGGCCTGAAGAAAACAGGCCAGAGGAACAGCTGAATCCCGGATCCGCGTTGGGACGCGGAAAAGAAGGAAACTGACGTCAGCACGCCGGGAGGGTCCTATATGGCTCCACTGACGTCATGTCCGGGGACGACGTCAGGGCGGAGCCAGGCGGCGCAAAATTTTCCGGATCCAGTCTGACGCCTGGGGATATTCTAAGTTAAGGAATCTGCGGCTAGATGTCTCTATCAGATAACAAATTAATTCAAACACCTATTTACTTCGTTATCTGTGGACCAGTCATTCCTCTATAAGAGCTCTTACTATACTAAACCTCTACTAATTAGTTAAGGGCACAAATAACCGCAGCCATTCTCTGAATACAGTAGGATTATTTATTTGCTATACCTGTAGCCTCCGGGTAGCACTGTTAAAGCTATTAGCATGCCAAATGTGTCCTTTAGGTGGCTTACACTACAGCCAGTGGACTGAGATAGTAGGGAATTGCCAGGCTGCAAATTAACCCTGCTCCAAACAATACATTTTCACCACATTACAAAGTAATGTGATAACCTATTGATTTTTTACATAGCGCAAAAACGCCTGGGGTAAGACCCGTGACCTAGATGTTAGTCCCATTTTGCTGTAGTAGACACATTAACTTGTGTGACTGAGCACAAGTGCACGTTGCCTGCCAAATTATTGAACAAACATGCAGATGTCCTTCCTACTAGAGGTAGGAAATCAAAACATTTTAAATGACTCAGTAGCTAATATTATCTCTCCCTGCTGAGCACCCCTGTCTAAAGGGTTTTCCATTCTTTATTCTCTTTCACAGACTAAACTGTCTCACAAGTCTGTGGGCTTTTCATTGGCCTGTGGAGCTTCAGAGTACTACCTTGATGTGCCTGAGGGCAGAAGAGGATGGGCTCCTCTTGCTTTAACTACTTTGTTTTATCACATCACTACTCATTGGTATCTCATTCTGATGTTATTTGCTTCTTAGTAGTGACAGCTATGCAGATTCCCACTACTTTGTTTAGTTGTCACTGTCCTTCAGTAACTAAATTGATGGCCCAAACTGAGGTCATCAACTTAGTAGTTAACTTGGAGCGACAAGTGACCTCCCTCCTCTCCTCAATGGATGACCATATCGAGAAGGGGTAAGGCATGCGAGGGTGACTGGGGACTAGTGGGGCTGGAGCTAGAAGAAGCTTTCTATCAGATGTCATCTGCCTCCGCTATCGTGCCTTTCCTGCATCTCAGCAGCTTCTTGTGTCTTTGCTCCCCGTTGGTTTTAAGATGCTCTGCATAGTTTCCAACAGACTCTAAGAGAAAGAGGGTTCGCTTTCTGACTCCTGGAGCTCATGGATGGGCTTTCAAAGGGTCTTACATGAAACAACAGCACTGCTGTCTTTCTCTTTGAGAGGTTCTAGAGGTCTTAGATAGAACAGCTACTCACGTGGTCATAGAAAACATACTGGTTCAGAGAGTAAACACGTTCTTGAAGTTACACCAATCAATCTTACAGGTTCATGCCTTAGGCAGTAATAGTGATATAAGCGTCATAAAAAGCTCTTAGTAAAGATGATACAATGCTCTCAGGGCCATGGAGTAACATAGCATGGAATAATGTAGCAGCAAGTGTCCTCTTGCACAAAAGGAAATACCACCAGCAATGTGTCACAAACATCTGTTATCATTAACATATCATCTAAAATATATTTTGGAAAGTACTCATCTTTCCAAAAGTAAGGTTTTACAAGCCATTCTGATAATTTGTGTATGCCGTTTGACAAGTCTATCATTTTTCAAAATGTATACCAAATGTTGTCACCTTTTTTACCTCTACTTCCCACTTCCTGTAAGCACTCTGTAACCTTTCCTATAATATGCTGGAAATTCTTATAACACATATTCTTTTTACATGCTTATTACCACATTTTGTAGTACTTGAATCAACAGATATTATTACTGCCAAATTTAATACTATTATTTTTTCAACCACGGAAAGATGTAAGGCTAAGCCAAAGTGCCAAGATTTGTATTTGTGACCTACTGAACAATCTTACCAGATTTCCTCATATGGTCGGCACTGAGAATCTGGCTCGCTCGTTTGGGTTTGAAGTAATTGCTGGCAATGTTCTCACTGTCACTGCGACTTAGCATCTGCTTGTATCGGTCCTCTTCCTAGGATCACAGAATACTGTCAGTATGCAGTTCCCTTCCACCCCTGGCTTATTCAAAAGCAAAAGTAATTAACAAACATGACTACAGGACATCTGGTGCTGCCCTGGGACTTTATGGTACACACAATGACCTGATCAAATTCCATACCTAGGAGCAGGGCACATATCATTGACCTGAACTAGGGGTATGGTTAAAGGCATCAATGACCTCATCATGGGCCATGGCTAAGAGGAAAATATTTTTGTCAAGAGGGCCATAAAAAGTGAGTTAATGCTATTGGATGAAAAGTCCAGGACCCCCTTCATTGGTAAAAGAAAAGTTCATTTACAGGAACAAGCGAAGATGTACATGGTGTAGTCCAACAAAATCAATCACACACAAGTAGTTATTTCCAGGGGTAGAATAAAGGCACAAATGAACACATTGTAATCCATAGCTAATAACACTAGTACATACTATAGAACACTTAGCTGGAAACATAAGTTGTGATTATCCGCTAAATGCAACAACAAACTGATATTTGTATAAGCACTTTTTGACTGCCTTCTTGGGTTTTTGAGGGGTCTTTATCAAATGTAATGGATGGCCATTCATGATTCATATGCAAGTCTAGTATTACAATGTGAGTAAAGCAGAGTACTATAAGTCAACCTTTAGCTAAATATAAAAGATACTGCGCTGTTTCCTGGCATTTGAGGAGTGAATTTATATAAATGGGGCCTCCCTGGATTTCATGGGCATTTGGTTCGCAGCTATCAGAAGGCAGAGGTGGTCTCAAATAGCGTACTTACAAGGCAGGAGGAGCAAGCTGTCACAGCAATTAAGGATAAGATGGAAAAATTGAAGGGAAGAATGTCAGGCATGGAGGCAACTGTGGAGGATGAGCGCTCTAAGGAAATGTTGCAAGCTCGGACTGCACTACAGACAGTGGTTCCAGTATGAAAATGTGTACACATGTTTGCAAAGTTTAACATTATAAGGCTACGAATAATGCTCCCAGAATGCTCTCTGATTAGGTGTAAATATTTGCTGAAGCTTGAAAGCAAGATTGATGGGTCTTTGCTTTCAAAATAAAATGTTCACAAACAAATGCAACTAGGAAAAAAAATGTTTTGCTTAAATTACTTTGTAATTGCATTTATATAGTTTACTAGCCTTGACAACTCTACTCCGGAACCCAAACAGGATTAGTGGTGAATTAGTATAGGAAAACATGAAATTAATTTGAGAGGTGGACATGTTAGTCTGTTATTTGGATTGAAGATGATAGTGGAGGGATAGAAGAGGGAAGGGTGAGCATTTATATAGCGCTTGCTACCCCTGATGAGGTGTTGATGAGTTTTTTTGGCGGGTAGCAATCTACTCCGGAGCCCAAAAGGGATTAGTGGTGAATTAGTATAGAGAAATATCAAAAGTAATTTGGGCGGTAGACATGTTAATCTGTTATTTGGATTGAAAAAGGATAGAGGAGAGATAGAAGAGGGAAGGGTTTGCATTTATATAGGGCTTGCTACCCCTGATCAGGTGTTGAAGCACTTTTCGGCGGGCAGCACGCTACTCCAGAACCCAAACAGGATCAGTGGGGACTTAGTATAGGGAACTATGAAATTAATTTGAGTGGTGGACATGTTAGTATGTTATTTGGATTGAAAAGGATGGTGGAGGGATAGAAGAGGAAAGTTTTGGGAATTTCTTTTCTTTTTAGCTCATAGCAGTAGGAGGAGGTTTGGGGCGAGTAAAGGGGAGATGGAGGGGGAAGAGCCAGAGGGAAGGGTTTAGAAAGGCTTGTTTGGGAGATCTGAATAGTAAAAGAGGTATGAGAAGATGCAGGGAGGGGTAGCGGAGGGAACAGTCTAGAAAGGGTTATTTTGGGGGTCGTAGTAGTAGAATGGGTTTTGGGATGAGTGAGAGAGTTGAGGTAGAGGATTTATTGAGAGGTATAGGGTGAGAAGTAGGTGAGAGTCTAGAAAGGGTTATTTTGGGGATCATAGAAGTAGAATGGGGTTTGAGACGAGTGAGAGAGTAGAGGATGAGGATATATTGAAAGAGGTATAGAGTGAGAAATAGGGAAGTGCATTGGGGAGAGTAGTAGAATGAGGTTTGAGATGAGCCAGAGTGGAGGTAGGGGATATATTGGTGAGATATAGGGTAGTGCACTGGACATGCTGAATTAGAAGCAAAGCAATAAATATAAAGACACACAAGTCCACAGAAGGTATACATGTATAAGGAAGGCAACACATGTAGATTCCACTTGCATTTAACAAACTCAGACCCTCAATTGTTGCTGTATTTAAAGTTCATTTATTTGTTTTTATTAATATTTGTTTTTTTGGTAATTCAGTAGTGAAGCAATTGTAGATAAATAGTTATGATATGATAAACGATTTATTTATTTATGCAATCACCTACATACATGTTAAACATAGAATAATATAACCATAAGTAATATGGACATTTGTTAAGCAGAACCAATAAATATCTATATATTTACTAAATTACTGTGAAGTTTTAGTTACCATTTATTTGAATCATCAGTTAGTAAAATGTGTTGATACATGCTAGTATTTTCCCCAAAATATTCCGAATGGAAAATCAATGTAACTAATTTCAACAAGATTATGGGAAACATGAAAATAAACAAGCATTGGTAAAGCCAATAGGTCCATCTAACATTGGTGGTCAGCCTTTTGGTTTTGTCAATACGTGTCTTGTTTTGACATGGTTTTTGTAAAACTTAATTGTTGTAGGAGCTGCTGGGCCCTCGCCATTATAAGAAACATTGGCAAAATGCAAAAAGAAATTGGGCCAGAAAAAGTACACATTGCAGCAGTAGTTCCTGGCACTGAACAAAACTTTGTGTGCTTATATGCTTCATGTGAAAGAGCGGAATGCTATCACAGTGAGCCAGCCGATAGAGAAAGAAATACACTTTCAATAAAAACAAAAGACCTTGGTTAGCACCAGACCTAATTAGATGCCCAATTCTTATAGAAAGTTACAAAGGTGCATCCATGGTAAATGCCCTTGCATGAGTGCAGATTTAAGGCTTTCAGAAATTCACAAGAATTTACGGAAGTAGGCCAGGAAATCATACTCCTAGAAAATATTTGTGAGCTCCATTTTAGCACAAGCAAATATGAATTTGTAGATTTGCTCATGCGTAAATCTGTTGAGCGTTTACAAGATCACTTTCCCTCCAAACTACTTTTTTTCCAACCCTGGAAGAAGTTTTACTTCTGCCCTTGTCAAGGAGAAAATTTCCAACCTTTCTCAGTATGGGAAAAGATTAGAGACAAGCTGGTAAAAACCCCTAAAACATGCAAGTTAGTAGGCTTGCACAGACTCCAAAGGGCATTTCAACCCTGGAACTATGGCTTACCACTACCTCCAATCCCAGTATGATCTGCAGAAAGGTGGCAAAATAAGGGAATTTTTCATATTCAGAACTTACTATAGTATGAGCCCTGTGATAATCAGAGAGGCTATTATCAGAGCTCTTATATAATGAGATTGCTTCCATAATTTGTCACTGCACTACATGGCACCAAGGGGACAAGGGGATTTTGTTAAAGGACAAGTAGATTTAAGAAGTAGCCAGTCCCACGGACAAGTAGATATTTTATTAAATTCCGGACAGCAACTTCCGTGTGAAGCTCAGTGACAGAGTTAAATATGGTGAAAAAGTGTTAATTTTCACTAACGTGAAAGCTGTCAAATCCAATCTGAACAGTTTTACTGATAAAACCCGGCAGCACCGGAAGCACCCAGGCTCCTAGACTCTCCCAGCCAATTACAACGCTGCTTCAGCAGCGTCGTGATTGGTCTGAGCGGCCTGTTTGGCCGCTCAGGCACTGGCCGGGCATGTTCTCCACCCGGCTGTGCAACACAGCCAGGTGGAGAACATGCTAAGTGCGCATGACTGTTTGGCTGTCCCAAGAGGGACAGGCAACCTGTCATGCGCACTTAGGGAGTGCAAACAACTCCTCACTCTGATCTGGTGAGCTCAGCCCCCACCCCGCTCGGGCTTCGAGTCCCGCACAGAAAAATAAAATGTTAATAACGTCTTGTTATTATCATTTTATTTTGATTTTTTTGCACTGCTCAAAGGGCAGTGGGGAGATGCTCCTCTGCCTTAGCGGAGGAGCTGCCAATGCCTGATGCTGTTCCCTGCTGGGAAGATTTGGAGTTATACTGCCCTGCAAATGAGTGGACTTTCAAGACACTGACAGCAGGTGTAACGTCTGGCTGTCTAGATCTGCTGGGAGGACACTTTGAGGAGCGGAGTAATCTGTGGAGCCACAAGAGACTGTTGGCTATTAACTGTGAATAAGATCCATATGACCTGCTTTACCTTAGAGTCGCAGACATGCTTGGGACCATCAAAGGACAGTACATATTGGTGAGCCCACATTAACCCCCTGACTGTGAGCGAGCCTATGCTTCCATACCTTCTTTTCAGCCTGAGAGCTACACATGATATTTTCCCTTTCACCACAGGTGCTTGGAGTGGTCCAATTTGTGAAGCTGGTGGCCCAGGTGCTTGATAATGCTGAGCTGCCTGTTTATGACATATAGTTCTGGAGATATTGTGGTTTCAAGGTGTGACAGCAACAAATCCATCAACTCTAGAGATCCCATTTGCCAACAGGTAAATGTTGAGTAAAGTAGATGTACATCTACTTAAGAAGTATGGCTGCAACCAGCTACTTGTGTAATATGGGTCACTAAAGTTTGACACCTTTAAGGTGCCTACTACTAATATACCGGTACAAGTAGCTCCCCCTTCCTCAAGTGAAAACTCACTCTGGGACCAGCTGAAGGACTAATTTGTCTTTCAAGTTCAGTTTTGGGCAGTAGGTTTTTAATACATTTTAGTGCGTTTTCAGAACTTAAGTCTCAGACCCACTGAGCAGTCTTTCCTTGAACAAATGGCTGCTAGTTAACTTCGACAAACAGCAGACATATCAAAGAGCAAGTAATACATTTGTCACATTCTGTCTGGTACATAGTTATTGAAAGACATTGTCCATGGTGAAAGAATAATACCTGAACCATGGAGCATCAGTCGTAGAGAACCCACATCAGCCTCAGGAAGTATCCACTGGCTCCCTCAGGCCCAAGATCAAAGGTCATACAACCACAGGGAAATGTATTATGCGCCCTCTAACCCATCTGACAGCGTGCCATTTCCCCTCAAAGGTAGCGATTAGAATGGCAAGGCAGAAAAAGTGGTATCCGGAAAAACTAATGATCCTGTCCATCTCCCCATACTCTCATAGTGAAGCTTAATACCCACTAATAACATAGGTTTAATAGCAGGAGATTTTACCTCTATGCTCTCTCCATTCTCTGCCGAGGACACCCTCCTGCCCACCTTGGTCTGTGAAAGCGATTGTCCAGCTAAAACACGAGGAACATTAAACATATGTTACTCAAGCGCCAACAGAATCAGTGAAGTTAGAATTAGGTATCAAATATGACCTTACCTTAAATACATAAAACCCAACACACCACAACATAACAGCATGCTTAAGTGACCTCATACCTGTTACGAGAGGTGACTTTTACCAAGAGAATGACAGGGAGAGTGGGACAAGAGAGAGATGGAGAGAAGAACGGATAGAAAGAGAAACATCTTGCAACAGAATGAGCATAAAATATGCAACATCAACTAAGAAGGGCAGAGGAAAAAATGAAGAAAAGAAAGTACGGAAAAGGGAAAAAAGGGGCGGAGAACCAGAGAGAAAGAGCGAGAGAAGAGATAGTGAATCAAAGATGAAGTGATACGCAGATGAATGGTATCAGAGACCAAAAAGCTGCAGGAGGGATCAGACATATGAAAATGAAAGACCACAGAAATAAGCATGATAAGATGGAAGCAGATATTTATACATGAGAGGGGAGTATAGTAGCAGTGATACCAGGCATTTTATTATTGGAAAGTGCGCATGAATAAGGTATTTTAGGTTAAGTGGGCTTAAGACACAGCAGATGTATCTGGATCGAGGTTTGATTGGGGCACAGTCCTATTGCTATTCTCGTTATCAGGCTGCTTTATATGAGGTCCTCTAGCTTCACCGTGAGCATGCAATCCATCCCCTCTCTGCATAACCACTAGATTCTGACTGAGGTGATGCAACCTCCCCACCCACCGACACCTTGCCCCCCATTCTTTTGAAGTAACTGTTGTTGGAGGGCATGGTATTTGTACGTATTATGGGGAAGAAGGCAGGTGTTCAGTGTTAATGTGATGGTAAGCAATGTTCCTGCTGCTGGAAGAGGGCCAACTCCCTATCTGTCTGAAATGCTTTTGGTGGTAAAGGTGGCAAGCCTCCGGACAATCAGACCAGAACCTGCTCTCACCTAAGAAGTATTCTGAGCACACGTATCTGCTTTTGATGTTTGTTAAATTTTGCAGTGCTGTGATACAATGGAAATGTCTTATTCTGCATAACGTAGGTGAGATAGGGCCTCATTTAGAGTTTGGTGGATGGGTTACTTTGCAACAAATGTGATGGATGTCTTGTCTGCCTAATTACAAGTGCATTGTATCCTATGGTACTTGCAATAGGGTGGATGAGATAACTGCCACAGTCTAAATCAGGCCCATAGTCAAAAGGTTGGGAGCACTGGGAGTCCGTGCAAAGTCATAGCCTGAACTAAAGGGTGTATCAGTTTTTAACTATATTCAATAGTCAGGAATCTGAGATCATATTACTTCAAGCCTAGGTGAAATGAGGCACCCAAACTTCTCCAAGGATATTAACGGCAAGAAGAAGTGACTGTATTTCACATAGTTAAGAAGGTGACTTTCACAGTGGGGAAAACCGATCCCCATCTTCGCCCAGATGAGTCTCTTGCATCTGAGAACACTTCTGATGCAGATACTTTGGGTCCAGAACTTAAGGTTGGCCTGTTCTAATCCTCAAAAAACGTCTAGCTGGGAGTATGGTTTATTTCCAGCCCTGCTGTCCTTAGTCTGCCTGATTCTGACTTCATTCTGACAAGGTCCTCTTCGGCCACAGCGCAGAACAGTGTCAAAAATGAAAAACCTTACATTTTTTGTGGTGCCTCTGGTCAGACAGAGGTAGGGAAATCCACTTCGAGGGAGGTAATAGGCAACAGCTATGGCTACTAGATTCCACCAAAGCCTGCATCACATAATTAGATACAGCTGGACCACTGCCACTAGGTCTAACTACGGTTGCTCTATTCATGGAAAAGAACTGAATAAATGGTGACCACTACAGAGAGCAGAATGCCCACCAGGGACTAAAAGTCTGTGTCCAAGAAAGGAATGGAGTGGTGTGACTGCCTGTCTTGGCACTGGGCCCTACCCTGGACACCAAACAGTCTTTCTATCCGCCTGGGGTTCAGATTGGGGTTACCATGACCCCCAATTTGCCCACCCCATGAGGACAGAAAGCCCACCAGTCAACAGGATGTATTTTTTGTGTCAATTGGGTGAGGGTCCATCTTGGCATTGGGCTGCAGCCCCCACTCATGGGCCTCAGAAAGCCTTTTGCCAACTGGAAGGCATATTGGTGGGTTTACTCCAAATCTGCCACACCAAGGGGGCAGGAAGACCAGTAGACACCAAGGATTTGTTTTGTCAATGTGGTGGGGGAGGGGCCAGTCCAAGCTACACTCTCCTACCCACAGAAATCACAATGTCTTTCTTCCCTCGTCGGATTTGCAGGCTTGTTTTGTTTTCCTTAATCTGCCTACTTTAGGATACCAAAAAAAAAAGAATACACCTAGGATTGATGCCCAAATAAAAGAAATGGGTTGGAGTGCCGGCCCATCATGGCTTCGGGCCACAGAACTATAACCGTGGCCAACAGATGCTCTTTCTGATCCCCGCGGTTGCAAAATAGAAATCGCTTAAACTGTGCCCACCTCTAGGGGCAGAAAGCACACAGGACACAAAGGTTTGGTGTAAAAAGAAAGGAATAGGGTGGATGGCTCTCCTATCCTGGCACTGGCCTACGCCTTATCCCTTGGTAATAGACCATCATTCTACCCACCCCCAACCCTCCTTCCGGTAGGCAGAATTAGAGGTCTACCCGCTTCTGCCACACCATATATCAAAACTATATCCAAACAATTCTAATTTCCATGATAGATGATGGCAGAATTTGGGCCTGGGGCCAGCTGCACCTACAGGGCCCTACCAATCCTGGGGATTTCTGACACCTAGAGCTCCCAGGAGAGTTCAGGGTAGTGAGGGTAGCATGGATCCCAGCATATGTACTTAAGCAGAATCAAAGCAATACCTCAAAACACATAATGTCCTCTCACTTTTCATGAACGATGGCTGAAGCATGCAGAATTGAGGCTGACCAGCAACCATGGAATCCTACCAATTAAGGACATTTCTGAAACTAGATTCCCAGGGAAATCCAGGGGGTTGTAGCTTACATGGATCCCAGCCACTTCTCATACTCACAAAGCCCTGCAAACATCAAAACTATGATATCATTTTTATAAAAACAACATTTATTTTCACAGCACCATCTCTCAATAATGTTTGCAAATTTGTGCTATTTTCTCAAGCACCTCCTGGGTAAATAACTTACTCTGTGCACCTTTACAATCCATGTTAAGTGGGAAAAAAGGATGGATATTTGGGCTGGATATCTTCTGCAGAAAAAAGTTACGAAGATTCAAGTACAAACAACCCCAAATATTGAAAAAATAAAGAAAAAAAGGGGCACAGGGGTGTGGCAGTCTCAGCACTTACAAATGTATTTTTGGTTATTTTTATTAAAAATATAATTTAAAAAAGACTGTATATTAAAGAATGGTCCCATCATAGTGACTGCATTATAGTGGTCTTCAATAGAGGGAATCTTCCACAGGCTATTTAATGTGACATTAAACAAAAAAAACAGTATTGATACTTCAACTTGGAAAGAGCTCAGAGCCCACAGGTATATCACAGGAATTGGGATGTGAGAGAAATCAACGTTGAGTATTTTTACATAATTGGATCACTTTCCATCTCAACTGAGCTAGGTAGACCATCGTTATTCTTTCACCCTGATCCTATTCTACAAGATCAGACAAACAGTTGATTGAAGAAGGTGTTTTGCAAGCATATGATACGCGGTTGGTAAGACAATATGACACCTGGCAGAATCCATTAGGTTCGCAGCCTTACGTCCTCATTGTCACACATCCCTGATAAACAGCTAACCTATGCAGGCCTAGGCTGGGTATTATTCAAGGCAATTTGGCTTTTCCCAAGGGTCAGTTTAGTACTGATTCGATCTGTTGTTGCCCCATAGGATAAAAGTTTCCCTCAAGCCCTTTTGCGTTTTGTTTTCTTTTGCAAATTGTATTTTTTTTAAATTTTATATATATATTTTTGCTTTTTAAAATTCGTGGGTTTAACAGGTGTAGACTTAATTTACCTACCAATTTTATTGGGTAGTGAAGTTTGTTTCGCTGTAGGAATCTTTTTTTAAATCTGCTGTATGGCTTTGTCGTTTTTTTGCTATTTTAATCATTATATAATCTCTGTTTATTGTATTAGGCCTGGCTGATGATCGCAATAAGTGTTTTGTTGTTACTGTGATTAATGTTTTGTGATTGTCTGTTTTTATGGTAAACTTGTTTTAACTGAACGTTTTTTTTTATCGATATGAGCGTTGTGTTTTTTAATGATGTGTTCCAGGATTCTAGTGATTTTACGTAAAAATGAAGACACCATGATGTAAAGGTATGTTATTACTCCCCTTTCTGATTTCACTTAGTCTCAAAACACTCTTTACCATCCTTTGATAAAGGTCTAATTATATCACACATACATTCTGACAGAAGCACAACTCTAGAATGAACACAGAAATCAAAGCAAGAGCAATATTCCAGTTGTTGAGAAAGGCAAGAGAACACTTAGATGGAAGGCACTGCATCACTTACCCAAAGGAAAGCTCGTTTTCTGAATAATAACATCAGGAATTTTCCAGCAGCCCAACTCATCATCAAAGCAGGCTTCCCTTTTGATCCTGTCCAGGTTACAGTAGTTACAGTCTCGACGAATCAGTGGCTGGACCTGCTCAAGAACCTGCCGAAAGAGCAAGGACTCCTGCTCTAGTTTACGTATTGTGCCCAGGTAGTCAATCCTTTCGTGCTCAAACTCGCTATGAAGGTCGTTGATCTCCACTTCAGCCGCTTTGAGCTTAGACAAGGAAAGGGAACAAAAGCTGTTAAGATTTCACAACAAGAGAAAGTAAAAATTGATGGATGAAATGCTTCAAATAATCTCAGCTTCAGGTAATTAATATTTTTGCTTTGGAGTCTACTGTTTTGTTTGTTCTGTGTGTCACTCCAGAAAGGGAACAACCATATGCAAATAAGCCTTGGTCCTAGTCTAATGGGAACAGTCTAAATAAGCAGCCTCTCGGGAAGTAAGATGAGTTTGAAGGTGGGGCAGGTCCTTGAACAAGAGGTGTAAAGATGAGTTGGAGGGTGTAAAAGAGAGAAAGAAAATCCAAAAATGGAACTGATGAAGATGGAAAAGGAAAACAGAGAGAGAAAGAAAGAGAAGGAAGTGTGCCTAGTTGTAACCATTGATCTACACTGTAGGGCCCTTTAATTGAAGTGAAAGGTGTGGGGTCCTGAATATCAAGTAAGGAATTTTGTTATGGCTTTATAACATAGTTAATACATCGAGGACAAAAATATCGACTGGTAAGTATTATCTTTTCTATATACATAACTCCAAATATATGTACTTTGACAATGTATATCTTATAGGTACGTAGATGTGAAGTTAAGAATAGTAAATCTATGCTCCTGTATGCACTTACCTTTCGATAATTTGCTCCTCAATATTTTGGCTATGCATCACAATATTCCCTATTCGATATTCCAGACTACAAGCGTGTAAAATGTACACTTTTGAAATGCAGAATCTAGAAAACTGATCAGGACAAATTGATAGCACCAAATTATTTTTGTGATGTAAAGGAGAAATCATCTCGATTAGAAAACCTGGGTCAGGATTAAGAATGTAACAAATAAAGATAGGGCCTTACTCTGTAGAAGGACCTATCTCCCCAACAGATGTAACTAAAAATGATGACAACCAAAAACTCAACTTTAGCTGAAACATATTTCTAATCAAATGTTTCTAGTGAATCAACCCGGGGCACATTCCACAAAGGGAGAGGAAAATAAGCCATATAAAAGGAGTTGATTTTCCAAGGGATGCAAACTGATCCATTCTTGTGTTCCAAAACACGTTAATGGCTGTCCACAGACTGCAAAGGGTGAATACTGTCAAATTAAACAACAATCTGTTCAATAAAAATCTCAGTAACTAAAAAGGATCACAGGAAGCCCCTGGAGAAGAACCAAAGCGTATACTATATCAAATGCCTGGCATAGACCTATAAGGTAGATGGGCGTTGAGGCCATCAGAGCATTCCTTAGGATGTAGTATTGTCCTTTCAGTTTACAATTCCAGTAACAGAGGCTCCCTAAGGCCTGATATGACTCTGGAGGATAACTCAAGAATGGTGGATAAACGGGAAATACCTATTGTGGCTAAAGGGCCAAACCGCAGAGGAGGAAATACCAAGGCATCCAAGGCAGGACTGGAAGACCTCTGCATATACAACACCTACCCTAATCTCTGGCCACCACCTTCACTTGGTCCCTATTCCAATTTCTCGTAGAGAAAGCAATTTGTTTATGAATGGCATGATGGGTACCTACAGTAGGACTCCTGCCTTAAGCAAAGAAATCATGTAAACAACAACCACTCCCTGTGCTGACTAAAGCAAATGGCCTGCTGCAAAAAACAAAAGACATCCAAAACACATAAGTAGAGAAGACATACATAATGTGCATTTAAAGAAAGAATTAGGAAGGCACCAGTCTCGGTTACAAGACAGGCAAAACCAGGATGTAAGGTTGGTGTAGTCCCCACTTATGGCAACAGGGAAACGAGTAGCCATAATGGAAAGGTTGGTTATGGTAATCGTATTGGGTGTGTAGGTATTTTTAGAATGAGGTTTGCTAAATGTAGTCTCCTGGACTAGGCTAAATCTCGTGGTTAAAACTGCAAGAATAAAAGTACAAGTACATGTGTGCACAGAGGGAGAAAGTAGTGAGACTGAATGTGTGACTTAGAACTGTATAGAAGTATATGCAGATAGAAAGCAATAGAGACTGACAAGGAAAAAAGCAAAGGTGAGTTCGGTTGTTTATTTTAAACACATCAAGAACAACAGAGGGTCCAGTGTGCTGCACAAATACAAATGAAAAAATTAGACTTACAATGTCAAGAGCTGGAAAGTGTTGAAAGGTGGAGGAAAGAGAACAAAAGACAAATTGAGAATAATAAAAAAGCACACGTTAACACGAAATACACCACAGCAAAAAAACAACGGAACAAAACATCACACAGAAAGAGAAATATAATAAATGATTTTTTTTCAAATAATATATGAGAGAAATTGATAGTAAGGAATTAAGCACTGTGAGCAGAGAACGGAATAAAAGCAGTGATGGAAACCATGGGAGTGATAAATGGGAAGGAACAATTTAGAATTAGTAAGTGTGGCAACGGTTGTGATTCAATTTGGCTGGCTACATCGAAAGCTCATCGGTTGATGCAAAGAGTGAGAAAGAGATGTAGAACTGAAAGATACAGCCCTGAGTCGAGTGGAGGCACAGAGGAGAGAAATGGGTAAAGGAAGAGGATACCCAATAAAAACATAAAATGGAGAAAGACTGCTGAGAAAGGATAGAGAGAGGAGAGAGAGGGAGTGAGAAAGTAGCCTGAGAAAAATGGCAAACTGGGAAGGATGTTGGAAGAGAGATGGAGAAAATACATACGGAACAGAGATAGAGAAAGAAGAGGATTGTGATGAACAGGAAGGATGAGAGGAGACAGGAATAGGCGGGGGTGACAAGGTAGTCTGATATACGAGGTCAGAGGTAAGCCAATGAGAAGAGAGAGATGTGAGAAAGGTTACAGGAAAAATAGGCCATGAGACGTGTGAGGTGAAAGGCAGAAAGGATGAGAGGGTGGAGATGAGAGCAGACTAACAGTAGAGAGTGGGGCGGAAAAAGAGAGAGTAAGGTCAAAGGTAGAGAGGGAAGGAAGTGTGAGTCCGAAAAAGATGGAGGAAATAGGGGAATCTGAAAAAAAGGGGTAAGGAATGTGGTTGGAGGGGAAAAGAATGTGAGTGAGTGGAGTGACGACAATGGAGGGACGAAGAAGAAAACCTTTCACAAAAAAAGGTGAAGAGAGAGAAGCGAAAATATGATTGGAGACAGATAATTTACTAGAATGAAGGGGTGAATATATCAAGCGAAAGATGTAGATAAAGGGGCAAAGGTGAACATATAAAAAGATATGTGGAAGAGAATGGAGAGTGAAAAAGACAGAAATAGGGTTGCAGGGGCACCAGATGCGGCAGGTCAGGGATACATAGAGGTGGTCCCATGTTTACCCTTCTCTTCATCTTTTCCAGAAGTACGCTTTTTGCCTGAAGTTCCTCTTGGATGGACTCGTACACATTCAACAGAACCTGGTCACTACTCTCTTCATCCATGTTCTTAATGGCAGCCACCAGTTCATTCTTGCGCTCATCTGCATACCTCTTTCTTCGCTTAAGCTTCTCCTGCAAGTCCTTGTTCTTAGCCTGCTCGCCTCCCACCACCTGTTGCTCCAGCAATGCTAACCTAAAAACATAATTGTGATGGAGAGGTCAATAAAACTGGGATGGAATGTTGTACATCAGCCAGTACTTAAAATTGTGATAAGAGTTTGGACAGAGAAATAAGGAACAGTGGCATTAGGGTAGCACACGGCGAGACAGGCTGGCTTAGAGGTGTACCCCCGAAAGGGCCAGTGAATACAAAAGGCATGATAGCTGAGGTGGAGGTGCGCTGGCGGTCAGGGACTGCCGCACTAGCGGTCCAACCGCCGTATTACGAATACGGCGGTTGGAGCGCTTTGGAACTGCCGCAACCGCCAGGGATCTGCGATCCCTGGCGGTGGCACGACGGTGTGAGGCCGTAATATGCTTGCCGGGGCCTTACGAGTTTCCTCACTGCCAGGCGTCTCATGGCGGTGTTCACCCCATGAAACTGCTGGCGGTGAGGAAACTAAGGGAGCCCTACAGGGCCCTCTGGTGCCTCAGGCCATGGGGATGCATGCAGGGGGGCACATGGTGTGCCCCCTTGTCTGCATGCACTCCCAGTTCCTGCACGGCATGGACTTAACAGTCCATGTCGTGCAGGATTTTGCTTTGGCATTCCCATTGCAGTGCCTTCAAAGCCAGCGGTCAAGTTTGGCGGTGCTGGAGCAGGGCGGTGGTGTGCCGCCCCGCTCTCGCACTGCCAAACTCTTAATCAGGCCCTTAGGCAGGTTCGCAGTAAACACACAGCAATACAAAATGTAGCAAACCTTCTACACTTTGATGATTTTAATATAATGTACACCATGGTAAAAACCATAAATTGGTTTAAGAAAGTGCTCTATATATTTCCTAAAAAGAAAGGTAGGGAACAGTCCAAATCCAGTTGCCTGAAAACTATTACTGAAATGGACATGGGATGTCTGAGGAGGAATGTCAGGACACTGAAAGATAGGTGGAAGTTGACTTTAACAATTGCTTAAGGCAGAGGATATGAAACTGTACATAGTACCAATTAATCTTGATGCTAGGCAAATTGCGGATGATCGTCGACGCACACCTAACTTTCACTAACAGAAGCTTTGGTTAACAAATATCAGGTTTTTTAAAAAATGATTTCTTTCACAGTAAAAAAACCATCAAATCAGTTTCTGTAAAACTGAGAAATATCACAAGTTTCCAACCACTTGGTATAAAAAAGCAATATAAACAGAGGCTTCGAAACCCGTTGCTTAACACGTGAATACGTTTCTGGCTCACTTTTTAAATCTTATTTTAATCAAATAATTTTGCAGTATAAAAACATAGCAGAATCTGCTTTCACAGCAAGAAATAAGAACTTGTTTTGCTCACATAGCTGAGGTCATATTCTGAGCATTAGTAGTTTTTAGGGCTCACATTAGTTATATGTATTTCAGTGATATAAGTAGCAATGAATCTTAACTTGGTGTATGTATTATAAGTAAAGACTACATTTCCTGCAAGTATGCACAGTGAATCGTGGGTAACCTTTCCCCAGCGGCAAAAACCGAGGCCTTTGGAGAGATGAGAGATCTGAGACCACCATGCTAATGTTTCCACCATCCTTGGGGTGATGCTGATCAGGTCGAACAACCCTTCTGTCTGGATCCACTGTTTTTGAAGTTCCTTTTGTAACCATCTCATTTTCAGTTGTGAGGACATCATGCCCAGCAGCGACTTGTATAAACGTACTGAAACAGACTTTCTTCTGGAAAGTGTGATGGCTAGATGTGCTAGTCGTTGTCTGTCCTGTGAGAGAAAAGCTTTGTTTAGGATTGTATCTAGGTTGGAGCCTAAAAATATTATGCTCTGTTTTAGAGTAGTTGTTGACTTTTGATGTTTCACAGTGAGACCCAGTTTGCGAAACAGTGTGAGGCAAGCTTTTGTAGCTTTGGACGCTTGCCATGGTGTTGGAGCTTTTAGCAGCCAGTCATCTAGGTAGGGAAATATCTGATGACCTTGCTTTCTGAAAGGGGCTGCTACTGGAGCAGGGCACTTTGATGACAAATGCGGGGATCTGACTTGAGGCTGAGTGGGAGGACTCTGAACTGGTAATGGGTATTGGCTACTTTTGCAGTGTTTGGGATGTTAGGGAATATGGAAATATGCACCTTTTAAGTCCAGAGTTGCCATTTAATCTCCTTGGTTTAGGAGATGCATGCAGGACGATCGGAGAGAATGACCATGCAGAATCATTGTTTCACCAAGAATTTGTTTAACTTCCTGAGGTCTAGGATAGGTCTCCATTCCCCTGATTTATTTCTGATTAGGAAAAAAACTGGAGTAGAGACCCATACCTTCCTGGGTGAAAAGGACTTTTTCTATTGCTCACTTGGTGAGCAAGAAGAGGGCTTCTTTTTTGAATAAGTGAAGACAGGGGGGGGGGTGCGCTCCCCTTGGCAGATTGTTTGGTGGTCTTTTGATAAACTCCAGGGTATGGCCATAGGTGACAAGGTCCAATACACATCTGTCTGAAGTTATCTGACGCCAATGGTGGAGGTAGTTGGTAATGTTCGCAACCACGGGATGGGAAGAAGTGGAAGTAGCCGCCCCCTGATTGAGGTCACTGTTTACGACCTGTGTCTCAACTATGGGGAGGGCTGCTTTCATCGAGGACCTTGCTTTGTATATGCCACTGTGGTTGGTTGACGGTAGGGCTAGTGTTGATAAGGAGCTCTGTATTGAGAGTGAAAGGGCTAATACTGTTGGGAGAGTTGATATCCTCCTCTGTAGGTCGAAAAACCTCTTCCACGTGCTCCTCGAAAGGGCATCTACCTAAATTGCAGCGTACCAAGTGATCTGGCCGTGTCTGTGTCCGTCTTGATGGCCAACAGAGCAATATGTTTCCCAAATAGTGTATCCCCATCGTAGGCCATATCCAGAATTTTCGACTGGACTTCTGGTCTGAACACTGTTGCTTTAAGCCAGCCCTGACTCCTTAAAACTGCTGCACCTGCGATGTCTCAAAGATGAGTGACAAAGATGTTGTAGATGCTGGAATGTCAACGCCCCAAATCAACACCTCGTTGAATGTACTCAAGTAATCTATTGGGGATACTCTCGCCGGTGACGTGTCCGGAAGTGTGGGCGAGTAATCCCTTACTGAAGATCAAGCAGTAGTAGACCAGGTGGGAGATCTACGTCTGCGATGCCATGATCGAGAACGTCGAGACCTCCGAGATGGTGAGGAGGATCTGGTACTGTGCTGTGATCTACTCCTCTGAGGTGTCCTGGATCTCCTTGGAGATCTAGGTGCAGTGACATGTTGGTCCGGATGAGCTGAACGAGCAGAAGGGGAAGGCGGTGAGATTGACTTCGGAGATGGCGCCTGCGGAGCAGACCTTGACGGACAGTAAGTGCACGAATACTCCGAGTCCTGACTGTGCTGCACAAGTTTCTTGCGGAGGCTTTACAGCCAGCATGGTGAATATTAATCGGGGTCTCAGGATCCACTGGTTGGTAAGGCAACATCTGTACCTCTGAAGAAACTGTGTCGGAAGGAGACTTTGATCTTGGGTGTTTTGATGATGATCGCCCCGTCTCTGACATGGATGAAAAACGCCTTGACGTCAACTGATGTCTCGACGTCGGTGCGGTATGACCCCTCAGCATCAACAGTGAAGGCGTCGGCGAATGCCTGGACGGCGAGAGTGTTGCTGTGCGCTTCGATGCTGGAGGCCTTAACCTCAAGTGCTGTGTCGACGTTGTGTGGTCTAGGCTGCTTCTACGTCGACAGAGAGCGTGATAGAGGAGTTTGCCTTGACTTTGAATGACGGTGTGTCGTCGACAGGGTCCCCATAGGTGAAGCGTGTCTCGACGTTGAACGGCGATGGGTTGCCGTCGACGGAGACCTCGCACCCGATGCATGTCTCAGCGTTGAGCAGCAGTGTGTGGCCGTCAACGGAGTCCCTCTGGGCAATGCGTGTCTCAACGTCAGACAACAGTGTGTTATTTTTGACGGAGCTCCGACAGGTGTTGAGTGTATCAATGTCAGTTGCCGATGCTTCGACGCCGACACAGGTCTCGCAGGCGATGTGTGCCTCGAGGCCACTGAAGGCACTTTCAACGTCGATCTTGACGGCGAACAGATAGGGATCTTCCTACCTCTTGAGGTTGATCTGGTTTGCAGCATCTCTCGCCTCTCTGGGGATCTTCCTCTGGGAGCTGTCTGTGAGAGAAGAGGGCTTCTTGGAGGTAGATGGGGTCCTTTAAAGGCCTCTTGAAGATTTTCCTCTGTCTTGCAAGCCATGCAGTGGGGGTTTTTCTCTGTCCTTTAGAGTTCTTCTGGACAGCTTCTTGAAATGATGGCACGTCTCAGGAAGATGTGTGTCAGGGAGACAGATGATGCAGACTGAGTGTAGGTCAGTCTGTTACTTCTTTTTGCCACAAGCAGGACACTTGATAAAAAGTGAAGGCATGGTTTGACAGGAAAAAAAAAAATTCTGTCAGACAACTGGTGCTTTTCACTCTAAGTAAAGAAAACTGTTGAGTGTAATGAAGAAAACTGGGTTTTGAAAGGACTTTGTGAAAAAAAGCCCAAAAATAGCAGAGCTCAGTGCTCCAGGATCCTTACTGAAGGAGCCGAAAAAATAGAACTGCCCTAAATGTCACCTGTGGGGCATGAAGGGCTACAGGGGTGTAGGAAATTGCCCCTTTTTGCATGGTTACCCCCCACTTTTTGCCTGACACATGATGCACTTTTGACTTGGTGTGCCTAGGGTCTGTGTTCTTTCCCAAATCTGTACTTCTGTACCCACAATTGGCCCATCTCTGACCACAGGTAAACCCCTTGTAAAAAGGTACCCTGGGTACCAAGGGCATTGTGACCAGCGATGGACTCAAAGGGTTGCAGCACCTATTGTGCCACCCTTAGAGGCCCTGTACCTTAACACCCACAGAATGTCATTGTAGGCTGCGTGTTTTGGTGCAGAGAAAAGTGAAGGGTGTGTGCCATGCCTGCAACCCACTGCCTGGGGCCTTGGTAAATCACCACTCTAGCAGGCTGACCTAGCCCCAGGTGAGGGTACAGTGGCATGAGCCCTGAACCCCTACAGTTTCTAAGTCCATTCTGAGACATTATAAGTGTAGTAAAGCCATAAAGTGTACATGGTCTGGGAGTTGGTCATTACGAACTCCACAGCTCCATAATGGCTTTACTAAAACCTGGGAAGTTTGGTAGCAACCTTCTCAGCACATTAAACCCACACTGATGCCAGTGTGGGATTTAATGTAAAATGCACGCAGAGGGCATCTTAGAGATGCCCCCTGAAAAGCGACCAGCCCGGTGTCGTTCCTGACTAACTGCCTGCCATTTGCCACCACCAGACAGGTTTCTGGACCCCGGGGTAGAGAGCCTCCGCTCTAGAAACAAAGCCCATCCTGGGCAGAGGTGCCATGCCTCCTCCCCCAGGATGGGTTGGGTCCATGAAAGGGGAAGCTTCAAAGGTCTGCCGCCTGTGTACGCTGTCCCTGCCTTTTGCTGCCCCCAGCAACTGACTCCCACCAGTTCTGACCCCCACTTTGGGTGGGAGAATCGACAGGAAAACCGAGATAGGAGGAGAGGTGTGCCCACCTTTGCCAACCCTACCCCTCAGATGGGGGAGGTGAGGTGAAGCACACATCTCATTCCCCTCCATCTTGGAGATGAGGGGACCCAACCAATTAGGAAAAGGCTCATGCCTCCCTCCCACTGGAGGGTGGCATAATAGGGGGTATACTCACCCCAAGGAAGGGACCCATTGGTCCCGACCTGCACACCCCTGTAACACCCTTAAATTTAGTATTTAGGGGCGACCCCGAACCTTGCCTCCTCAGATTCGAGGAAGAAAGAAGAAGTACCGAAGAGCCGTGCTGACCCAGGAAAAGAAGGACACCTACTGCTTTGGCCCCAACCCTACCAGCCTGTTCCGACTCCGACCGGCCTACAGCGTAGAACCCAGCATGTCCAGCAGCCCCCCAGAGCCCGGAGGACCTGCCCTGCACTCACCTTACAGTCTCCCGTGAGCACCAAATTTGCTCAACAAAGACTCCAAGACCAGAAGCCGGACCCAGGCGGCTCTGCGGTTCTGCACCACTCTGCACCCGACGCCCACGGCCCGAGTTCGAGTGGCCCAACACCACGAGGAGATCTCCCCAGCGATCCTGACCTGGGATCTGGTGATCCCCGACCTCCCTCAAGCTTCAAGACAACGCCTGCAGCCTCAACCTGAAGCTTCCCCCCGACCGCGACCGTAGCTGGTAAGAAGAACCGACGCCAAAAGACACCCCTGCCCCGACGGCCCACGTCTTTGGTGATCCAGCAGACTGTGTCCAGGCATCCCCCAAGAACCCAACTTACCTCTCCAGCCAGTGGTCGCCTTCAAGAAGTCTCCCTGCCCGGGCCTGCAGACTCTTTGCTGAACCAGAGGTCTCCATTGGAATCCACATGGTCCCCGACGTCTTCTTGGCACACTGCACCCGGCCGCACCTGTGATGCAGGTGGTGCAGCTCCTATGCTGATTTTAGGCCCCTGCAGTGCTGACCTTAACCATAGGAGCTTTGCTCCCACACCCGAGTGGCCTGCTTGTAAGCAGTCCCTGACTAAAAGCCTCCTTACCCCCATTGGCTAACTTTGGGCCCCTGCACTCTGTACCCGGCCGCCCCAGTGCCGCTGGTGGTGCAGCTCAAGTGCCTACCTAGACCTTGGGACACCTTGGTGATAACCCCCAAAACTCCCACTCGTAAGTCGTTTACTTACCTGAGAAACCACTAACACTTTTCCCCCACAGGAACCAATGTTGTGATGTTTTGTTCCTGAAAATGTTGTGTTGAGCTGAACTTTGTATGAAAGAAAAAGTAACTAAACTGCAAACTATAAAAAGTCTTATTTACCTTGTATTGTGAGATCCCCGGTGTGGTATCTAGGCATACCACCCCAAGTAGTCGATGTAATCCAAAAGTAATCTAAAAGTATTCCAATAGTAACTACTGTGTAATTTAAACTGTTTTGAAAGCCAATACAAACCTGGAACGATTGCAAATTCAACCACAACTGCACTTCCCTGTAAAGTCTTGCAATTGAGTGTATATTTTGCTTACCTGTGCCAAGTCCTGCTTGGTTCTAAAAATAAAACATAAGTATACCTTTTTATACTTACCTAATTGGTTGGATTCAGTCTCTGAGTGTGTGTTATCAGTCTTGAGTGAGTGAATACAATAAATGCTTAATACACCCTCTGGCTAAGCCTAACTGCTCACCCACACTACCACAAAGAGAGCTGTTGGTATTTACCTAATTTAGCCTCTGCTATACCTCTGTGGACTCCCTGGACTCTGTGCACACTATATCTTACTTTGGTATAGTATATACAGAGCCAGCTTCCTACAAAGGGGTCCTGTGAGGTCTTAAAGCCATGGTGCTAATTTTGCTCTGTTATGTGTTTAATGTAGCCTATTGGCTAACAATGCCTCTCATTCCCTTGCAGTTTTTTCCTTTTCAAATAAAGGCTGCGAATGCAGATATCGGCTCTTTTTCTGTTATTTCACATAAATGTCTCACTTATGGTTGGCCTAATGATGCACAAGTTACTAACTTGTGTAACGATATATCTGTAAGAGACAGTAGTTAGTGACAGATTCCTTACCTTAGAATATCCCCAGGCGTGAGGCTGGATCCGGAAAGTTTTCTGCGTAGCAGTACCCTTGCGCGTCGGTAGGCGGCGTCGTGCGGCTCCGCGTCCGTCGTCGGCGTCGTGATTGCCGGGATGACGTCACGGGCAGTACTTAGACGCCGCCCCTGCGCGCTGACGTCAGTTCTGTACACGACTTTCCGCGCCAGGAACGCAGAGCCATGCAGAAGCTGACCTAGGTGTCTGAAAAATACTAGGGCCCTGAAAGGGATGTCCTTAACCCTAGAAATCAGTTCGCAGAACGGGGAGGATGGGTGGGGCGGTAGGAATCTGTCACTAACTACTGTCTCTTACAGATATATCGTTACACAAGTTAGTAACTTGTGCATCTGAAAGAGACACGTTAGTGACAGATTCCTTACCTTAGAATAGATACCCCAGCAATACCAACCCCGGTGGTGGGTCTGCGAACAAAGATCAGACAAGGAAGTCCTGGAGGACAGAACGGCCAAAGAAGCCGTCCCTCCGGACCTGACTGTCAAGGCAGTAATGTTTTGTAAACGTGTGCAGCGAGGCCCACGTAGCTGCCTGACAGATAACCGGCAGCGGAACACCGCGGCCCAAGGCCGTGGTAGCAGCCGTTGCCCTGGTGGAATGGGCACGCAGCCCAACAGGAGGCTCCTTCTTAGCCAAAGAATAGCAGGTCTTGATGCACAAGGTAACCCAGTGGGAGATGGTTCGTTTGTGCACCGCCCGACCTTTTTGGCGCCCACGTAGCCAACAAAGAGCTGGTCATCCACCCGGAAGTGTTTTGTGCGGTCGATATAGAAGGAGAGCGCACGTTTTGGGTCCAGACGGTGGAGCCTCTCTTCCTCTCTGGAAGGAGGCGGAAAGAAGGTAGGCAAAGTGATGGTCTGCCCAATGTGGAAGGCAGTAACCACCTTTGGCAAGAAGGACGGACGCGTCCGAAGAACAACCTTGTCTGGATGAACAGACAGAAAGGGAGGTTTGCAAGATAGAGCCTGGAGCTCACTCACCCGCCGAGCGGAGGTGATGGCCACCAGAAAGGCTGTCTTCAGAGTCAGAAGACGAAGAGGACAGTTATGTAGAAGGCTCAAAGGGAGCGCACATTAAAAGGTAAGAACCAAGTTCAAGTCCCACTGAGGCATTACAAACGGAACAGGAGGGAAGAGGTGTGTAATGCCTTTAAGAAACCTGTTAACAACAGGGGACTTAAAAAGAGAGGGCTGATCAGGGAGCCTGAGGAAGGCCGAGATAGCACAAAGATAACCCTTGATGGTACCCAGGGCAGAACCCTGTTGGGCCAGAGAAAGAAGGAACAGAAGGACCTCAGAAAGAGGGGCAGAAAGGGGATTCACAGCCTTTGCTGTGCACCATGCCACAAATTTGTTCCACCTGCAGGCGTATACCACCTTAGTGGAGGGACGCCTGGCTGCCAGAATCACATCACAAACTTCGGGAGGCAAGTCGAAAGGAATCAACTGCCGCCGCTGAATCTCCACGCAAGCAGGTGTAGACTGGACAGGTTCGGGTGGAGGACTGTCCCCTGCTGCTGCGACAGAAGATCCTCCCGAAGAGGCAGACGGATCGGGGGATCTACGCTCATACTGAGTAGCTCGGGATACCAAACTCTTCGAGCCCAGTCCGGAGCCACAAGGATGACTTGGGCCCGGTGCGTGCCGAATCTTCTTCAACACTCTGGGTAGAAGTGGTATAGGCGGAAAGGCGTACAACAGACCGCAACTCCACTCGCGACGAAAAGCATCGCCGAGCGAGTGCCGCCTTGGAAATTCCAACGCGCAGAACTGATGACATTGCGCGTTCTCTTCGGTGGCGAATAGATCTAACCAAGGCTCTCCCCATTGTTGAAAGAGTCCTTGCGCCACTCCCGAGTGAAGACGCCATTCGTGATCCATCATGCACCTGCGGCTGAGTTCGTCCGCCCTGGCGTTCAGGGAACCTGCCAGGTGTTGAACCATCAGGAACATGTCCTGATGTTCCAGCCAAGTCCAGAGGCGCAGAGCCTCCTGACAGAGGGTCCACGACCCCACCCCGCCCTGTTTGTTGCAGTACCACATGGCGGTGGTGTTGTCTGTGAACACCGGCACTACCTTCCCTTTGACAGAGGGAAGGAATGCCTTGAGTGCAAGTCGGATCGCCCGGAGCTCCAGAATGTTGATATGGAGCCGGGACTCCGCCGGAGACCAGAGGCCTCTGATCTCCGCCTCTCCCATGTGACCGCCCCATCCCAGAAGGGACGCGTCCGTCACAACTGTGTGCTCTGGCTGGGGAAGGGAGAGGGATCTGCCCATGACCCATTGCCGGTTCGAGAGCCACCACTGCAACTGTTTTGCAGTCCCCACCGAGATCTGGACGTGATCGGACAGGTTGCCCTGGTGCTGCGCCCACTGGAACTTCAGGTCCCACTGCAGAGCCCGCATATGCCATCTGGCATGATCGACCAGCAGGATGCAGGAGGCCATGAGGCCCAGCAGCCTCAGGGTCATCCGTGCCGAAACCCAGGATAAAGGCTGAAAGATGGGAATCATAGCCTGAATATCCCCGGACTCGCCGTTCGGGAGGATAGGCCCGAAACTGCGTCGTGTCCAGAACTGCTCCGATGAAAAGGAGCTGTGGAGAAGGAACCAGATGCGACTTCGGCACATTGATGGAGAACCCCAGCGAGTGCAGGAGTTCGGCTGTAGTCTGGAGGTGGGAGACGACTGCCTGGGGCAGAGCCCGCCTTCAGCAGCCAGTCGTCGAGGTAGGGGAAGACTGAAACCCCTGCCCAGCGCAGATGAGCTGCGACCACCGCCATCACTTTCGTGAACACCCGAGGGGCACTGGTAAGGCCAAAGGGAGCACGGTGAACTGAAAGTGCTCGAGGCCTACCGTGAACCGTAGGTAACGCCGGTGGGCCGGCAGGGCGGGGATGTGGAAATAAGCGTCCTGCAAGTCCAACGCTACCAGCCAGTCTCCAGGGTCGAGGGCAGTCAAGACCTGAGCTAGGGTGAGCATCTTGAACTTCTCCTTCCGGAGGAAGCGATTGACGTTCCGGAGGTCCAAGATAGGACGCATGTCCTCCTTGTCCTTTTTGGGCACCAGAAAGTAGTGGGAGTAGCAACCACGCCCTACTTCTGGGGTCGGAACATGCTCGATGGCCCTCTTGGCCAAGAGGGCCGTGACTTCCTTCTGTAGAAGCACCAAGTGATCCCCTGACATGCGGTGGATTTGAGGTGGCATGGCTGGGGGGTGGTCTCGAAGGGGAGGGAGTAGCCCCTTCGGACAATGTCCAAGACCCACCTGTCCGAGGTGATGGGACGCCAGTGGTGAAGGTGATGGCGGACCCTGCCCCCGACTGGCGTGCTGTGCACCTGAAAGGAGGGACTTGGAGGCCGCGGACGGGTTGGAGGTGGTGGCCTGACCCGCACGCTGGTTGCCCGAACCGCCACGGCGGTATCCACGTCCTCGGCCACGCGAAGGCGCTTGCTGCGCGGGCCGTTGGCCGGGCTGTTGACGTGACTGGGCGCCCCTTCCGTGGCCACGAAAGGGACGAAAAGCAGACGTGAGCGGAGGGCGCACAACAGCAAGGCCCAGGGACTTAGCAGTAGCCCGCGAGTCCTTGAAAGCGCTCCAGCGCATGGTCTGCCTTCGAACCAAAAGACCGAGCTCCATCAAAGGGCATGTCCATGAGTGTATTCTGGACATCCCCTGAAAAACCAGTGGTTCTCAGCCAGGCGTGGCGACGTAGCGCCACCGTCGTTGCAAGCGATCTGCCCAGCGAGTCGGCGGTGTCAAGGCCACAGCGGATGGTGTATTTAGCCGCATCACGCCCTTCCGCAATGGCGCGGGTAAGCAGTGTCTGGACCTCCTCAGAGCACTGCGGCAAAACAGTCGCCACCGAATCCCACAGGGAGTGGGTGTATCGGCCCAAGAGGCAAGCGGTGTTAACGGACCGCAAGCCAGCACTGGAGGAAGAAAGCCTTCTTCCCAAAGTGATCCAGGCGCTTGGATTCCCTATCCGGAGGGGCGGTAGGGAAGGCGGTTTGGGAGGCAGAGGCTTGGACAACCAAGCTCTCAGGGGTGGGGTGTTGGGAGAGAAACAGGGGGTCGCCCGGAGCAGGGCGATGGCGTCGGGCCACGTTCCTATCCACAGGAGTCCCTGTGGTGGGTTTGGACCAGGCACCCAAAAGAACGTCAGTGAGTGCATCGTTGAACGGCAGCACAGTCTCCGAAGAGGAGGCCGCCGGCTGAAGCACTTCAGTCAGGAGGTTAGTCCTGGCGGCCACTGTAGGCAACTGGAGATTCAAGGCTCCAGCAGCTCTACGCAACACCGTTGCAAAATTAGCCCCCTCCTCCGTAGCCACGGGAGGAGACAGCATGCCAGAGTCAGGGAGGTGTCCAGACCACTGGCATCCCCAAGTTCCTCAACCCAGTCCGGGTCAAACTCGCACTGTTGTGTGAGAGGGTCCTCAGACCCTCCCAGCTCTCCTGGTCCTCCTCAGGTTCAAAATATGGAGGAGGAGGGACATTAGGGACCCAAGGTCTCATCGGCGCCGGAACCGGCGTCGGGCGGCGCCGGTCCGGCTCCATGTCCGGAGAGTGCCGGAGGCACGACGCCGTCCGGAGCCCCGGACGGCGTCAGTAACGGCACCGGGGACGTCGGCGGAGGCGTGGTTAGGTCAACCGGCGTCGATGGGGGTTGCGGCACCACCGGAGCCGGGATCGAGGCCGGGGCCGGAGCCGAGGCCGGGATGAAGGCCGGTGGGACAGGCGACGCCGGAGCAACCCCGTCAGGGCCCGCGGGGCCCGAAGGCGCACCGGAGGGACCTTGAGGCCCGAAGAGGCGGGCCTTGGCCGACAGGAACTCCTGTATTTGGGCCGGAGTCGCCCCCGAACCCGGGAAGGACGGGTAATGCGGGTGTAACTCGACAGGCACGTCCGGGGCCGCGGGGACGGTGCCGACAGGGACCTCAGCCGAGTCGCGAGACCGGCGAGGCGAAGTCTTAGAGCGATGATGCCGCTTAGACTTCTTGTGCTTCGACTTACCGGAGGAGCGCGAAGACTTGGATTCCGACGAACAGCGGGGACTCCGCGTCCGGCCCCTCGACCTCTCCCGGGACCGGGGGCTTGGTGCGGCGCGGAGCCGACTGCCGGACTTCGAGGAGCTTTCGAGACCGCTCTCGCAAAGCCTTCGGATTAAGTTTCCGGCAGTCAGGGCACGACCGTGTCGTGGTCTCGGCCGAGACAGAAGAGACACTTTCGAGATGCGGGTCCGTGATCGACATCATGCGACCACATTCCTCGCAGGGCTTAAAGCCGGGCATCCCTACGACACCTTCGGAGTCGTGAAGACTCGTTGAAGAAACAGTGAAAAAATTCACAAAAAAGATAGTCAAAAAGTGACTAGGGCACTGCTCTTCCCGGATCTGCGCTTACTGGCGCGGAAATAGAAGAACTGTTGTCAGCGCGCAGGGGCGGCGTCTAAGTACTGCCCGCGACGTCATCCCGGCGATCACGACGCCGACGACGGACGCGGAGCCGCACGGCGCCGCCTACCGGCAGCGCAAGGGTACTGCTACGCAGAAAACTTTCCGGATCCAGCCTGACGCCTGGGGATATTCTAAGGTAAGGAATCTGTCACTAACGTGTCTCTTTCAGATATATATATATATATAGATATATATATGTAAAAACTCAATGTAATGTGGGCATTTTTTAGCCTTCTTACAGGCTGCAGAGATATATATATATACATATATATATATATGTATATGTATATATATGTGTGTGTGTGTGTCTGTGTTAAATGTACTATGTACATTTAGATTTTTACACACACACATATATATTTATATATATAATATATTTGATATGTGCTCTGGGGTCCCCGCACGTGGGCGGGACTATTTAGTGCTTGTGACTACTGATGAGGATCCCCTGAAAGAGAACCTCTTATCTATATTGTTCATGTGCTTGCCCTCTTAGCCTGGTGGTGTAGATATGGGAGTGGAAGGATTTTTAGAGCAACGTTGCGCCAGCTGTGAGAAGACTGAATCTGGTTTGAGGTGTCCAGTGAGGCAGGAGGGAGAATCTTCTGGGGCCTTGTGTTTTTTATCAATACGAAGTAGTACCGCTGCCACTGTTGCCGGGTTCTTCATTATTTTAATGCCTTCCTCCCATATATAATCTATAATGGGGATGACTCTGACTGACTTTCTCGTCTGCTCTTTAAAATCATATAGAAAGCAGTTGGACTGCTCGACAGAGATTGGGAGGTGCTTGTTGCATCCCGGTCCATTAAGTTGTGAAAGCCTCCAATATCCTCCAGAGGAGAGTCTGCTGGATGTGGTGCTAGAGGTGATGGGGTGGGGATGAGATAATCGTCCCATTCATCACAGGGAAGCTGAGGGTCTGGAATTTTACCTTCCTCCTGATCGTCATCTGTTGAAGATGGGTCGTCTCTTGGTGGTGCCCCTATGTTACAAGCGGGTGTCATCCTGGGTGTCAACATTGAAGGAATCGGCCTTGGAGTTGCTGGGGAGGTAGGCTGAGGTGGAGCCACTGGTTGTTCTTGCAGGGGTCCCGGAAACCTCTTCCGAAAGTCTTGCAACATGGCCTGTAGATCCTGAAAAAGTGACATAGGTACTTGGATGTCACCCTGTCTTGGCTGTTGGCCAGTATAATACTGATAATGTTGTTCGCAGTGCATCTGCTTTGCCTGAGGAGCATAATAATGGCCATAATATTGTACTTCCTCTAAGGCATCCTTCTCATCCTGGTACTTAACTTGGAGCTCTGATGGGCTGTGAGCTGCTCTATAAGGGCCGTCATCATCCGACTCCTCCAGGTCCAATAGATGACTTGGGGGAAGAGGAGAAACCTTGATGGGGGAGGTAACTTCAGGTTGCAAGGAAGTTTTTGTTAGTTTTGGAATTCTTATCATAGTCGACGGTGGTTGAGGGGATGGTCATGGGCATGAAGGCCGTCGATTGGCTTGAGGCTTCTGGCGTCTTCGTTACACCCCGTCGACAGGGTCCTCTTCGACGGGGTCGTCGTTGATGGTGTTGATGTCGACGGTGTAGTCGGCGTTGTCTTCAACAGAGTCTTTGTCGACGATGAAATTCTCATCGACTGAATCAGGGTGTCCTGGATGAAATCGTCGTCTTCGCCATTGACGACGAGGTGGTGGTGACGGTCGTCATTGTCGACGATATTGCTGTTGACGGTAACAGTGCCGTCGACGGGGTTCTAAGATGAGTCTTGTGCCTCGACCTCAACGTCGACGGTTCAGAAGAAGATTTATGCGGGTGATCCCTAGCCCAAAAAGATGGAGTAAGCTCAGATGAGGCTGCCTCTGAGGAGATTTGTTTCTGTTTCTCCTTTTTCAGAGATTCTCTGGCCTTGTGGGATGTTTTGAGGGTCTTTCTGCTTTCCTCAGGATCCCTATCTTTTGTGAAACCTTGCAGAGGTATCACTGTCCTCCTCAGAAGAGGTTGATTTCTGAGTTTTTGTCTTCTGAAGCCACAGAAGAAGCCTCCCCTCTCTGTCCTTTAAGGTTTTGGAGGAAACAGTGTGACAAATGTTACATTCTTTTACCTTATGTGTGGTTAGAGGCAGTAGAGACAGTCCTTTTGTGGGTCAGCTACATGTCAGTCAAGTCAAGTAAAAATTCTTTATTCAGTAACTGTCATAGTAACCATAAAAGCGCAGTACTTGCATTGAATTACTAAGAAGAGATTAACATTTTTAAAAAAATACAATTTCATGATAGTTAACCTACTCCCACCGAGATCATTTTACGCATCTTAAAAACTTTCTTTAAATAAGCAGTCACAGAAGCGATTATAAACACATCATCTAACAGTTGCAAGGTCAGGTATGCAGGTTTACATTTTTTAAGACCAAGTTTTTTAAGTAACGGGACAATCCATCTCCTCCTAGGGGCAATATAAAATTTACAGAAGAATAAGATATGTATCGAAGATTGCACCGAAATCTCATCACACGGGCAATTAATTAAGTCCCGCGCCCAATCATTTACCAAGGGAAAACTTAATAAACGATGTAAAACATTTAGTCTAAAACGACACAACAGGAATCTATCATAATCACTAGTAGCTAAAACAAGATAAAACTGTATAGATGGGGTCGCTAATGTCATAAAATGTGTGTGCACCGTTGATTTTTTCAGTTCTGTAGAAGTTCTGGACTCATCCAGGTATTGTAAACATATAGTTTTAAGTTCTTTCCTGGACACGTTTAACAAATTATCTGGGTCCATATAGTATTCTGGGTGCCCTATTTTAGACATAAAGGTTTTAATGTATGCCAGCCATTTTATATTTCTAATACCATCACATAGTAGGATATCCTTCAATATTAGTCGATTCAAGGAAATCTCCTCGGTGGTCCAAATTCTATGCCATAGTAATACTGGCTGTATTTTAATGACATCTTCTAAGAATAGGATGCCTAATTCCCGATGACATATATAAGCAGAAGTACTAGCCGGAACAGATAAAAGAGACCTCAGAAACTTGTTTTCTGCAAGCTGCAGAGAATGGACCCCAGCAAAACCCCAGATACCGGCACCATAAGTCGCAATCGACAAACATTTAGCCCTATATATCTGTAAAATTTCTACTGGGGCACGTCTACCTAATTTTTGCTGAAATTAAAAGGGATACAAAAGGGATGATGGACGGAACGTTTGAGCCAATCAAACACTCACCCCCAGTCAACTGATCTGGGTTTAATCCATCATCATTCTTTAGCTCACTCCACCACCCCAGTTCAGACATGGCCATATGCAAATCAGTCTGACCCTGTGCCTCATGGGAACAGTCCAGCCCGAACTGCCAAGCCATGTCTTCCCTGGACCGGAAACAAGCATCCTAGGACCGGTTTCTGGCATTCCAGCCGTCATCAGCCAGGCTCTGCTTGAATCCAGTGGCAAAGTGAGCAAGGGACCCACGTCTGGGCATACCCCCGCCAACCCAGGGCGAACAAAGCGATACAAAAGGGGATGATGGACGGAACGTTTGAGCCAATCAAACACTCACCCCCAGTCAACTGATCTGGGTTTAATCCATCATCATTCTTTAGCTCACTCCACCACCCCAGTTCAGACATGGCCATATGCAAATCAGTCTGACCCTGTGCCTCATGGGAACAGTCCAGCCCGAACTGCCAAGCCATGTCTTCCCTGGACCGGAAACAAGCATCCTAGGACCGGTTTCTGGCATTCCAGCCGTCATCAGCCAGGCTTGCTTGAATCCAGTGGCAAAGTGAGCAAGGGACCCACGTCTGGGCATACCCCCGCCAACCCAGGAGCGAACAAAGCGATACAAAAGGGGATGATGGACGGAACGTTTGAGCCAATCAAACACTCACCCCCAGTCAACTGATCTGGGTTTAATCCATCATCATTCTTTAGCTCACTCCACCACCCCAGTTCAGACATGGCCATATGCAAATCAGTCTGACCCTGTGCCTCATGGGAACAGTCCAGCCCGAACTGCCAAGCCATGTCTTCCCTGGACCGGAAACAAGCATCCTAGGACCGGTTTCTGGCATTCCAGCCGTCATCAGCCAGGCTTGCTTGAATCCAGTGGCAAAGTGAGCAAGGGACCCACGTCTGGGCATACCCCCGCCAACCCAGGGCGAACAAAGCGATACAAAAGGGGATGATGGACGGAACGTTTGAGCCAATCAAACACTCACCCCCAGTCAACTGATCTGGGTTTAATCCATCATCATTCTTTAGCTCACTCCACCACCCCAGTTCAGACATGGCCATATGCAAATCAGTCTGACCCTGTGCCTCATGGGAACAGTCCAGCCCGAACTGCCAAGCCATGTCTTCCCTGGACCGGAAACAAGCATCCTAGGACCGGTTTCTGGCATTCCAGCCGTCATCAGCCAGGCTTGCTTGAATCCAGTGGCAAAGTGAGCAAGGGACCCACGTCTGAGCATAACCCCGCCAACCCAGGGCGAACAAAGCGATACAAAAGGGGATGATGGACGGAACGTTTGAGCCAATCAAACACTCACCCCCAGTCAACTGATCTGGGTTTAATCCATCATCATTCTTTAGCTCACTCCACCACCCCAGTTCAGACATGGCCATATGCAAATCAGTCTGACCCTGTGCCTCATGGGAACAGTCCAGCCCGAACTGCCAAAGCTGAAATTAAAAAGGGCCATCAATGATTTAACAAATAATAACCTTCTAATTTTAATTGCCGAGGCCCAGGTACCAGTCTGATCGAATAGGATCCCCAAGTAAGAAAAAGTCTTAGTGACTTCAATTGCTTTTGAGTCAATAAATATAGTCCTTATCTTCTTTTTAAAACCTACCCCACAGAACATAGTGAAAGTTTTTGAACAATTGACAGCCAAACCCAGGTTTGTCATAAAATTTGAAAAGACATCCACCATCCTTTGCAGACTTCGGGGTGTACGGGCCATCAGTACCGCGTCGTCCGCATACAGGAGTGCCGGTACGGGTCGATTAGCTGCCATTGTAAATCCTTGCACTAGAACTGCTTCTAAGTTATTTATATAAAGCGAGAAGAGGAATGGGGCAAGGATACATCCCTGTCTAACTCCTCTTCCTACCCTGAAGTGTCCAGTGCATTCGCCGCTTCTCCCATAGCGAACTCGTGCCTTCGCCCCAGAATACAGTTGTTTTAAAAATGTTATAATTGCAGCATCTATGCCCATCCCTTCTAGAATCACCCAGAGCTTCTCATGTATGACACAATCGAATGCCGCCGTTAGGTCGACAAATGTCAAATACAGTCTTTCTCCTTTTGCTTTGGTATATTTTTCTAAAATAATATATAAATTTAGGCCCTGTTCGATTGTGCCCATACCTTTACGAAACCCATATTGCAGGTCGCTTAAAATTGAATGTTCCTCAGCCCAAGTTTGCAGCCTATTTAATAGAACCCGCCCTACTATCTTCACTGTGGAATCCAAAAGTGAAATTGGACGATAGCATGCAGGGTTATTCCTATCCCCTTTTTAAAAAATTGGTACTATTATCGATTCGCACCAGGTACGTAAAAAACCCTTTGAGCCGCAAGCATTAAAAACCGGAGTTAAAAGTGGACCCCACAGTGCTAAGTTGGATTTAAAAATATCAACGGGGACCCCATCCGGACCTGCCGCTTTCCCTCCCCTGCTTGCGTTAATGGCCGAATTAACCTCGGTAAGCGTAAAGTGCAATAATTGATCAGTGGGGATTATAAATTCCATGTTATCAGCCCCGGTCAAAGGTTACATTGTCCTCCATCATTGGGTTATTATATAAACTGGAGTAGTGTTGAATCCACTCAGATTCGGAAATGGCAATTTCAATAGTGGCATTGTCCTTATCTGCCAGAAAGGGAGCATTAACTGCCTTCCAAAATGCAGAGGGATCCTTATTGACCGAGGCATCTCGTAGAGCTTGCCATGCTTCCTCTTTTAAAGCGATCTTTCTTAATTTCTGTGCGCTCTTATATACACGTCTCGCTACTCTTATATCAGCCTGGTTTTTCACCTTAGCTTGGAGGGCCTTTTTCAAATTGGAATATGCTTTAGTGCAACTTGTATCGAACCAGCCCTTGTTTTGTTTACTGTTTCCCTTTATACACACATACAGTGATTCTTTAATAAAATTAGTAATTACATAAAAATTCTCTAAAATTTCCTGGTGCGAAGATCTATCATCCAGACACATTAAAAACATATCTTTACAATTTGTAGCCATCCTACTAATAAAAACCTCATGATCCACTTTTTCCCATTTAAGAGCATAACCATTTTGTCTACCCAGTGAGATGTTTTTCACTGCATGGTCTGAAGTGCCTCTATTATTCACTGGCTTATTCTTTAACTTTAGTTCAACACTAATGGGGAAATGGTCGCTCAATGCGATATCATGGGTAATAAAATCTCTAAAATATGAATTAAAACTTTGTGAGGCTAATACATAATCAATTGTAGAAAACATGCCTCTTCCATTAAAAGTAGGATAAAAGGAATCACAGGAGCGCATAAATCATTAACAAACCCAAGGTCGATTGTAAACATGATATCATTCAACAAATCTCCAAAAAGTGTATTGGGAAAGTGGGGACTACAATAACCTAGTTCATAAGATAACCCACATAACCCATTATTAACATGCTGACACAAGGGTAGATTAAAATCACCGCCCCAAATAACACAAATCTCTTTTGATGTGCCGGTTTGTAAATTATATAGATCACTACTCAAATTTCTCATCACTCCCTGAATTTGGTCTGATGGAATATTATTATAGAAATTTCTAACGCTATACCGGAAGTTTGGTCTATGTACAAACTAATGATGTGGTAATACTGATTTGAATTTTTAAAAACAATTTTCTCTATGTTCAAATAGTTTGAAATAAAAGTACTAAGGCCACCTTTAGCTCTGCCATGGGATGAGGGTACGGCTGGTGTAAAATAAGATTTATATCCATTTATATGTACAGGCTCTAACACCCAGGTCTCCTGGAGGCTAAAAATATCAAACCTAGTCACAAAATCGACCCAAACCGTGTTATCAACCTTGCTATTTAAACCCGCAACATTCCAAAATAAAATGTGGCAACTTTCCCTCGATCCTGTATCCTCTTTTCTATGTCCCAACTCTAACCGCTTTAGTGATGTTTTTTCCAGGTGACTAATGTGAGGGAGAAGTACTTCAGCAATGGAGTTCCATTCCATAACAGGGTTGCACTTGTTAGCTACCGTCATACCGGTATCTAAAAGAAGAATGTTCATGAGACTATTTTTTGACTTAATTATAAACAGGTCAGGAGGTTCACCTACTACGGCAGAAGTATCAAGCTGTTGGGATATTGCCGGTTGAAGTCAATCCACAGAATCAAGAGTTACCAGAGCCTCAAAACGGTTCTGGGTTGGAAGATTAAACCCACTCTGAGAATGCTGAGTTAGGGGTCTCATAACACTTTGGGCGGCATGTGAAAAAGGCTGATAAAAAAAGCCCAATGGGACTGCATTAACACTTTGTCCCATAATACGCTGTGTGCCAACTCTACTTAAGATCAATTCCACTAATTGTGGTGTCTTAAATGTTAATACCATACAGTCCCCCGGCAAAGTCTTTCTCCCCTTTCCCACCCAGCTCACTCTCCTAACCATTTTAAATTCGTCAAACAGCCTTTCACTTAAACCGGACCTCACTCCTAACCAATGCAGTGACTTGTTCCTCAAAGTCTCCCAAGGTTCTTCCCCCTCGGTTTGTTGTTTAGGTACATTGGTTAATACCACCACATGTGGTGGGGCTTCTGGCGGTAGGTCCAGGCGTGTTACTGCTTCTACCTCCTTGTTTTGTATATTTAAGCTGTTAAGACCCTCATTTCCTGGATTACTGACGTACATATTACGTACAATAGGGCAAATAGAAGGTGAAGCAGCCCTGCATTTTGTGTTACTGTGTTGTACCACCTCTTTCCCTGATGTTTTAAGGTGATCCTGGATTACTGGGGCGTCGGGGCACACCTGACCTGAAGGCTGCATATTCTCCAGCTTACTTGCCAGGACCTCTTTTATCATACCAATTTTATGTATTAATCCACCTAGGCTTTCTCGAAGAAATTTGTCCAAGTTATCCAGCTTTACATCTACATGTTAACTTTTCTTTCCACAGGTCTTGCAGGATCTGAAAAGGGCTTTCTTCGATGTATCAGACATTGTAGAAGAAGTAGTAGTAGCTTTCCAAAATCTGGATGAACAAAAATGAGCACAGGGAGGCTCCCTTCAAACGACGTGCAGTGAAAGTCTGAGGGAATCAGCCTCTCTTGGGAGTGTTCTAGAGGGTGCTATCACCTGATTGGTTAAGGTTTGAAGCTTGGTCCTTTTTTAAAAAGGACATGGATAGGATATCTAAGTGAGTGTTCATTGCCATTATAGCCTAGGATAGTGATACACACTGCTTTACTATGGCGCTGTGGGACTCCGACTTCGATGACAGGGAATGATTCAAGCATGTGAATCTATGAAAGATCCAATGCTGGAAAAATAATGGGTTGGGATGCTTCTCAGAATGATTGTCAGCAGTTTTGCAGTGATTTAGACTATATGCAAGCATTCCTCCCAGCACCATTTGTGTGTCGAAACAACAAAACAACCACATGCCCTTGGTGTTTTGATATGTGACTTTTCATCATGTGTTGAGCAACTAGACAACAGTCAAGAGATTACATACATATTTTCTACCCTTTTTCACAATTACAAGCTTTTAATAAGGTAGACAGTATCACCTGTAAGCTACTTACCTAGCAAGCACCAGCTCCTGGTCAAGACCGTGGGAAGGTTCTTTGGAATCTGTGGGTGCAGCAGGTGTAACACGAGATGTAATAGGGGATACTGCCTGCTCATTTTCTGAAGTCTCCCTCTTCAAACTTCTTATATGCTGGGTTATTTGATGATGGGCATGGTCCAACTGCTGAGAAACATACCAGAACTTATAATAGAAAGTAGTGAAGGCTGGTAACATGGTATAAAAAGGTTATTTCATGCAAATTACTTTGGATGAAGTGTGACAAGTGTACAGAACAATAAGACATCCTCTGCTCTGTGTCGACCTGTTAGGATCTGCTTTGTTATATGTGTTGTTCTGTGTTTATAGAAGTGTGAGTTACTGGGAACACCAAGAGTGGGCTATCATGCTTATGTAGGTTACATTTAGCTATCAAGGATAGTCCCAACCAGATTATAGCTGAAGTAGGTGACAGAATTGGTGTGCAGGTTACTGTTTACTAAAAGAAAACCGGGCAAGTCATCCCCATCCTAAAAAAACCCACTCTGAACCCGTAAATTCCAGACAGCTTCAGACCTATTTCGAAGATTCCTCTTCTTGCGAAAGTGCTGGAGAAATGTGTGCAGCTACAACTAAGCCAACACATCGCTGATTTCAATTTACTTGACGATTTCCAATCTGGGTTCAGGCCTGGGCATAGCACTGAAACCACTATTCTTCACATCATAGACGATGCTCTCCTAGCCCTTGACCAAGGCATAACCTGTCTCTTGATCCTTCTGGATCTCTCCTCAGCTTTCGACACAGTCAACCATGAGAAACTTCTTGAACGCCTTGAACACAGGATGGGCCTAGGAGGTACCGTCATCAAATGGTTTGGTTCCTTCCTCCAGAACCGCACCCAGAGATTCTTAGTCAACAACAACCTATCTGCTCCTTCCCCGATCTCTATAGGTGTCCCTCAAAGCTCTACTCTGTCCCCTACCCTCTTTAATCTCTACCTTGAACCACTAGCTGAAATTCTTCGCACGGCCAACATCTCCTTCCACATGTATGCCGATGACACTCAGATATACATCAAAATCTCTTCTCTTGAGGAGATTACCTATCTGAATGATGCCCTGTTTTTGACTGTTCAATGGCTCGCCAACAACCAGCTCAAATTGAATGCCCAAAAAACGGAGTACCTTCTCATCTCCCCCCCAAAAAAATCCAATGATATCCCTGAATGGATTAACTCGATTACAGCACTCAACTGCACGCCAACCATAGTGGATTCTGCCAAATCGCTTGGGATAACCTTGGACAGCAACCTGAATATGGGTGAACACATCAACTTGATGGCCAAAACCGCCAGGTTCCATCTGAGCTACTTGAGAAAACTAAAACCCTTCCTTGATACTGCCGACCTAAAAACCGCAGTTCAGGCGTTAGTTATCTCCAGAATTGAATACGGCTGCTCCACCCTATCTGGCCTACCAAAGACTTCGACGGCCCCGCTAAAAGCTTGCCTCAACGCAGCAGACTCTTATCTGGCTCAAAAAAATTTGACCACATTTCACCACATCTGAATGCCTTGAACTGGCTTCCTCTTGAAGGCAGAATCCAGCTCAAGCTGGCCTGCATCACTCACAAAGCCTTATACACGAACACCCCAAAGTATCTCGCCCAGAAATATGTGTTATCTGGGAGAACCAGAAATTCCCGGTCCGCCAGAGACCATGTGCTCCAGCCACCCTGCTTCCGTAATGCAAAAACATATAACCGAGCATTCTCTGGGGCCGCACCAAAAATCTGGAACTCGCTACCTCCCTCCATCAGAAGAATTCCTACGTTGTCGCGCTTCAAAAAGGAGGCGAAAACCTTCCTAATGAGCAAATTCCTCCATTAACTCTCCTTTATTGCGCATTCCCCCTCTCATGGCCTATGTTTCTGTGCATAATCTCCTGTATTGCTGGGCCCTCTCCATGTATAAATTGTTCCCCTTGTTTTATTGCTGACATGTCGCTCGCTGATTTTGGTACTGTACTGTTTATTGTATATAGCTCTGACTTTTATCCTACTGTAGTCAATTCCCTAACCCCATCCTTGTATTTTGCCTATGCCTATACTGTACGCAACGTGTTTATCCCTGTAAAGCGCTCTGATACCCTAACGGGTCATGTTCGCGCTATATAAAACCTCAAATAAATAAATAAATTAAATAATTAAAACAAATTCTAAAAAGAAAGCCTGAAAACCAGCCCAAAGACTCCTGTCACATATATCGTAGTTTTGAACTGCCATGCCTAGCCAAGGTCCATATAAAAATAGCCTGTGGAAGTTTCATCGTCCTGAAGCTGATTTGTCTGCTCGGTGACAATGAGTTTAGTGTCTTTAAAGGCACTGAGACCAGTAGTATCAAAGTAAGAAAAGCTCACCCACTCCAGACCCGGGTCTTGCATTCTCCCTGATACTTCCTAACCTCTCTTTAGCTTCAACACTTTGAACCTTAGCAGTTTACTGCACTCCCGTTCAGAAGCCATGACTGAAGACAGGCAGGTGCTGAGCTGCTTCAAACATCTCCCTGAACAATGGCATTCAGCAATTGAGTACAATCACATATCTAACCTCAGGCACCAATGTAACCACTGAGTTTGTGTCAGGGATGGTCCCTGTTATCCATTCTGTAGAAGATCTATCCACGTGCTAACAAAATCTGAAATGTATTAACTTGAATAGCACAGGTACAGTGACTATGCTCGATAATGCCAGACTACCTATCATAATTGTACCTTCACTGGCGACCTACTGGATGCTTAAGGTTGACTTCCAAAAAAGATGCAGTTTTCCTGGAAGATATCATACAAGCAAAAGGGAGGTTGTTCCGTGTATATCCAAGACTTATCATTTTAGAATTCCCTCCCGCAGCATATCTGTTTTGAAACAAACAACATGATAATCTCATGAGCAGGGAAGGCATAGCTACGAAGCAAGGGAATCCAGAATTGAAACGTACAGACTTTTTATCCCTACTGTTTCTTCTCCCACAAGTAAAATGAACAGAAATAAAAAAATAAAATGTAAAAAAAAACAACTAAATAAGATCAAATTGGATTAGAAAATAATACTATTATGCTACATACTTAGGAAACGTTTTTGGAATCGTTCTGGATAAACATCTATCTTTGTGTGCTGAAGTAAAATCTCTTGATCCTAGAGGAATACCTGGAAAAGCTGCGAAATAATTCATGTATAATAATAGCAGGGGATTTTAACACTACGTATGAGCCCCTTGATAATGACAATGTCAACTTGACAGAGGAGGACTACGAGGTATGGGACATTCCGCAGCTTGACTTACCCCCCATACGAAGATGAACAGAGGCAGCATTACAGCTCAAGGCATTATTTCTGGAATTCGGATTAATATCAGCTAATGGCACAACCAAATCTGACAGGATAGGGGCCAACACTTATAATGGTTCCTTTCACTCCAGTCACATAGATTATATCTTAATTGAGCTTACTCTATGGTTATCTCTCATAGACATGAAGGTCAGTAACAGGATTGAGAGCGATCATAATCCACTGTGCCTCTTCATGAAATCCTTCTGTTCCATGTTGGTAAATAAATTTAATTCAGGGTTTTTTACCAGGGATATACTCCCCATTAATGACATGCGGCGAATCAAATGGTCCCAGGAAATAGAATCTCCTGACATCTTTCGCGCTATAAATGAGGATCTCCAAGCCTGTTTAGCGCAATTGTCTGAAAGTTCCCTTGGAGTACTAGGCATAGAGAAAATTACTGATATTCACCAAACACTGTTTAAGAAAATCTCTTCTCACCTTACTGTTCCAAATACTAGCTCCAGAGGGTGACCTCTAAAGCCAGAACCTGGTTTAATAGGGAGTACAGGTTATCACGCAGGCAGCTGGGTAAGGCATTGAGAATGAAGGGACGTGCAGCAGATACATCTGGATAGGAAGTCCTATAAATTGGCACAGACTCAGGCCAGAAAGAAATGGGATGATGGGAGGTGGCAGGACTTGAAGCTGGCTTGCATCAGTAAGGACCCTATCAGGTTCTGGGCCTTAGTTAAATGGTTGTGCGCCAATTATAACAACATTGCCCCTTCTGTCTGCGTTGACCACTTTTCAAACCTTTACTCTGAAAGCCCTCTCTCTGTTTCAGTGGTTGAAGAGCTAAGTGTCCCTTGTATAGCGGACTCTTTTGTCCCAGCAAATTCTCCCCATTTTGATTTAGCCAATGGAATTTCTGCCCTGGCTGCAATTACCAGAGGTAGGGCGCCAGGACCAAATGGCATCCCAGCGCATGTGTTCCTGCAGGACTGAGCCTGCTGGTCCAGGTATATCCTCATCTTGGCAAATGCCATTGTATGTGGAGTGCCAATACCGGACTCCAGGAAAGGAGCTGAGGTCATTCCCATATATAACAAGCATTGGCATAGCCAATAGGTCTCGCCTTTGGGGCCTTATAAGTGTTTAGCCAGAGCTATTGACTTTGCCAATGTCTTCAAGCTGTGCTGTAGAGAAGTGTGGCTGCTGTGCGGCATGCTGAAAAGTTATAATAAAAAAGTGTCAGAAGCATTTTTGTTACTTTATATATGACCAAGAAGGCATTATGTAAAACTGAACGACCATATTAAAAAAAGTATTTACAATAAAAAATTTCCTCAGTTTTCTTTTGTTCTTGCAATGCTGGCAACTTGTTTCTGCCTATTGCAATGGTTGTTTGTTAAAGCTTTTTTTTTTGAGGGGGCATAAACAATCGGAGGGTGAAGGTTGGGAACTAGTACCTGTATTATAACACTAGCAGCGGTCAGACGCTAGGGGAGAATCAACAGATGCTAGATTCCGCGAGCAGGCTGAGGTGGTGCTGAGTGATGCTGAGGTGGTAGTGGTGGTGGTGGTGACTGTTGCGGAGACGATGCTGAGGTGATGCTGAATGATACTCAGGTGTTGCTGAGTGATACTGCTGTGGTGCTGAGTGATGCTGTGGTGGTGCTGAGTGATGCTGTGGTGGTGCTGAGTGATATTGTCTTGGCGCTGAGTGATGCTGTGGTGGTGCTGAGTGATATTGTCTTGGCGCTGAGTGATGCTGTGGCGGCGCTGAGTGATGCTGTGGCAACGCTGAGTGATGCTGTGGCGTCGCTGAGTGATGCTTGCAGCCCTGAGTGATGCTGTGGCGACCCTGAGCGATGCTGTGGCGGTGCTGAGCGATGCAGTGGCGGTGCTGAGCGATGCAGTGGCGGTGCTGAGCGATGCTGTGGCGGTGCTGAGCGTTGCTGTGGTGGCGCTGAGCGATGCTGTGGTGGCGCTGAGCGATGCTGTGGTGACGCTGAGCGATGCTGTGGTGGCGCTGAGCGATGCTGTGGTGGCGCTGAGCGATGCTGTGGTGGCACTGAGCGATGCTGTGGTGGCGCTGAGCGATGCTGTGGTGGCGCTGAGCGATGCTGTGGTGGCGCTGAGCGATGCTGTGGTGGCACTGAGCGATGCTGTGGTGGTGCTGAGCGATGCTGTGGTGGTGCTGAGCGATGCTGTGGTGGTACTGAGTCATCCTGTGGTGATGCTGAGTCATCCTGTGGTGGTGCTGAGTCATCCTGTGGTGGTGCTGAGTGATGCTGTGTTGGCCCTGAGTGATGATGTGGTGTCGCTGAGTAAAGCTATGGTGGTGCTGAGTGATTCTGTGGTGGCGCTGAGTGATGCTGTTGTGGCGCTAAGTGATGGTGTGGTTGTGCTGAGTAATGCTGTGGTTGTGCTGAGTGATGCTGTGGTTGCACTGAGTGATGCTGTGGTTGCACTGAGTGATGCTGTGATGGCGTTGAGTGATGCTGTGATGGCGTTGAGAGATGTTGTGTTGGTGCTGAGTGATGCTGTGCTGGCTCTGATTGATGCTGTGCTGGCTCTGATTGATGCTGTGGTTGCGCTGAGTGATGCTGTGGTGTTGCCGAGTGAGAGATAGAGTGAAGATATAATGCCCAATTAGAGAGGGTGGTGAGAGAGAAAGAGAGAGAAAGGGTGTACATAGAATAAAGAGTGGAGCGGGATAGAGAGAGAGAATGAAGGGGAGAGAGAGTGAATGAAGGAGTTTGAAAGAGAAACAGATAAAGGGGTGAGAGAGAAATGAAAGGCTAAAAAGATAGAGAGGGAGAGTTAATTAAGTAGAGAGAGAATTAGAGAGGGGAGAGAGAGAGAAGGAGAGAGACAATAAGAGTGGGGGTTTAAATAGAGTTTAAATAGAGTGAAGAAGTGACGCGGAAAAGTAACCTTAAATATAGCTTTGTGCTTTGTGCGAATAAATATAAAAAAGAAAAACAGTGAGAGACAAAAATACTGGTAATTAGGCTGTGACTCCCAATATAAAACAAATAGCGATATAAGGTGAAATCAACCCACCGAAGCAATATTTCTAACTAGACAAAAAAAGCTTGCATTTCAATGCTAATCGCTGTTGTTTTCATGTGACTGTAGTCCAGGGCCCTCAGTTGGTAATGTGAGCTGCTGCTGCTGCGATTGAAACATCAGAGTCCAGAGAATTAATGAGCCATGACGAGGAAATGAAGAGATAGGAAACCCAGATGGCAGCTGCGCGTGCACGCCATCGTGAACTCAAGCTGGTCGCCAGCCGAAAGCCAGTGTTTGCACTTCCAAAACCCGCTTACTAAAACTCTCGGCCAGACCAGCGCAAGCGCTGGTGCAGGCCGAGACCTAAAAACGAGGAGAAATTAAAACATTTCTCCTCGTTGCGCCTCCTACGCCTCCCCTGGGAGGCGTAGCATTCAGACGCATTTCCAGATTTACTTCTTCTTGTAAATCTGGAAATGTGTCTGGTTGCATGGGTGTTGCGTGGGAACACCCACAGCAACACCCATGTCACGCCCCTAACACGCAAAGTGCTGCGTGTAAAGGTGCCAGTATTTACAAGGACAGGAAAAGCCAAGCAGGTTGGCTTTTCCTGTCCTTGTAAATAAGGGGCAGAAAATGCGCTGCCAGTGCGGTCACAGAAAGTGACGCACTGGCAGCACAAGGGGCTTGTAAATCTGCCCCAACAGTGTTTTCCTCTTTGTTTGCACCATTATTGAATCAATGTGATCATGTGTGTAATGTAAATGTAAATTTCCGAGTGGAGCTGTCTGGTTTGTGCAGTTACAGTCGCAGTCTGCTTCTAACTGGGATGCAAGCTGTCAGTCTGACAGTCAGCCCTGCCGCCGCCTCCGCTGGTAATCTCACTGCATGTATTATCTAGAAGATATGTAGGTGGTGCATGGTGGGCAAGAAAGAGTGAGGGGCACTCTGTCGCCTTGCTGTTTGCTGACAGCATTGGCAGGCACGTCTGTAGCGCACCAGAGTGGAAACTTGCCAAGCCTCAGCAGCTGACTGTGACAACACTAGTGTGGGTGCAACCACTAGCAGTCGAGATTAGGGTCATCAGGTCATTGTGATGGGTGGGCAGCTCTGGTCCCTCCTCTCAAAGGTGGGCTGGGAGGCAGCAGCGGCACGCATTGGAGGTCACCCTGACATGTCATCTCTTAGTCCCCTTGCGACATACTGCCTAACTCTTGCTTGGCCCTGGGGTCGGGAGCCACCTGTGTCAGTGGTCTTAGGCATAATGTTTGAAACTCTGGACTTTCTTTTTATCAAATATTTTTTTGTTTTTTTACTTTATAAACTTTTTGACAAATAATATTACATCTCCCAGTTGCTCCCATTCATTTCTTTTTTTACCTAGAAAGTGTTTAAGAGTAGTCCAGTTAACTGCATAATGTTGCTGCTAGTTAATGCTCTCATTCCCCATGAAGAAAAGCAAACGAAACCCAGGGTTTCAAGTGTGAGTAATGCATGAGTGGGGGTGCACACATTTACTGGCCATATCTTTGATAGCCCTAATGAGTTAGACACTGTAAATAAAATAGACCTCCGGGTGGCTCTGTATAGCTACTATAGAAAGGTTAGACTCGATAGGGAGTCTATCAAATCTAGTGTAGCCTCTTTTATGATAATCGAGAATGAACAACATCCGGCTACCTACCTGACTAAATCCATGGGCGCTGTGAAGTATTTAATATGTTTCCCACTTGGCTTCCAAACTAATCTTGATTTTGTTCCATGCCCATGCGATGGACACTCAGGCCAAACCACATTACATTTTTATTTTTTTGTAAGTATTATATGCAATACACCAAACTGTTTTACTTCCTTGTTTTAAAGGCACTCATACATGAACCGCAGAGATGCATATAGGACTCTTCTTAATTTAGGAGATGAGTTAATATTTTGCATGGGGACCTTTTTGAAAAACGCGGTTCGTGCACGTAATGCGATGAATACTGTATAAACTGCATTTTAATTGTTTTGCACTGTATCTGGATTTTACGAATATCATGAATTTGTGTGTTTTTGATGTTTTATTGTATGAGTCTGTCCTTTTATGGATATGTTTTTTTAATCCAAATAAAGTAATTGAAACTGGCCAGGTACGCATATATGTTTTCTGTGCTTTGTGTGTTCCTCCCGAGCTAGCCACATATTCAGTACTAATGAAGATTTTATATATTTTATAATATGGAGCAAATCAGTTGCAGAAAAACAGGCATGCAATCTATGTCACACAGTAAAAGAACACCATCAACTGTGAATGAGTCCTTGCAAGTCAAACGAACTTCATCATTGATAGGAGAGTTTGCATTAAGAAGAGACCAGACCTATTGGCTTTGCCAATGCTTGTTGAAAAGGGTGCCTTTACATAACTGTCACAAATTGACGTAAATTAAAACCGTGCGTGTGTGCGTGTGTACGTGCGTGCGTGCGCGTGTGTGTGTGTGTCTTCATACCGCACGTTCTGTTGTGTGTCTGTCGGTCCGTCTCTGTGTGCATAGGCAACAGGAATCAAGCGTTCACTGTGAAATGAAACGCATTTTGTCACCAGTGGTATATTTTATACTAGCTTGTAAAGACTCTCGTGAAAAGTACAGAGGATGCAGGAATGCTGTTCATTCATGAAACCGCGTTACCATGTCATGATCTGACAAAGAACAGATGTACAGACTGCATGACCAAGATGAATTGGCTAAATACACGCTGGAATTTTCATAGAGTGAGAAATGTGAACATATGGAAAGAAAAACAAACACTGTTTAAACGAGAAGCCCAGCCTGGAGACCGGCAACTGAAAAAACGAGCGGTGAGCCGCAGAAGGGGAGCGAAGCCGGAAACTACGGGGCGCATCGGGGGACAGGGAGCGGGGGCGAGCGGCGCGGCAGCCTGCAGAGCTGACCAAACGCTCGTGCGTCGTGGCTGGCCTTTGGATGTGTACGCTGCGGCAGACATGTGTTTCCACTTATCGCGCCCGCGTCTGGGCACGATAATTGGAAACACATGTTTGCCGCGCGTACCCATCCCAAAAGGCCAGCCACGACGCACGAGCGTTTTTGGGACTGCTTTTAAACCTGCTTACTAAAAGTCTTCGCCTCTAAGCAGCGCTTGCGCGCTACTCGAGGCTCGACCTAAAAAAGGTGATCCCTCCCATGCAATTACAGACCAATGAGTTTGATTGCAATCAAAAATGTTTTGCACAACTTGTTTTGGTAAAATACAGGAGTGGATCACTGATAATTATATCATCTCATCTTTCCAGACTGGTTACTGTAAAAAAATCTCAATGGTGGACCAGGTTTTTCAATTCCTCCTTCTATATTGAAGGACTGTGGAGATTGGCATGGGCAGCATGTATGTTGCCTTCGTCAACCTCAAATCGGCTTCTGATCTGGTTCCCCAAGGAAAGTTGTGGCAATTCCTCAGGGACATGGGTATGCCCATGGACCTTTTGATCTTATTCATTTGTATACATGAGGGAAATTTTGTGTAGGTTCGTAGGGTCAGCCAAGGAGAACTAACCAGTTGTTTTCCTATCAATAAAGCCATCCGCCAAGGTGCATCTTGGCCCCCACCCTGTACTCTCTATTCCTTAATGACATCATCCATTTTCTCTCTAGTTTTACAATTGACACCCCCATTCTGGCTGGCATAAAAACCCCAATATTACTATTCACGGATTACACATTGCTGATCTCACAGACACCAAGCGGGCTTCAGCACAATTTATCCCGTTTTGAGGAATTTTGCAGGGAACGTGGACTAGAGATCAACTCTGATAAAACGAAGTTTATGTCTTTAAAAGAACCCAAGTCCTTCAAGGGCAGAGTGGAGTTGGGGGGCATGCCACTCGAGAGGGTAGATGTCTTTAATTACTTAAGGGTCAGTTTATACTTAACACCCTCATGGAAACCCCAAGTAGACATAATGGCCCTTAAACATAGGCAGATCACTGGCGCTATAGTAAAAGAACAAAACAGCTACTTCAGTAAACATATTGCCCCAGTGCTCCAGATCTATGATCCAAGGCAGTAAGTTCAGTCTTATACGGATAAGAATTGTGGGGCGTCGCCAACATATTCCCCTTAATAAGATCTGAGAATAGGTTTTTGAGGGGCATAGCCCGTTTATCACCTAGCACCCCACTTAAACCCTTGATGCTCGACATGGGTAGGAACACCTTAGCCGACAAAGCCAGACTCTGTCCATTGCTATTCTGGAGAAGGCTTTGGAATCAACAAGAATTAGCTCAGTATGCCTTGGCCTTAAAGGATGTGATAAAGGCCGATGTGTTCCATAAAATTGATTGGCTTCAGCAAATTAAAAGGTTATTAATAGTCATAGATCTGGAAACTTTCTGGGAAAACCCACTCTCCAAACCGACTCTGACAGCTGATCAGCTAAAAAAACATTACTGGCAGTGAGTTGGGCAAAGTGAGGTTAAAACAATTGACTGGTCCTCACGGACGGGGAGATTCCTAGATTTTTAGACCAGTAGTTTCTTGGAACCATAATGGGACGCCATTACCGTACCTTTAGATACAGTCGCAGCTGGCAGGCAGGGCGGGCGCATGGGGGTGGATGGGCGGGTGCCGCGGGGGGACGGGGGATCGGAAATAAAAAATATTAAAAACTTACCTCGAGGCCGGGTCCTATGTCTTCTCTGCTCCTGCTCTCTTGCTCTCCTGCCTCCGACAGGAACAGGGGGCAGGCAGCCAGGCTCCCTACCTAAGCCAATCACAACACTGCAATGCAGCGTTGTGATTGGTGGGCTGGAGGGGTGGGCATATACTTCATGCAGGCTCTAATGCAGCCTACATCGAGAACAGGGAAGTGCAATTGACTGGTTTGGGCGGCCCGAGAGGGCCGACCAAACAGTCATTGCGCACTTTAGGAGTGGGCAAACCACTCCTCCCCTGCCCTGCTCGGAGAGCAGAGCAGTCCAGCCCACCCACCCGCCGCAAAGCAGCAGGACACGAAACATAAAATGACAATAACTCTAACTTATTGTCATTTTATGTTTCTCACTGCTTAAAAGCAGTGGGGCAACGCTCCTTCGCCATAGCGGAGGAGCCGCCCCTGTTTAGATAGGAAACTATACTTTCAATTTAGGGTCTGAACACTGCCCTAGAAGTCATTTACAAGCAAATGGACCCAAACTGATCATGTGCTGTGCCCCACATGCCATAGTTTTAAAGAATTTGTCGGCCATGTCATGTTTGTTTGTTCAGGATATACAGGTCCCTGCCAGAAATGGATTAAAACTATGTGTAGACAATTGGGGACATGAAGTAGCTGTACAGCCCTCAGAACTCTTAGACCAGATCCAAAATGAGTGTATGCATATGCTGTTGCCAAGCTCTTGAGGCAGGTGTGGGTAACAAGAGCCAGGGCTCTTGCTACTGTAGAAAAATCAACTGAAACCACTGCCCCCACCACCGCAGCAACACATGCTCTGTACTAAACACACAGTATATTTGAGCTTCTTATCTCCTGCATGCCTAGAGATGGAAAACATGAGGGCACTAGTTGTTTGGACATGTCCCTTAAAGTTGCCATTATAATGATCTACCTAACTGCATTCTATTCTGATGAGAGGGCTCTGCTTGCAAGGCATAGTATTGCACTACAGATAGACTTGTTTTGTCCAAATCTACTTTTAACATATTGAATATATTGTATTAATTAAGGATGATTGATCATGTTTTACTTGTATGGGTTTCCGTTTCCCTTAGATAGACAAGGCTGCTATATTTCTCCTTTCCTTCCTTTTTTAACAAGTCTTATAAATTAATTATTTAACAGCCTTTGTGCTTTATACGATTTGAGGAAAACTAGGAAAATGACCCTTGGAGAAAAATTGTTATACTTGTGTCAGTGCTTTTAATCAACTTATCTCTGTATGTTGCGATGGGTCTTCTCTCATATAAGGAAAGAACTGTATTTTAACATCGAAATGCATTTTACTTGTAGTGTTTTATCTGTTTACTTTTATAACAAAATTGGTCGAATTAAAGCTGTATGTATATATATGTATGTGTGTGTGTATGTATATATTTATATATATATATTGCAAATCTCTTGTGCTTGATTTTTTTGTTTTTACTTTTTGCTTTCTACCACTGATCAAGCACTTGACTGAACAAGAAGACTTTCCGCTAGCAATTTAAATGTGTATTATATGATTAACATATGTTTAAACAATGTGACATTTTTAAAAGTCTGTTGATTTTTCAAGTGTCTGATATTGCTTTACCCAGTTATGGCTAAACGATTGAATCGCTCCCTATAGCTCATGGAGACATTTTTATCTTAAAGATTGTCCCTAGGAATCTCATGATTGTATGGTTGCACACCAGGCAGTCAGTCTTTTGCAATTAGTCACCCCACCTCCTGAAATAAATTCCCAGCTTATATTTGCTCCGTTTCAACTTCAGCAAATTGGGCGGCGGGGGCGGATGGGGGAGTTGCTAAAGAGCTGCGATCCAAGATAACTCAGCCGTGCCAAGTACCACGCATCAAGCATTATACTAACGCATTTTAATACTGGTGCCCGCATCGACGCATTAAAATGCATTAGTCACGCATTCATAGCTCCCAGACACGCTCTGGGGCCCATGCAGCGCTCCAAAAAACACCCTCATATGCAGGACTTAATGTCTGCGAAGGAATTCATGCTGCCGACGGCGGGCCTGGAGGACTCGTTGTTATGGTTACCTGGCAATGGAATACATTGTTTTTTCCGGTGCCAGGAACGCAGATTGTGCTCCCTCTGTCAGCCCCACCTGGCCTTCCTGAGACCCACGTGTGTTGCTGGATCTTCCTGTGTGGGCAGGGCTGCTAAATTAAAAGTCATTGAGTGGGGCTGTGTTTCCTTTTGTCTCTGGCTGGAGCAGATGGCCTCCGAGCATGAAAAAAGTAATGCGATGTGTGTTGTTCATATCAAATATTTATCGCTACAGCTGACTGCCAGAGTGAGACACTCCCGAGCATCGAGAGGAGAGCTGACTCAAAAGAAGCTTTGAACTGTCTCCTCTGCTGCAGCTCATTGAAGTGCACTCGTCTGATCTCTGCAGCAAGTGCATAAACCACACTAGGGCACCCTTCCACTTAGTTACACTAAACTCAAATGCACATTTTTGTTTAATTTACATTTCAGACGGACAAAAGGGTTGCAGTCTGGGCCCAAGTCTCGGAGAGGGGATTTGGTTGCCGTTGTGATCGACGACCTGAGCCCAGCAATTTGTTTACTTAACCTAAACTTTTTAATTAAGCTACCTCCGGGTCCATCCCTGACTTGCTCCACACAAAATAAAAACATTGTTTTCTGGGCCCAGCCCAGTGCTTAATTCGAGCTGGTGGTTTCCGGTGCACTGGTGACAGCTGCTAGCTGTTTGTGTAATTTGGAGATAAGTAGGGCAACAGTTGTTCAATAATTGAAAAGAACTAATGCATGTCGCCCCAGCGGCGTAACAGACACCCCGCAGCCCCCGCAGTGCGGGGGGGCCCTCAGTCTTCAGTGCGTGTAGGTGGGCCACCTCAGCTCATCTCTGCAGAGCTGTGTGTGTCTTGCTCTAAAGCAGCTGCAGTGTGCAGCCTGCTCTAAGCTTCTCGCGCTGACCCAGGACTGAAAAGAAAAAGTAACAACTTACTTTATTTCTCTTCAGTCAAAGCCAGGTCCCTGACAAGGGTGGGTGCCCTCAGAGAGAGCCTTCTCCACAGGGCACTGTTCATCTGAGAAGGGACGAGGTAGCACAGAGCTGACTGGGGCAGGAGAATGTTTGCAGTTCCAGGAACAGGACCCTGCTGGGACGCATTTGAAGGTACAAAATCAGGGGCAGAGCTATCAGTAGTGCACCTGGAGCAGTGGCACCAGGGTTCAGGAGTGAGGGGGCCCACCTTGCCTGTGTAGACTGCATTTATTTTACTGGTTGGCTGCTCAGATCAGTGTGTTTCCTCATATCTGCCCTGCGCCAACCTCTGTTTCTACTCGTTGAAGAGAAACTGGAAGGGAGAGGTAAGGGAAGGTAGAAAAGCAACAGACTGGTCGCAGATAGCCATCTGGCATGAGCTGTTGCTTAATTTGTAGAACATTTCTGAGAGCGAGGCTGTATTTCGATGGTGGTCTGGCTGCTTGTCAGGAGTTCTGGTGATTTATAAGTGAGTGACTGCAGCATCAGCCATCCAATCACAGAGCAGTTCAGAATCAAAACACTTTGGAGGAGGTGCTGAGAAGGACGGTAAGCACTTTCGGCACTTGCGATGCTTGCTGTTCGTCACTCACCACTCCCAAGCTCAATTGCTATATATATATTATCCTCTAAAAGGTAGAAGAACTTATAAAAATAAACGAGTAGTGGAAAGTTCTAAGGAACACAAAGTTATTTCCCAGGAAGAACGAAGGTGAGAGCTTCTGTTCTTGTTCTAGAACATAGACGCTTCCTTGGCATTAAATTAAAGTTTGTTGTCTGTACATGAAGTCCCTCCTGGGGTGTAAAGTCTTTTCCATTTTTTGAAGGGATGCCAGGGCTCATTAACACAATGGTATAAATGTGCTTAGATTTACAGCAGTCCATTTGGGTGCAGCACTTGTGCTGAAGAAAGGTGCCTTGACCTGAGCTCCATGGTAAACACTGCAGAGGACCCAAGCACACAAAGCGCCGGCCAGAGCATATTTGAATGTAGGGGCAAAAATGCTGCAATTTGTATTTTTCAGATGGCATTATGTTGTTAAACCTATATGCAGTGTTATATTAGAATGCTGCCTATCAGTGAGGTTTTGCAGCCCTTGCAGTTATTTAATATATTTCTCCGGTATGGGATTCTAACCTCATTTTATAGTTTTATTCTCAAGTGCAAAGTGAGACGTCTACACATAAAGAAGTCTCAACTCTCAGAGAGAAATATAAGGGACACAGTGGAAGATAAAATTAGAGCTGAGAGAGCATCAGTCAGAGCAAGAAAAAGAGAGAAGGGAAAAATGTGATTGAGAAGTGTAACAATGAGAGGGGAAACAAATGTGAGAAGCCAGAGCAAAAAATGAGGTGATAGAAAAAGAAGAGCATAAAGGATGAAGAATAAGCAAGGGAGGAAAAACAGAAAGTGAAACACAGGGGGAGCAAGATAACGAGAAGGAGATAAAGGAAAAGAATGAGAGTAAGCGAGGTAGGGGGGAGAGAGAGAGAAAGAGAGAGACGAAGAATGAGCACACTAAGAAGAGAAGAAGAAGCCTGAGAGAGGGAGAGAGAAGATACAGTGAGACCAAAAGAGAAGACATGTTTTGTGATCTGTTGTTCATGAATTCGAATCTCAACTAGGCCAAGTCATAGTTTCAACTATTTGAGGTTGGTAAATTTGTACAGTAATAGCTTTGAGACTGTAGAAATGCAGAACAAAGGACAATGTAAAAACACGTTATTATAAGATATGCCTTGAGGTGAAGAGGGTTATCAGAGTTTCGATGACCAAAGGAGGGTGAAATAAGTATCCAGTGATCGAGAGTAGCAGCAAAAATATAAGACCACAAACCCGAGAAACCTTGAAGTACCCCCAGATGCGAATATATAAACAGAGAGGAAAAAAGTCATCTTTGAAGAGCACAAATGTGTGCATATGAGCAAGAGAGCAGGGTTAGAGCTATGGAAAATGTATTAATTTGCACAGAGGAAAAAAACCACTATGGTGAATGAAAGAGTACAAGAACAAAAGGTGAAAGAGAGCCCCAAAGAGAAAATATAAAAAGAGCCAAGAAACCCAGAGAGCCACATAAAGAGTGAAAGAGACCCACAAGAGCAAACAAGGCCCCCTTGAGAATGAGGGAGAAAGGCAGCTAAGCCACGAGAGAGAGCATATGAATTTCTGAGTTTTGTAAGCCTCACTGAAAAACAATAAGTTTTCTTTCCGTTGAATATGATCAACGTATGTTGTGCATAGAAAATGACGAAGCAAGAGATGGTAGATTGTGTTGAGTGGACCGGTGTCAGGGAATAGGATAAAGAGAAGGGGGGGGGGGGCGGAGGAGCAAAGAGAGAAAGGTAATGTTAGACAATCTAGGGGACAGTGAAAGAAATCCCTTCAAATAGATCGAGAGATGGGTCGAAGAAAAACCGCTGTGGGATGGATGAAGCAGAGTCTCAGAGAGCAATAGTACGGGGCCCAAGGGAGGCAGAAAGGGTGAAAGAAACAAGCTTAGAGAGAGGTGATAAAAAGTGTTAAAAAAGAGAAAAAGGCCAACTAACATGGTCGATCGGACGTGTTCCTGACCGGCTCCGTCCTAGGCCCTGTTCAATCCTCTTAAATAAGGCATATTCACTGCTTTCTGACGGAGTTTGCACAGTCCCCTGGGCAGCAGGATGCCGAGGAGCGCCGGGGGACACTGGTAAGCTACCTACGCGTGGAGAAAGCCGCTATGGAGTGCTGAGGACGTCCGGAGTTCCGCTGGGGAAAATGGCGCCTTTCACCGCGGCGGACTCCCGGTAGCGCTCTGCCCCAACCTCCGGGGCTACCGTTATGACAGTGGCTATGCAGGCAGCCAAATAAAGGAAGGTGAAGGCACCCCCGGTGCGAATTGAACACCACACCACACCCGGGAGATGCGGCGAACGCGGCGGGAGGCGATCTGAAGCGGGAGTTCTGCACCAACAAAATGGTGGGCTCGGCGCACTAACGACGAAGCATTCGGCATAGTGTTGTCTCCGGTTCTGCAGATGCGCCGGCCTCTCAGCGGAGCATTACACGCCTTCTGCCCGACACGGCATTACCACAAAAAGCATTGATGCAGCCCGACAAAGAGAGCCTACTACACCGGGCAGACACTATTGGGAGAGTGCCAGCATCGGTGTTATCGCTCCAATAACCACCAAACAGGCAAGCGTGGCAAAAAGTGGGGGCGGATGTAGGTTGGCGACGGGTTTCGATGCTTCCAGGGGCAGACCCGACAGCGTTCTGAGGCTCCCCTCCCGAGAGACCTAGGGAGGCCGAATGCCTGACCTTAACATGGCCGCCTAACTAAAGAGATAATCACTCGCAGGGGATATCGTGTGTCCTCCAGCATATCCAGTGTGGATAAGACGGACTTGGAGATCTACCCGGCTAAGGCACATAACATGGACAGTGTTGAGACCCTCGGAGTAGGCGGCTAATCAGCGAAGGTGAAACCTGACGGGGGAGGATAAGTGGCTCGAGACGATACTCTCTGCCCAAGAGCTCCACACTGCTTCTACGTGACGGAGGGGACGGCCTGGAGCTGACCACGTCGTGGATCCCCCTATGCCACCCAAAAAGACCCCCAACAACAAAGTCTCTAATTATTTTGCCTCTTCCTGCACGGAAGCGTCAGGCGAAGAGACAACACCATCAGCAGGGGTCATGGCGCTAACTAAAGAGGATCTCCTGTCGTCCCTGCGGGAATTTAAGAAAGAACTCCGGACAGAGATCAAGGCTGACATGGATGCCTCCTTCGAGTCCTTCCGTGCAGAGATGAGAGAGAAATTGGTATCCTTACAGGCGGACGTGGACTCGGTAGGAACCCGCACGCTAGATCTTGAGGCAAAACATCAAGAGATAGCCGATCGCCTCACGCCCTTGGAGGAGGACTCGGCCGATTTACGTAGCCAACTACGAGCCACCATGCTTAAATGCGAAGACCTCGAAAATCGCTCACGCCGCGATAACATCCGAGCCAGGGGCCTAGAAGAAGATTGCGAGGGCCCAGACCTAGAGGCATTCATGGTGGGCTTGTTCTCCTCGGTGCTAGGTGAAATGGGCCCGGAGATCCAGCTGGAAAGAGTCCACAGAGTTGGTCCGAGATTACCGGGAGACAATCGCCGACCCAGGGATGTGCTGGTGAAGTTCAGTTCATTTAAAGTTAAAGAACTGGTCCTCCAAAAGGCGAGATTAGCTGAAAAGGTCACCTTTCAAAATGCTCTACCAAGATGTATCTCAGGCCACGCTTTCCCAGTGCCAACAGTTCCGTCCGATCACCGAGTTCCTGAGAGACAAGAAAATCAGATACCGATGGACATTTCCCTTTGGTATAACCTTCCAATGGGACAATAAACCTCATCATTGCACGGCGTTCCAAGAAGCAGCGGATCTCCTAGGAATTGAGCCTTCCTCCTCCACTGACAAATCCCCTTCACAAGACCTGGACGGCGAACGACGGCGACAAGGTGGAAACCAATGGCGTACTATGGGTCCAGGGGGCAAGAAATCCACGGAGTAAACCGACTGTTGCTTTACTTTGTTTTCCTTGGAGGATCCAATTGTCCCGAACAGTGATGCGGTCACTTAGAGGCTGGTTGGAGCGAAAGACTTGCAATTCCCTGCCTGAGAGTCTCACACCGGGCCCCCTCCCCTGGGGAGGTCCGGTTATTTTCGCCGAGAGTTGGTTAGAGCGGAGGTCCCGCAAGAGTAGCCCCTATGAGGGGCCCAACCGATGGGACCCCACGGGACGCTCCAGTCACAGGCCCTGTCCTCGGAGCCGTCTTGCTCCACGACGCCCACCATGAGATGTCGGCGGGACTGCACGATCTCCACGGCGGTAAGGGGGACCCATGTGGAGGGTGCTGACTGCGGAGAACTTGCTTTTTGTCTCCCTGCCACATGAGGTGTCACTGGGACACTTTATTTGGTCTGTTTTTCTTACTTCTTTGCTGGGGTCTTCACCCATAGGTTCATTGATAACCTGTTGTACACTGTTACAAATCATATGCCTTGTACTTTGCTTTTGTCCATATGAGGGGCCTAGGAAACAGGAATGGTAACGTTTCTCATGAGTGTCCTTAACCCCTTCGCTGCTAGGCCTTTCCCCCCCCTGTGCTAAGCCTTTTTTTTGGCTATTTGGGGTAGTTCGCGCTTAGGCCCCTGTAACTTTTTGACCACATAAGGTATCCGCGCCAAATTTGCGTCCTTTTCTTCCAACATCCTGGGGATTCTAAAGGTACCCAGGGTTTGTGGATTCCCTGGAGGGGACCCAGAAATTTGCCAAAATACAGCTAAATTTTGGGTTTTTGGGGAAAAATGGGGAAAAAGTGCTGCAAATGAAAGCGTCTGGGTTTTCCCTGCAAATGGTATCAAAAAGGGTTTGTGGGGCTGAAATCACCATTTTCCCAGCTTTTAGGGAATGACAGACTTTTGTCAGAAAACCAAAACATTTTACACAGTTTTGGCATTTTTCTGGGACATAGCCTATTTTTGCTATTTTTGTGCTTTCAACCTCCTTCCAGTTAATGGTAGAAATGGGTATAAAAGCAATAATGGATCCTGGAAAGCTATACATTTTAGTAAAGTAGACAAAATTCTGAATTCAGCAAGGGGTCATTTGTGTAGATTCTTCAAGGTTTCTTTATAGAAACTAACAGTTAGATATAGGCAAAATTAAAAATTAGTTGGAAAAAACAGCCTTTTGTGTCAACGTTTTCACCTGTAACTTCTTCTAATTATGACAGCTCTTTGAAAGCAATATACCGTTACATCCGCGGGACCTTACTGGTTGTGGGGATATATAGGACTTGTAGGTTCACCAAGAACCAGACGAACCCAGAGCCAATAACTGAGCAGCGACTTGCAATGGTTTTTTATTATGTACCGGGTATATAGCAATTATTTTGGGAAAATGTATACATGGAAAAATTGTTATGAAAGACACCTATGTATTTCTGAAATGGGAACAAAATGTAGATTTTAGAAACAGTAGATATTTGCACATTTCCGAAATTGGGAGTACCCATACTTGCATGAGAATTATAGGTCATTTTTCAAAATGACTTATTTTTTACACATTGTCTTTCATTTGGAAGGCAGAAATGCATCGAAAGTCAATAGGTAATAACAGTTGCTCTACAATTCTGTGTTACCCTAAGTCTCCCGATAAAAATGGTACCTCACTTGTGTGGGTAGGCCTTGTGCCCACAACAGGAAATGGCTCAAAATACAACGTGGACGTACCACATTTTCACAATGAAAAATTACCCTTTTTTTGCAAAGTGCCTAGCTGTAGTTTTTGAACCCTAGCTCTGCGGGCACTTAGGGAAACCTAGCAAACCTATACATTTTTGAAAACTAGACACCCAGGGGAATTCAGGATGGGGTGACTTGACTGGCTCTCACCAGGTTCTGTTACCCAGAATCCCTTGCAAACCTAAAAATTGGCAAAAAATACATTTTCCTCACTTTTCTGTGGTGGAAAGTTCTGGAATCTGCGTGGATGCACAAAATTCCACCCGCCCCGCGTTCCCCAAGGTCTTGAGAAAAAAATGGTACCTCACTTGTGTGGGTAGGCCTAGTGCCCGCGACAGGAAGCAGCGCAAAACGCAACGTGGATGCACCACATTTTCACAGTGAAAAATGACCCTTTTTTTGCAAAGTGCCTAGCTGTAGTTTTTGAACCCTAGCTCTGCCGGCACTTAGGGAAACCTAGCAAACCTATACATTTTTGAAAAGTAGATACCCAGGGGAATCCAGGATGGGGTGACTTGACTGGCTCTCACCAGGTTCTGTTACCCAGAATCCCTTGCAAACCTAAAAAATTGGGGAAAAAAACACATTTTCCTCACTTTTCTGTGGTGGAAAGTTCTGGAATCTGCGTGGATCCACAAAATTCCACCCACCCCGCGTTCCCCAAGGTCTTCCGAAAAAAATGGTACCTCACTTGTGTGGGTAGGCCTAGTGCCCGCGACAGGAAGCAGCGCAAAACGCGACGTGGACGCATCCACATTTTCACAGTGAAAAATGACCCTTTTTTGCAAAGTGCCTAGCTGTAGTTTTTGAACCCTAGCTCTGCCGGCACTCAGGGAAACCTAGCAAACCTATACATTTTTGAAAAGTAGACACCCAGGGGAATCCAGGATGGGGTGACTTCACTGGCTCTCACCAGGTTCTGTTACCCAGAATCCCTTGCAAACCTAAACAATTGGCAAAAAAAACACATTTTCCTCACATTTCTGTGGTGGAAAGTTCTGGAATCTGCGTGGATCCACAAAATTATACCCACCCCGCGTTCCCCAAGGTCTTCCGAAAACAATGGTACCTCACTTGTGTGGGTAGGCCTAGTGCCCGCGACAGGAAGCAGCGCAAAACACAACGTGGACGCACCACATTTTCACAGTGAAAAATGACCCTTTTTTTGCAGAGTGCCTAGCTGTAGTTTTGAACCCTAGCTCTGCCGGCACCTAGGAAACCTACCAAACCCACACTTTTCTGAAAAGTAGACACCCGAGGATTCCAGGGAGGTATGGCTTGCGTGGATCCCCCAATGTTTTCTTACCCAGAATCCCCTGCAAACCTGACGTTTTGCTGAAAAATCCCTTTTTCACACATTTTTGTGTGGTAAAGTTGTGGCATCACGGGGCTGACACAAATTTCCTACCACCCAGCGTTCCCCCAGGTCTCCCGATAAAAATGGTGCCTCACTCGGGTGGGAGGCCCAAGTACCCGCGACAGGCAAGGGCCCACAACGTATTGAGGCGACCTCAAAATGGCCTATCACAAAACAACCTGGTTTTGCAAGGGGGGTCCCATGACGTTTTGGCCCGGGGCTCGGCGGCCACCTAGGGAAACCTACCAAACCCACACATTTCTGAAAAGTACACAACCGGGGGATTCCAGGGAGGTATGGCTTGCGTGGATCCCCCAACGTTTTGTTACCCAGAATCCCCTGCAAACCTGAAATTTTGCTGAAAAAAATCACTTTTTTCACACATTTTTGTGTGGTACAGTTGTGGCATCACGGGGCGGACACAAATTTCCTACCACCCAGCGTTCCCCCAGGTCTCCCGATAAAAATGGTGCCTCACTCGGGTGGGAGGCCCAAGTACCCGCGACTGGCAAGGGCCCACAACGTATTGAGGCGACCTCAAAATGGCCTATCACAAAACGACCTGGTTTTGCAAGGGGGGGTCCCATGACGTTTTGGCCCGGGTCTCGGCGGCCACCTAGGGAAACCTACCTAACCCACACATTTCTGAAAAGTAGACACCCGGGGGATTCCAGGGAGGTATGGCTTGCGTGGATCCCCCAACGGTTTCTTACCCAGAATCCCCTGCAAACCTGATATTTTGCTGAAAAAATCCCTTTTTTCACACATTTTTGTGTGGTAAAGTTGCGGCATCACCGGGCTGACACAAATTTCCTACCACCCAGCGTTCCCCCAGGTCTCCCGATAAAAATGGTGCCTCACTCGGGTGGGAGGCCCAAGTACCCGCGACAGGCAAGGGCCCACAACGTATTGAGGCGACCTCAAAATGGCCTATCACAAAACGACCTGGTTTTGCAAGGGGGTCCCATGACGTTTTGGCCCGGGACTCCACGGCCACCTAGGAAACCTACCAAACCCACACATTTCTGAAAAGTAGACACCCGGGGATTCCAGGGAGGTATGGCTTGCGTGGATCCCCCAACGTTTCTTACCCAGAATCCCCTGCAAACCTGATATTTTGCTGAAAAATCATTTTTTCACACATTTTTGTGTGGTAAAGTCGTGGCATCACCGGGCTGACACAAATTTCCTACCACCCAGCATTCCCCAGGTCTCCCGATAAAAATGGTGCCTCACTCGGGTGGGAGGCCCAAGTACCCGCGACAGGCAAGGGCCCACAACGTATTGAGGCGACCTCAAAATGGCCTATCACAAAGCGACCTGGTTTTGCAAAGGGGTCCCATGACGTTTTGGCCCGGGGCTCGGCGGCCACCTAGGGAAACCTACCAAACCCACACATTTCTGAAAAGTAGACAACCGGGGTATTCCAGGGAGGTATGGCTTGCGTGGATCCCCCAACGTTTTCTTACCCAGAATCCCCTGCAAACCTGATATTTTGCTGAAAAAATCATTTTTTTCACACATTTTTGTGTGGTAAAGTCGTGGCATCACCGGGCTGACACAAATTTCCTACCACCCAGCATTCCCCCAGGTCTCCCGATAAAAATGGTGCCTCACTCGGGTGGGAGGCCCAAGTACCCGCTACTGCCCCATCTGCCTCCCCAGGGGGGGGCGGAAAGGCTGTAATGGTGACGGGGGGGTGGGGGCATTGGCGTGCCCGTTTCGAGCAGCCCCCACTCTAAAACAAATGGTGCAATAAAAAATCCCTGGCGTTTAGTGGGCTTTCTGCGCCCCCGGGGGGGCAGAAAGGCTGTATTGGTGGCGGGTGGGTGGGGGCATTGGCGTGCCCGTTTCGTGCAAGCCCCCACCCTAAAAACTTCAAAAACAAATCCCTGGTGTTTAGTGGGCTTTCTGCCCCCGAAGGGAGCAGATTAGGGGCCAATGCCCCATCTGCCCCCAGGGGGCAGAAAGACTGTAATGATTGCGGGGGATGGGGGCATGGGCATGCCCGTTTGGGCAGCCCCACCCTTATTTTTACTTCCTAAAAAAAATCCCTGGTGTCTAGTGGGCTTTTGCCCCCGGGGCAGATTAGGGGCTACTGCCCCCATCTGTCCCCAGGGGTGGCAAAAGACTACATTTGCCAAATTAAATTGGGGGAGCAAAGGCCCTTGCCCAAGGGGCCGCTCCCCTCCCTGGTGTCTAGTGGGTGGATCCCTGCTTGGGATCGCCCTCCTGTGGCGATCCCCAAGCAGGGATCCACTGGGAGGAGTACCATTGGAAAGGGAGATTCTCCCTTTCCAACGATACCTCTCCCGTCTTTCTACGTGCTCAGGGGGCTGAGATAGCCCCCTGAGCACGTAGAAAGGGAAACTGAAATGAGCCTCTTGTGGCATTAAGGGAATCCCTCTGGTGCCCGCACCAGAGGGATTTCCCAGGCGATGTTTCATGACGAGCTGGACTCGTCATGAGCACACGACCACTGTGTGCCATGACGAGTCCAGCTCGTCATAAGCATCGAAGGGGTTAACGGGGGTTCCACCTATGGAAGGGGGATCCTCCACACTCATTTTCAATGTTTATTATGGTTACTTCAGTTAATTCATTGTCAAGATGTCCTTTTTTGTTTGTTTGTGGGACAGGGGGTGAGGGGGGGGTGGTGATGATACGGTGGTGGCGTACTTGGCTCAAGCGACTAAAGGGCGGTGAAGGTTGTGGCTTGTATAGTCAATAAGAGACAGGGAGGTACTCTTTTCACACTCTGGTACACGATGGCACGAAGGTTTGATTCTAGGCACGGGAGGGGGGGTTACAGTGGGAAAGATGGTAATTACTATAGCCTCGTGGAACGTTAGGGGCCTCAACTCCCAGCAGAAAAGGCAAAAGGTTTGGAAATACCTCACAGATCATCACTTCGATATAGTGGATCTCCAAGAGACTCACTTACAGAAGGCTGACGAACTGAGGCTCAAGCACAAAATGTACCCCCATATCTATAGATCGTCAGCACATACCAAACAGTGAGGAGTAGCACTATTATTCCACGCTGCGACGAAATTCCAACCGCTAGACATTCAGTCAGACAGGGAGGGGAGGATGGTCATGGTTAAAGGCATGCTGAGGGGCACTCTTTGCACCTTTATAGCAGCGTAGCCGCCTAACGCGGGCCAAACAAGCTTTCTCAATACCCTGCTTGATAAAATGGAGCACTTTGTGGAAGGGCCTACGATACTAATGGGTGACTTCAATCTCACCTGGCAACCCGATATAGACAGCACTCACGCACACAGATCCGAAACGGGCTCTTTCCCCGCAGAAATTAAGCAAAGAATGCTCGATTTTGGGCTGCATGACGCTTGGCGCACCCTATATCCCCAAACTAGAGGCTACACATTTTACTCGCACGTACACCACACCTACTCACGCCTCGACTATATTTTTTATTAATCAACGCCTGATGGGCAAGCTTACTGAGGCCAAGATTTTCCCCCTTGCTATTTCGGATCATTGTCCGCTCTCAATTTGCCTACAATGGGGATCAGCCCCAACCACGGCCCACAAATGGTACTTCCCGACCTCCCTCACACGAGATAGTGTTTTACGAACAGAATTACGAGAAGCAATCACAGAATACTTTAAGGTGAACAAACCGGAAGATACCTCCCCGGGTAACACATGGGATGCCTTTAAGGCGGTTATCCGAGGGAAGTGTATAGAACTTAACTCCACCCTGAATAAACAACGGGTACGGGAGAGGGCTAGAGAAGGAGTTAGAACTGGCGGAGCAAGCACACAAGAACGCACCCTCCAGAGTGACCTTGCGCTCTCTTACCGCACCTCGGGGCAAGCTCAAGGCAATCTATAACAACAGGGTGGAATACACGCTTTTAAAACTACGCAACATCTCCTACACTCAAGGGAACAAGATCGGCAAACACTTAGCGAGACAGCTGAGAGTAAAACGAGAGAGGGAATACATTGGGGGCGTTCGGGATGGGAACAAGGGCCTGGTACACGCAGATAGAGATAAGGCAGATCTCTTTGGGTCATTCTACAAGACACTCTATACTAAGGAACCCAGAGACCCGGACTTACAGGACGGCTATCTCCGGGCCCTGCGATTCCCCCGCATCTCACAAACCACGAACGATATGCTTACGGCCCCCATTACTGTAGATGAGGTGAGAGCGACCATCTCAGCTCTTAAATTACACAAGGCCCCAGGGCCAGATGGCCTCACCACTCATTTCTATAAAACCTTTGCCCCCGACCTTATCCCTCACCTAACAAGCCTTTTTAACCAGATGGCGGAGACAGGTGAAGTGAACCCCTCGATGGCCGAAGCGGTGGTCACAATCATCCCCAAACCTGGGAAAAATGTACAGCTTTGTGCCTCCTACCGTCCAATAGCTCTCCTAAATCTAGACACGAAGATGTACTCCACTATCCTTGCGAACCGGATACAAGACCTGATGAGAGATCTGATCCACCCGGATCAGTCCGGCTTTATCAAAGGGCGGCAGACTCATAAAAACATGAGACGTACAATACACCTAATCGAGAAAGCCAACAAAAAAGAGATACCAGCGGTATTGGTAGGGCTTGATGCTGAAAAGGCATTTGATCGGGTTGACTGGACATTCCTCTTTCGGGTACATTCAGCTTTCGGCTTCGCAGACAAATTCATTCGCATGATTAAGGCCAACTACGCTCAACCACGCTCTCAAGTCCAGGTCAATGGGGTATTGTCGGCCCCGTTCTCTCTCACAAGAGGCACTAGACAGGGATGTCCCTTGTCACCCCTGCTTTTTGCGCTGAGTATTGAACCATTTGCAATGTCCATTCGCAACAATTCAGCGATACAGGGCATACCCTTCGGAGGGGACGATCACAAAATTTCGCTCTTTGCGGACGACGTGCTGCTGACACTCGCAGATCCGTCACACTCACTTCCGGCCCTGCAACTCGAACTCACCAAATTCGAGGTTGTAGCCGGCTTCAAGGTCAATCTTGACAAATCCTACGTCCTTAACCTCACTCTTCCGGACGCGGTGGCGCGTGCTGTCCAGTCCCAGTCTCTCCTACAGTGGTCGACCCGCTCCCTCCAATACCTAGGGATCCAGCTAACACCTCGAGTAGAGGGGCTCTACAAAGCCAACTTCCCGAGCACGCTCCTTCAAATACAGAACGACCTTAAGCGGTGGAAGCCCCTATTCATCTCCTAGCTTGGTCACATCTACGCGATCAAGATGACATTGCTGCCCAAACTACTGTATCTCTTCCAAGCCCTGCCAATAGTCCTCGATTCAACCTTTCTGCCTAGAATCAAATCTTTGCTCACGAAGTTTATTTGGCAGGGAGGACGGGCCCGATTATCCTTCTCCATCCTGCGGCGTCCCAGAACAAAAGGGGGGGTAGGGCTGCCAGATATAGGATTATACTACAAAGCGGCGCAACTGCGGATTGTGACGGAGTGGTTTAAACGTGAATCGGGGAAACACTGGCTTCATATGGATAGGGGAGTGGCGGGGAGGACGATATGGGATCTGATTTGGAAACCTAAGAAAGAGCGACCTGCGAATGTGTACATCAGTACTCCCACGCGCACCGTCCTGAAGGTATGGGATTCCGTATCAGGAGATGAGGCCTGGACCTCGTTACCTTCCCCATACACCCCGATTCATTTTAATCTGGCCTTTCCGCCAGCCCTACACGAAGGCCCGTTTGACGCATGGAGAGAAGGAGGCTGTCTTATGCTTGATCACTTATTCCATAACTACGACATCTTAACCTTTGATAACTGTAGACGGGAATTCCACTTACCGCCAGAAGAACATTTTCACTATCTCCAACTTAGACATTGGGCACTCACCCCTCATATACGGGATAATGCTACCAGGGAGAAGACAGGGTTTGAGAAGTATGTCAGAACAGTGGGTTCCATGAAAGGGGTGATTTCCTTCCTCTACAATTATTTACTTTCCTCCACACCGGCGGCCCAACCGCGATACATGGCCATGTGGGAAGGCCTGCTGCAACGGGACATACAAGATAAGGAATGGGTGGCTGGACATTCCTCTTTCGGGTACATTCAGCTTTCGGCTTCGCAGACAAATTCATTTGCATGATTAAGGCCAACTACGCTCAACCACGCTCCCAAGTCCAGGTCAATGGGGTATTGTCGGCCCCGTTCTCTCTCACAAGAGGCACTAGACAGGGATGTCCCTTGTCACCCCTGCTTTTTGCGCTGAGTATTGAACCATTTGCAATGTCCATTCGCAACAATTCAGCGATACAGGGCATACCCTTCGGAGGGGACGATCACAAAATTTCGCTCTTTGCGGACGACGTGCTGCTGACACTCGCAGATCCGTCACACTCACTTCCGGCCCTGCAACTCGAACTCACCAAATTCGAGGTTATAGCCGGCTTCAAGGTCAATCTTGACAAATCCTACGTCCTTAACCTCACTCTTCCGGACTCGGTGGCGCGTGCTGTCCAGTCCCAGTCTCTCCTACAGTGGTCGACCCGCTCCCTCCAATACCTAGGGATCCAGCTAACACCTCGAGTAGAGGGGCTCTACAAAGCCAACTTCCCGAGCACGCTCCTTCAAATACAGAACGACCTTAAGCGGTGGAAGCCCCTATTCATCTCCTAGCTTGGTCACATCTACGCGATCAAGATGACATTGCTGCCGAAACTACTGTATCTCTTCCAAGCCCTGCCAATAGTCCTCGATTCAACCTTTCTGCCTAGAATCAAATCTTTGCTCACGAAGTTTGAAGTTTATTTGGCAGGGAGGACGGGCCCGATTATCCTTCTCCATCCTGCGGCGTCCCAGAACAAAAGGGGGGGTAGGGCTGCCAGATATAGGATTATACTACAAAGCGGCGCAACTGCGGATTGTGACGGAGTGGTTTAAACGTGAATCGGGGAAACACTGGCTTCATATGGACAGGGGAGTGGCGGGGAGGACGATATGGGATCTGATTTGGAAACCTAAGAAAGAGCGACCTGCGAATGTGTACATCAGTACTCCCACGCGCACCGTCCTGAAGGTATGGGATTCCGTATCAGGAGATGAGGCCTGGACCTCGTTACCTTCCCCATACACCCCGATTCATTTTAATCTGGCCTTTCCGCCAGCCCTACACGAAGGCCCGTTTGACGCATGGAGGGAAGGAGGCTGTCTTATGCTTGATCACTTATTCCATAACTACGACATCTTAACCTTTGATAACTGTAGACGGGAATTCCACTTACCGCCAGAAGAACATTTTCACTATCTCCAACTTAGACATTGGGCACTCACCCCTCATATACGGGATAATGCTACCAGGGAGAAGACAGGGTTTGAGAAGTATGTCAGAACAGTGGGTTCCATGAAAGGGGTGATTTCCTTCCTCTACAATTATTTACTTTCCTCCACACCGGAGGCCCAACCGCGATACATGGCCATGTGGGAAGGCCTGCTGCAACGGGACATACAAGATAAGGAATGGGTGGCGCTATGGACTGACATCTCGAAATGTAATCACTCCCTAGAACTCAGGGAAGCACATTTAAAAACCCTAATGGACTGGTACCTGCACTCAGCCAAACTCAAACGTCTTTTCCCGAACTCGTCAGATAGATGTTGGAGGGGCTGTGGGCTTCTGGGCGATTTCCAGCACATCTGGTGGGATTGCTCCACTATTCGGCCCTTCTGGGAGGAAATCCTAGCCCAACTTAAAACCATGCTGGGATATCCCATTCCGACCACCATGGAAGGAGTCCTCCTAGGTATATGAGACCCCGCTCTAGAACACCAGACCAAGGCCGACAAATCCATCATGTGGACTTGTATAGGTGCAGCGAAAATAACACTAGCAGCAGCGTGGAAGAGGAAGACAGCCCCTATCCCCTCAGTCTGGCAGGCACGACTTTGGAAAATCCTTTGCCTAGAAAGAATGGCGGACATATTCCGCAATGACTATAAAAGCTTTGAATATAAATGGGGGCCTTTGGTTGCCTTCCTCACGCGGGGCCTGCCGCTGGCGGTATGCCCCCGACCATTAGAGACATGCATCTCTTTTAGTTCTAACACCCTACATTTCTGCCTAGCCACACACCCAGCCATCATCTGTAGAGTCATCACCACACACCTTGTTAGTGGGAGGGGGGAGGGTATAGGGAATCATTTTCGTTGCTTGTTTTACCTTCTTTGTATTGTCTTTGGAGCACCTTCCCGGTTGGAAGGATGGAGCGTCAATTTGCCACGGCATTAGAGACTGTGACACTGCTTTGTGGAGGGAAGGACTCATTCAGCCTCTAAAATTGTTTGAAACTGTACAAATCAATATAGAAGGTCCCCCCTCCGCAGGTGGGCACGGCCGCATGTGGACGGTGGTCCTCGGCCTTGCTTCCATGCACTATGTAGTACTGTACTATATGACACTGATGCTCCTGTATCTGTAAAGCTACGATTGTTTTCTGAACAAAATGCCAATAAACATACGTTTTACAAAAAAGAGAAAAAAGAAAGAGCTCCATAAATGTAGGGTAAAAAGATCCCAAATAGGAAAATGGTGGAAGAGACCGAGAACCCAAAATGAGAGTGAAAAAGTCAAAGAGAGAGCCAATGAAAGACAAAGGGAAATGGGAGAAGGCTTCTGAAAAGTATTAAGACTTTACACAAGAGAGAGAAATAATGAAGAAGGAGAAATCCACTGAAACAATGGGTAAAGGAGACACACAGGAAGAAAATTAGATAAAGGAAACACCGAAGGGAGAGGCGAACAGAATTCCCTTTACATGAGTTGGTTATCAGTGTTCAGTGCATGTGTGATGTGCTGGATTGTGAGCACAGAGTTTGAAGCTCTCTAGTTAAGTGTAAATAGTTCACGCTGGTCTGATCAGCCACTACCGTATCCCCCAACAGTGCTACCTTCTCAGACTGCTCAGCGGGATCTAAGTTCATTCATTAAGGCTCATGGCCACTTCTGCATATTACATAATTAAAATCCAACTCTGTGTCAGGGATTAAATGTTCCAAGCTGATAACTCTTTATACATTGATGATTTGACATTTAAGGCTCACATTTACCATCACACTAATCAATGTGAATGTACTTTTCTTCAATCTTGGTGCAATTAGAATATCTTTGTTTTTAAAATGTATAAGTATTTGGTGGCATATTTATTCTGCTTGATATAATGAGGTCTTGGCTTTTTCCTAAAATGTTTTAATTCGGTTACTTCTCCTTGTAAATAGTCCTTCTTATTGATGTACAACACTTTGAATTTTACATGTGTTGATAGAATATTATTTTAACAATGTTAAAATTTAAATATTTTTAAGAGCCCATGCTCTTTTATGGTTCAGATCTTTTTATTAATTTATCCAGGAACAAACAGCTGTGAATCCGGTAGGCTCTTCACCCATGGACCAGGTCTGTACAGGATTTATAGAGAGCATAGTGATAGATGAGAAAGCACTGGAAGCGCTAATCGAGGGACACAGCGAGCAAGTATGTAGGAAAGAAGTCACAAGGTGCTATAAGGAGAAGGTCAGCTGGAAACAAAGATGTTAAGGAAGAGAGGGTGGGGTATAAAAAAGAGAATAGAGAAGTAGGGAATGGAAAGGGTGAGAAATGTATGAAGGAAATACAGAGGAGATAGTATACAAGAAGAGTAGAGAAAGGGAGAGAAATACAGGAATGATAGGAAAAGCATAATGGAAAGATATTGATGGGATTGGAGAGAAAAAGTAGGAGATAAAAGTGGCAAAGAATAGATAGAAAGAAAAAAGCTGAAAAAAGAATGGCAAAAAGACAGGATGGTCAGAAATAATGGAAAGGAAGAGAGGAAGCTAGAGGGAGGAAGGAGGTGTGAAAGAGAAGGAGCAGCGGATGCACTTTTGGCAAAACTGAACGATGAGTGGGCCCGATGTTGCATATCCTGACAGGAGTCTGCATCAGGAAACCCACCTAAAATAGGACAAACTTCCCTGGCATACTGATGGCAGGGACTCCTATAGTGGATAGACCGCCACCTATGATAGTCTGCCAGCAGACTAAGCCCAACTATTAACTCCACCATCCAGGGTTACTTATAACGGTCGTATTGATAACAGTGGCGTTAACAACAGCCCCCGCAGCTCCTGCGGTACAGCGGGTCCCTGGCCTGAGAGCTCCTGACCGGCTCAGAGCATGGGGGCCCCCTCCATGTACTTTGCAGGGAGGCCCCCTCAAGTTTTACTACGCCTCTGTGTCGCCCATACTATTATTTGAGCTTTTGGGGGCTCAAACAGTCTGAATTGCCTCAGTTGTAGCAGTGTGATGATCAGTAGTTGTGTAGGTACCGTCATTGGCAGCATTGGCAGGTGCTATGGGTGATGCGAGCTGCAACGGCCTCCTGGCAAGGGCCTTGGCACATATTTATTTTTTTACAAATTAAGCACTGGCCCAGCCCACCATTCAGGCATCTGCCTTCTGACCTCTTTCATTCTGCAATGCAGTTCCATTTAGCAGCGGCGGCCGGCTCAGGTAAGCGCGGTGGGCGGGGCAGGGCGCGGCAGGGGGGAAACCGATGGACGACGGAATAGGTATTATTTATTTATTTAATTATACCTCTTTCGTCGTCCGTCGGCTTCCCCCCCCCCCTGCCGCGCCCTGCCCGCCGCACCGCGCTTACCTGAGCTGGCCGCCGCTGCCAATTAGTGGACAGGGTGGCGTCACGCATCTTTCGAGAGCAGTGGGCTCAGCGTGGCGGGGCACATGAGGATTCCATCTCGGGGTGCCCGGGGAAGCCGAGGCCCTATGCAAGTGGCAGCGGGATAGCCAGCGCAAGCTCTCTCCATTCAGGCAGCGGAGCTGGTACCCGAGCTGGTGGTTTAATCTGAGCACAAGTGGCCAACGCCAATGATATGAAGTAATGCAGGAACAGTGTTAGCCACCAGCGGAGAGCCACATACGTGGCCTGCCAAGCTCAGAGCAGTGCCCTATGGCTGTACAAAGGAAGTACGTTTTTGTGTGTTAAACTGCACATCAGGTACTGTAGAATATGAAGGTAATATTTACTTACCTTCCCTCAGCTAGCTCCTCAAGTTTCGTGCCATTTCCACCCGCTCCACCCCCTTGACTTCCTCCCCCTTCTGGCCAGTGATGAGTCATTAGGAAAGTACGCCCAGGGAAAGCATTTTATTAATTATAAAGTTCAATGATGGATGATGTGGATGACTGGTAGCTGGGGCATCAGCTGGGGGAGGGAGGCATGTCGCAACTCTGTGTAAATAAAGCTAGCTGGCAAAGCGCTCAGCTTTGAGACACACTCCCAGGCGTTGGAATGGCAGCAGTTAGGTGAGTTAAACACTGTGCCTGGTGATGACACCTTTCCAAGAGAAGTTTACCTGTTGTTTCAAGAGTGTGCAAATGCCTGGACGTGATAACAAATAGAGCTAAAAACAAAATCGTATTTATTCATTTGTACCATGCCATTTCTGTATTTGTTTACTTTAAGGACTAGTCATGGATCAGCTCTAGAACACAATTAAAAGTGCTTTCTATTTATATTTGTTATTTGAAGTATGTACAGATAAAAGGAAAAATATTTACCAGCTTTGGGTGATTTTGCTTATTTTTGTACCCACTGGAACAATATCTGCCCTGTGTTCGTTTGATCTTTGTAGCATGTGCTTCCACCTGTTAGGGCACAATAAAGTGCAATGGCATGGGGGTGTGAGACGTTTTATGATGATGTATTTACTTTTATATCTTCTGGGCAAAAAATCGTTTTGTATCACTATCTAAACCTTACATTTCAAGGGGTTTAAAGCAGTTTCAAGATATTTTAGGGCTTCTCATTGATCAAAAGGCAGTTTTAAGATCTTCTTAGAGTTTCTTGTTGCTCAAATGGGTTTATTTTGTGTTATTTATATATATTTCCCTCGTTTTCATTGCTCGATTTTGCTCGCAAGAAAGTGGCACTCATAGTCGTTGAATGTCACTCATAATTACACTGAAATTATGAAAATGTCACACATAAGCAATCTGAAACCTTGGCAGCTATGTAAGACAGTGGTGAGAGTTGTGGGGGAAAAGAACAAGGAAGTGCATTCAGGGAATGTGAAGCAATGCGGAGAAGAGAGCAGAGCTGTGAGAGCACGAGGAGTGGAGACTTGAGCCGGCATGCCTGCATCGAGTTGGGTGGGCTTGACACTGAGTGTGACCTAAGCCCGGAGGCGATTGTAGCCCGTTGGGGCTTGTGCCACTATCGAGCACGTGATTGACCACTGCGAGCTGCCCAGGCGGAAGCATTGACTGCAGGGCCTGGCTGGGTTATGACAGAGTTGTGTAGCTGAGGGCCAAGTGTGATGGATTGGGGCAGACATGTAACAGGTCAGGACACCCGATAGCAGGAGCAACGGCATGGCCAGTGTGAATACTGCACCACCACAGTGGAAGGAGATAACCCCAGGCTGGGCATGGCAGGCAACCTGAATACCTATTGCGGAGGCCCCCGGGCGGCTTTTCTGGATAAATATGAGGGATAACCTTGCTGCCGGTAGGCTGGCTGGAGGGAGAGATCTGGAGCCTATTCTTGGCCGAGTCCCGAGCAATTCACGGGCGCTGGCCAAAAGTAGAGGAGCATACCATCTGGGGGCACATAACTGACTCCGCGTGGAAGATAGCATTGGGTGAACTGCAAGCCTGTGCTAAGTAGTGCAAAGTTGGAGCGAGATGAGTGGGAACAATGACTAGGGCAGATGAACCTTAATGGTGCCTTGTCAGGCATTTTATAAAATGTATGTATATTAGGGGTATCCAGAGGTTACAGCGAGTGTGAATGGCAACCCTGTTGAGGCAACAAGGGGTGCAGCAGAAGTTACTGTTACTGAGTGCTTGTGATGATTGATGCCTATGTGACTGATATATGTACATGGTTGTGCATGTGAATTTTAAAACATGCGCACTTTAATAGCGGTCCAAAGACTGCAGCTGTTAATAATTTTCATAAACAAACTAGTTTGACATCCAGCCCAGTGATCCAAGGAGAAGCAGCTAGGATATAATGGTCCTATGACCCTAAAACGACCGTTTCAGGGCAAGCTGGGCGAGTGTGGAACCAAATTTAGATAACTAGGAGGACTGGGTGACTACAGGGACAGGCTCCCCCTCCGAGTGGTAGGACTGTTATCCCTTATGGGGGAACAGTGATCCTACGATGAGGTGAGTAAAATTACTCACTTTGCATGCAATTTAGTATTGCATGCATTTTTTATGTATACACATATTCACCGTGAATGTATGCAACACCGGGGCACTGAACATTGAAATGTCCTGATGAAAGCCCTGCACCAGAGAGGCCATTGAATAGGGGCTGAAACATGTTGACAATCATTTTAGGATCATAGAACCATCATATCCTAACCCCCTTGTTTGATAAGTTTTAATCCATACCCACCCAGACCACCAATAGAGGCATACCTAGGTCTGTCTGAAGTATTTTTATAATTTTTAGACACCCCGGTCACGAAAATAGCTGGAGTGCTCCCTGGAATATGGTTGAGCCCATCCTGGCTTTTTAGGGGCCAGGATGAGACTCAATGATGAAGCATGCCACTATTAGAGTGGGTGAGGGTCTAAATAAAAAAAGAAGATTCCTTTTTCTTCTTTGACCAGTGACTGGGCGTCCACGTGGGATAGGTTTTCTTTAGACAGGCAAAGGATACCCCATGTTTTGTGCTGTAACATTAGGGAGAGTGTATCTCTTGGGCCTACTTACTCCAAGGTCTCCCCCGCCTTCCCTGTGGGCAGTGCCACATTGAGGCCTTTACCTACTGATTGTACAAGTTACAAGAAACCCTGGAAAAATTCAGAGAGACAGTGGGCAGGGAAGTGTTGTATTTGGGGACACAGGTGCAGGACTAGGCACTTGGAGAGAGGGACAGACTCGGTAGAACACTCACCTGAGTATTAAAAGCGATGTGAAACTGCACAGCTTACCATTATAACGAATGACGATGGAAAAATTACACTGGTGGTGGCTCATATTCTCTTCGTATTCCGGCAATAATGTAAGAACCTCTATACCTCTAAAGTCCACTCCTGCTTCAACCACTTATGCAAAAGCTTGAACTCCTAGAACAATCCCAATTCATACCCCAGTGGTCTACAGCACTTAACCTTCGCATGCTGATGGCAGTACTGCATATATCTACTGATCTGGAATTTTCAGCTGTAGAGCTTGATGCAGAGAACACATTCAATGCTTTAGAATGGACATATATCCAGGAAGTATTGAGGCGCATGGGGTTGAGGAAATATTTTTTTAGTTCAGTCAACCTGCTCTATACAAACCCATATGCTATGGTGAAGATGAACGGTGTGCAATCCACTGTGTTCTCCATTGACTGGGGCCAGTGCTTAATTTGTTGAAAAATAAGAGCCAGGGCTCTCGTCAGGAGGCCACTGCAGCTTGCTCTACACATTGCTCCTACCATGCTGCCAATGACAATAACAACACAACTACTAACCATCACACTCCTACAAATGTGACAATTCAGACTGTTCCAGCCCCCAAAAGCTATAAGAAGGGCTAGGGTGGCAGGTAATAGTAATTTTTAATGTATATTTAATTAATAATTGACTGTTGTTGTGATCATCTCTAAATTATCCAGACAGCGCCACCTTGTGGCAGACTGTCACAAGCGCGGTCTTGACAATTAAGTGCCGGTGCCGAGCACCGGAAACCACAGACTCAAATTAAGCACTGGCAGGGACACATGCTGCGGTCACCCCTTATTTTCGCCCTATCCATCACACCACTGAACCGCTGGCTACGACAGAACCACGCCGGCAGGGGGATATATGTTAGATCGAGATCCTTACTAGTGTTGTTATAAGTCGATTACATTATTTAGTATGTACAAGACCCTGCAACAAATGTGGTCCATATAATTTGAGATACTACCCGGTTTGGAGTTTATTCTGGATTACAGATCAACTGTGATAAATCTGAGGTGTCCCCACTGACTGATACAGTAAAGCCCAGGGAGGGCCAGTACTAGCTCAGGGAGCCTTGACAGTGTGAAATATCTCAAAATATACGTTACCAAGGAAATGGTAGACTTGATTAGGAAAACGTATGAGGTGGCATTAGGAGAGTTTAAATTGCAAGCTGACCCATACATGACACTCCCCTTGTCAAAACTGGGACGAATATCAATAATCAAGATGGTATTTTTACCAAAGTTGTTATATCTGTTAGTAAACATTCTTATACACACCTCGAAAGAGTTCTCCAGCAACTCCAGTAGTTATTGGTCTGGGGAATGCACAACCCTACATCAAATGGTCGGTACTCACCCAACCCATGATACGGGGCAGTCTAGGAGCGCTGGACCCCTATTTGTATTATTTACGGAAGATATCCTGAAGGTAATCACCAGACGGAGCTCCTTGGCATTACTATAGGCTAAGAGTAGGGTTGCAATACAGTGGATGGCCCCTATAGCCCCCACAATCGAAGTGTGGCTTAAAGACATAGCATATTGAGCACAAAGATGGACGAATATTGTGAAATAGTACATTTGAAAGCACACCTAAGAGACTTCTGGGGACCATACAGAACCTATGTGCATTAGGGAAGCAGAGTTACATACAGAAATGAGGACTTGTATAGACAGCAGTAGGTGGTAAGGGGGTATTATGAAGACCGATATGTAAATCATGGAATATGACTGTTTCATGAGTAATATATGAGTATTTTCCGTAACCTTTTGACGAATGTTTAAAATCATGTAAACATTGAAAGGCTTACAAATGTATACATTTATGAAGTCACATCGTTTCCTGTCCATTTTAGGATTTAAAAAAATACAAAATTTGCACCAAGACCTCCTAAGTTTGTATAACATACAGTCCTCAACCCAATCTGTAAATACCTTGTTCAATTACATTAAGGGCAAATCATTAAGAGATGTCTCAAATTTCTCCAAGGAAAACTGAAACTTTTAAACAACACAAGTAATTGTCCAATTTAAAAAGAAAAACTTAAAATAAAGAGAGTATCTGCCAGAGACTAGAAAGGAAAAAACTGTCAACAGTATACAGTCAACAGTCAAAAGAAGGAGATAAAGCAACCGGAATTGAGGTGATAAAGGATTTCAAAATTTCTGAATAATTAAAAGTAGGACAAAAAGATTTTTAATTCCAATACTGAATTGAAGGAAAAGATAATGGCGTCAGATAGTATGGAACTTTAACAACAAAAGCAATGGTTATTTATAATGATGCCAGAAGGCTGGGAACTATTTATCTAGGCCAATAACGATGAAATAAAGAATAAAAAATAAAGAATGAATGGCCAATAACGGTGAAATAAAGAATAAAAAATAAAGAATGAATGAATGAGTACTTAACTTATGTGAGCCTCATGTTACAGCGTGGGGTATTTAAAGCAGATAAACCCGTAGGTGATACACTGCCCGAAGTACCATGTTGTGTTGTGAAGGACAAATATGTTTGGACACATTCTGCACAAGTAATTGACACATAGAGGTGCACGTTCACCCCCAGCAATTACTATGCTTAAATTCTAGCATAGGTACACTCTATGTAGTTGCACCACCCTTGGCAAGTCTAATGACCATATGCTGCTAGTAGGAACACATACAAATTTACACAATGCAGAACACTTGAACATTTCTGCAAGACAGCATTCTGCCTTCCTGTCACGTCACTAGAAAAACCTAGATCCTTCAACTTCTTGTCCAATCCAACCGTGCCCAGAGTATGACAGAAGCTTTTCTGTTGACATGGGCTGATACCTGTTCAGTTTGAGAAACCTCAGGAGGCACAGAGGGACCTGTCTTCTGTGAGGTAGTCTGGATTCTATCCTCTAATGGAAGAGCACTTGTGGAGGCATCTGCAACAACAAAGAAATCATCATCACTTTACGAGGAGAGGAGCAACGTCTTTACCTATGTTACCTTCCCTCAGACATTAAAATTCAGCATAAATTTGCTAGCTGTCATGTTAGGTTATAGTAGCATTGAAGCTGCACATATGCCCAAAGGTATCTTGGTATATCCAGACTCAAAAGAACATATAATTCTGATATGTTAGATAAATAAATGTTAATTCTGTAACAGGTTTTTAAGACACCACCATAAAACTGGATGGTTTTCCACAATGCTTTTGCGCAGAACATGGCGCTAGAACAAAAGTGCTGGTATTTGAATACTCAGTGGCAGAGTTTAAGGTGATTCTCAAGTATTCGAAAACATATAAAACAGAAACTATGTTAGGCTGGCACACAATGTTATGGACCCTTTATCAATAAATGGTGTGCTAGAAAGTAAAGAAAAGGTCCAAAAACTCTGTCATTATTTTGCCCATTACATTGGATAAAAGGTCCCCATCAGGACAAGCTAATTCTTAGCTAGAACCAAGAAGAGGAGGCCGTCCCTGTGAACTGTATAATGCTTTCCCATTCCTGATCCCTATTTGTGTGGAATACAAAATTATACATTTCCAGATTCTCTTGAGGACTGGATTTTCAATACAAACCATTAGTTGAAATCTGCAGTCTCAATTTTCAAATAAAGCACAGACAAACAAGTTACTTCTGTAAATCGGTTTCTGGTGGATACTCTTATCTAACTGCTTATTCCCACCTTTAGAATAGTCTCAGGCACCAAACTCTATCTTGATTTTCAACAGCAATTGCTATCACACATTGGTAGGTGGTGCAGTTGGCATCCACAATACCCGCAAGCCACCCTGGAAGTGTTGAAATTGAGAGACATATAGATGCCACCCGTTTGTGCTGAAGTTATTTTTGCCTTGCCCTCTTGTGCACTGTCAGACACGGATTATTCATGACAAATTGGAGGTGACAGTGTGCTGAAACTAAACAAGGACCTTTTTAACAGATATAAGAGCCAACTCAAGACAACAGGGAGGAGGGAGGTTGCTGAAGAATCCGTGGTTAAATAAAGTACCCACCAGAAAGTGTGGTACCGAAGTTAAGTAACTTGTTCTTCTGATGGATACTTCTTAGCACAGATTCCTTACCTTTAGAATAGACATCCAAACAGTATGTCCGGAAAGTTGATGATCTGAAGAGTGACCTCATACCAAACAAATAGTGTTTGGTGAATGTAAACACAGATGCCCATATAGCAGCATGGCTGTTGACAACTCCTACCGAAGAGGCAGTATTGGGTTGGCTAGAATGAGATCATAGGCCTTCAGGGTGTTTCTTCTTGGCCAGGCCATAGAATATCTTTATGCACCATGCAATATATTAGACAAGGTCTGTTTTTGCATCACCTTCCCCTTCTTCGCACCAGCAAAGTTCACAAAGAGCTGGTCGTCTACAAAGTATACCTTGGTGAGTTCGATTAAAAACCAAGGTCTATCCTCCTCTTTCAAGTGATGTGGTAGTCTGAAGACAGCAGGAAGGGCGATGGACTGACCAACATAGAAGGAAAAAACAATCTTTGTCCAGACCTGGCATGTGCCTTTCTTACTTTTCTGTTCTGCTGATGAAAACTGCTGGTTGATGAGAGCCGGCCTAGGAAGTGGGCTGTAAAAACAGCTGTCTTTGAAGTGTTCTAGAGCCAAGATGGCCTTTTCTCCAAAGAGTCTGGGTCCAGCAAAAGGAATGACCATTAAGGATGCCTGGATGTCCCTGGAAAACCCAGTAGCTCGCAAACAGACACAAAACCTGATCACAACACTGGTGTCAATGACATGTCTCTCACTGTCCGTTGTGTCAAGACCGTCTCATAACACGGATTTGGCTGTGCCTTATCCTGTGTTTTGTTTCTCCGTCACTGATCATGAGACATCAACAACCATTTGAAGCACAACTTTGAGTCGTGAGTGGAACCCAGGCACCCCAAGCAAACTGCCTGCGGGTCCGTGACTAAAATCTGCTCTCTGCAGATGCAGCACTTTTTAAAAACTGCTGCTGTGGGGTGAGACAATTTTCCCTGGCACACTAGCTATGTTGAATTAAGGTGTGGGTAGAACCAACGAAGTTGAGAGCTGATCTCCAAATCAGCGTTGAAAGGTGGGTAAAGGTGTGTAGAAATGCATTTAGCATGCAGAGGTGGCACCTATATGCAGCTGCTTGTCGTCACTTTTAGGGCTGTGTGAGGCCATCGTGAAGTCCAACTGTGCCACTCACCGGTACGTGGGTGCAATTACTGTTGAAAATCTAGATCCAGTCTGGTGCCAAGGATTATTTTAACCCCTTGCGTGCGTCGGACGGCCGGGAGCCGTCCGACGTCACGGTGGGCGTGTGCGTCGGATGGCTCCTGGCCGTCCTAGCACCCACCCACGGGGGAAGCGCAGGCGCTCCGCTCCCCCGTGGGCCGCCCTTTAAGCTGCCCCCACCAAGGAAGGCAGGGGAAGCCCTTTCCCTGCCCCCCCCGCCACGTCATCGGCGCTGACGTCATTAGAGGATACCGGATGCACTGGAAGCAATTTGCTTCCAGTGCGTCCGGAGAAGAGGAGGTGAGTTTCTCCTCGGGTAGGGTGGGGGGGTTCTTTTAAAAGGTATCGGAGAAAAGGAAAGGGTTTTCCTTTCCTCCGATGCCTTTTTAAGCATTCCTGCTGCACGATCGCGCCTGGGGCGCGATCGTACAGAAGGGATGCCCATTTTTTGTTTTTTTTAATGCCTTTTTGTGTCGAGGAGCGGCCCCTTGGGCAAGGGTCGCTCCCCTTGGGGGAGCAATTTGTTTAGCTGGGTCTGCCCCCCTTGGGGGGGGGGGCAGATCGGATTATAAAAAATTAAATAAATATGTAGGTATGTGCCCACTAGGCCACCAGGGATTTTTTTTTTTAAATGCCCTTTTGTGTCGGGGAGCGGCCCCTTGGGCAAGGGTCGCTCCCCTTGGGGGAGCAATTCGTTTAGCTGGGTCTGCCCCCCCCGTTCAGATTTTTTTTTAAATTATGTTGTTGGGGAGCGGCCCCTTAGACAAGGGTCGCTCCCCTTTGGGGATCATTTATTTTGGCCGTTTCTGCCCCCCTTGGGCGCAGATCGGTCTTGTGAGTCTAGGCCCATCTGCCCCCAAGGGGGGCAGAAGCCATTAGACACCAGGGATTGTTTTAGTGTTGTTGGGGAGCGGCCCCTTGGGCAAGGGTCGCTCCCCTTGGGGGAGCAATATGTTTTTGGGGAGCGGCCCCTTAGGCAAGGGTCGCTCCCCTTTGGGGAGCATTTATTTGGGCCGTTTCTGACCCCCTGGAAGGGCAGATCGACCCAAATAAACAATTAATTTTATTGTATGCCCACTAGGCCACCAGGGATTGTTTTAGTGTTGTTGGGAGCGGCCCCTTGGGCAAGGGTCGCTCCCCTTTATGGGGTGATTATTGTGGCCGTTTCTGCCCCCTTTGGGAGCAGAGCAGCCATATGTTTTCAGGCCCATCTGTCCCCAAGGGGGCAGAAGCCACTAGACACCAGGGTTTTTTAAATGTTGGTGTTGGGGAGTGACCCCTTGGGCAAGGGTCGCTCCCCCTTTATGAGGGTGAATTTTTTGGCTGTTTCTGCTCCCCGTGGGGGCAGATCGGCCTTATGCTTTTAGGTCCATCTCCCACCTTTGCTTGGCTGGTGGATAGTGTGTGGACTAGTGCATTATTTCCATATGTGATTGTAATGTTTTATTTCTCCTTTTTATTCTAGTGCAAAGCTTTTGATTCTTGTTTGCGGTTTCGGCAGTGGTTGATCTGCAGTTTTGTGTAGTTGCATTTTTTTGGTAAGAAAAACATTTTTGTTGTGTTTACTCCAAATGAGTATTAATATCATGCATGAATGAATTTTTTGTAAGTGGTGTCATAATAGCAGCATATTTAGTTAGTGTTTTGAGCATGAAATTCTTTGCTATGTGTTTTGCGTTGTCTTATGTGTAATTTTCTTTTCTTTTTTAGTGGGATACTGTTGGTCCTTACTGTGTCTGTGCAGAGTAGGTGGTGGCGAGTCTAGCTGCTTCTGGCAAGTGAGTGGTATAGTGTTGGAGTATATAGGTCTTTGTGATAAAGCCACATTTTGTTTATTACTTATTTTACAAAGGATTTATTGTTGTTGACTTGTTTGACAAGTTACCTTTATTAGTAAGGATTATGTCTAGCCGTAGAATTACTGCTCAGCAAGTGGTTGGTATGCTTTGTGAGTCTTCCTCTGAGCAGGATTATGAGATTGACAGTGCGTCTGAGGGAGAGGAGGGAGTGCAAGATTCTGGCAGTGAGCTTTCTGTCCACGAGGAATAATCTGCTGATGAAGCTACTCTCAGTGCGGATGAAGCTACACTCAGTGTGGATGAAGTGCCTGTTTTAGAGGAGGACACTGATGTGTCGATGGTGCAGCAAGAGACATCGGGATTGCAGCCTGAGGCTGCAAGGCTTCCTACTGGACGTGATGGACTCTGGGTTGATCCAAACATGGTGCAGCCGGTGTTGCCCGCCTTTATTGGTGATGCAGGGTGCAGAGTGGATTGTGAAACGTTTTTGCCTATATAGTTTTTTCATTTGTTTATGGATTATGTATTTTTGGCTGAGATTGTTGAGCAGACTAATTTGTATGCTGAACAGTTTTTGAGGGACAAAGTGCCAGACTTAGGCCCCGCTCTAGAGCTACCCGGTGGACTCCCACAAATCTGGATGAGATGAAGAAGTTTTTGGGTATGACTTTTTTGATGGGCTTGATAAGGAAGCCGTCCCTGGCTTCATATTGGTCTACCAGTCCCTTGATGGCAACGGCCATTTTCCCTGCAATTATGAGTCGTGATCAGTATTTACTTTTGCTTCGGATGCTGCATTTTGTTGATAATGCGTTGGCGTTTCCACGAGATCACCCCGACTGTGACCGTCTTTTTAAGATTCGGCCTGTTCTTGATCACTTTGTAGATCGATTTTCAGAGATCTATACTCCAGGGAAAGAAATAGCTGTTGATGAGTCTTTGGTCCTGTTCAAGGGCTGTTTGGTTTTTAGGCAGTACATTCCTAGCAAGAGGGCACGTTATGGAATTAAGATGTATATGTTGTCTGAGAGTAGGACAGGATATGTCTATAATTTCCGGGTGTACACTGGTAGGGATTCCACTATTGAGCCCCCTGGTTGTCTGTCCACTTTTGGAGTTTCAGAGAAAATTGTGTGGGATCTTGCTAGAGGACTGTTTAACAGAGGTCACCATTTGTACCTTGATAACTTCTACACTGCTGTGCAATTGTTTAAGGAATTGTTCAAAGTGGACACTTTTGCTTGTGGCACAATCCGCTCTAACCATAAAGGTTACCCAAAAGAGTTTGTTTGCAAAAAGCTTCAGAGGGGACAGTGCAGTGCCTTGCGTAGTGAGGAACTGCTAGCTGTGAAATTTGTGGACAGGAGGGATGTGTACATTCTGACTACCATCCATGATGAGAGTACTTCGCCTGTGACTGTTTGGGGTCAGGTTGCTGAAGTGCGCAAATCTGTGTGCATTGTAGACTACAATAAGCACATGGGTGGTGTCGATAGAGTAGATCAGAGGTTGGAACCTTACACTGCTGTTCGTAAGGCTTACATTTGGTATAAGAAGTTGGCCATCCATCTCTTCAATTTAGCAACTTTTAATGCTTTTGTTGTGTTCAAGGAGTGTTCTCCTGCGTCAAAGATGACTTTTGTTCAGTTTCAGGAGTCTGTGATAGGCAGCCTTGTTGTAGTGGAACAGGCAAGTGTTCCTAGAGTTGGAGTGGTGGAGGATGTGGCTAGATTGAAAGATCTCCACTTTCCTGATTTAATTCCTCCCACGCCCAAAAAGAACAATCCCTGTAAGAGATGTAGAGTCTGCTTGCGAAGAGGAATGCGGAAGGAGAGTCGTATGCACTGTGCCGATTGTCCTTCTAATCCTGGGCTGTGTGTGCCCAAATGTTTCAGATTGTATCACACTCAAAAGAGTTTTTGGGAGCAACTGTGAGTCTAATAGTGTACTGTGCCTGGTCTGTATGGTTTTATATTGTTGTTGTTCAGTTTCACGTTTGGCAATAGAATGATGTCTTTAGTTACTGCTGTTGTTTTTGTAGTTATAGTTTTGTATCTAGTTGCAATTGGTTTGTGTTTTCTTTCTTGTTAAAACAAAATTATTGACGTGTGCGTGGACTGGCGCTTGGCTGGCGGTGTGCGTGGACTGGTGCTTGGCTGGCGGTGTGCGTGGACTGGCGCTTGGCTGGCAGTGCGCGTGGACTGGTGCTTGGCTGGCGGTGTGCGTGGACTGGCGCTTGGCTGGCGGTGTGCGTGGGCTGGCGCTTGGCTGGCTGTGTGCGTGGTCTGGTGGTTGGATGGCAGTGTGCGTGGACTGGCGATTGGCTGGCAGTGTGCGTGGGCTGGCGCTTGGCTGGCAGTGTGGGTGGGATGGTGCTTGGCTGGCGGTATGCGTGGGCTGGCGCTTGGCTGGCAGTGTGCGTGGACTGGCGCTTGGCTGGCGGTGTGCGTGGACTGGCGCTTGGCTGGCAGTGTGCGTGGGCTGGCGCTTGGCTGACGGTGTGCGTGGGCTGGCGGTGTGCGTGGGCTGGCGCTTGGCTGGCAGTGTGCGTGGACTGGCGCTTGGCTGGCAGTGTGGGTGGGATGGTGCTTGGCTGGCAGTGTGCATGGGCTGGCATTTGGCTGGCAGTGTGTGAGTAATGACTTGCTGCTGGTCATTACACACTCTGCTAGTCAAACGCCACAGCAGACACTATGTCAACCACCAGCCGGTGTGATTGCTGTGTCAGTCATGTGGGCGCGCATGAAAGTGATGGGCCCTTGAATGGCGCGGTCTGTTGATGTGAATGTTGTAATGTGCTGGGCCCGCGGCTGGCGGTGTGAATGGTCTTCTGTGTCATGTATGAAAGGTGTGTGAATGGCCTGTAAAGAGGTTGGTGCCTTGCCGTGGCTTTACAGCTCACAAGCTGTAAGTCATTGGTTCAGGTTTTTAACCTTTTAAATAATAACGGTGCATTTCCTTTTTGTGAAATCTCTTGTTAATAGAATTTTCTCTCTGAACCTTCACTCACCCTCGTGCCAAATCCAACCAGAATGTGTGAGTACTTAAGGAATTGTTCATTTTGAAGGAATATTTGTCTTTTCTGTCTCTCTCTGCCAGGGTGTACATTGGCTCCACATTGTCTGTGGATGTGAGTGTTGCAATGTGCTGGGGCCGCAGCTGGTGGTGTGAAAGTGTGTGTCAAGTATGAAAGGTGTGTGAATGGCCTGTAAAGAGGTTGGTGCCTTGCCGTGGCTTTACAGCTCACGAGCTGTAAGTCATTGGTTCAGGTTTTTAACCTTTTAATTATTAACAGTGCATTTCCTTTTTGTGAAATCTCTTGTTAATAAAATATACATTTTGAACCTTTCCCTCACCCTCGTGCCAAATCCAACCAGTATGTGTGTGTACTTGAGGAACAGATGGATAGGCAGTCATATTTGTCTCATCTGTCTTTCTGTGCTAAGGTGTAGTCTGTCTCTAGGGAAAATTTACCAACTTTAGATATTTCTGTAAAGTAAAAAAAAAATGGGGAGTGCTGGGTGGTGTGCCTCTCATGGATCCCAACAAGATTTTTTACTCACAATGCCATGCAAACCTCAAAATGTGACTATAGTCACGCATTTTCCTTGCATTACTGTGTCATAATATTCTGTTGTCAGAAAAACCACAATTTTCCTACCACCCAGCATTCCCCCCAGGTCTCCCGATAAAAATGGTACCTCACTCGCGTGGGTGGGTCAAGTACCCGCGACAGGCAAGGGCCCAAAACCTATTGAGGTGACATCAAAATTACCTATCTCAAAACAACCTGGTTTTGCAAGGGGGGTCCCCTGGGTTTTTGGCCCTGGGCTCGGCGGCCATCTAGGGAAATCTACCAAACCCACACATTTCTGAAATCTAGACACCTGGGGGAGTCCAGGAAGGTATGGCTTGTGTGGATCCCCCAATGTTTCCCAACCCAGAATCCCCTGCAAACCTCAAATTTTGCTGAAAAAATCAAATTTTTTAAACATTTTTGTGAGGGAAACGTTGGGGGATCCACGCAAGCCATACCTTCCTGGACTCCCCCGGCTACCTAGATTTCAGAAATGTGTGGGTTTGGTAGGTTTCCCTAGGTGGCCGCCGAGCCCGGGGCCAAAAACTCATGGGACCCCCCTTGCAAAACCAGGTTGTTTTGTGATAGGTAATTTTGATGTCGCCTCATAGGTTTTGGGCCCTTGCCTGTTGCGGGTACTTGACCCACCCACACAAGTGAGGTACCATTTTTCTCGGAAGACTTTTGAGAATATGGGCTGGGTGGAATTTTGTGGATCCACGCAGATTCCAGAACTTTCCACCACAGAAATGTGAGGAAAATGTGGTTCTTTTCACAAATTTTGAGGTTTGCAAGGGATTCTGGGTAACAGAATCTGGTGAGAGCCAGACAAGTCACCCCATCCTGGATTCCCCTGGGTGTCTAGTTTTCAAAAATGTTTAGGTTTGCTAGGTTTCCCTAGGTGCCGGCAGAGCTAGGGTTCAAAATCTACAGCTAGGCACTTTGCAAAAAAAGGGTCCGTTTTCACTGTGAAAATGTGGTGTGTCCACGTTGCGTTTTGGGCCGTTTCCTGTCGCGGGCCCTAGGCCTACCCACACAAGTGAGGTACCATTTTTCTCGGAAGACTTTGGGGAATGTGGGGTGGGTGGAATTTTGTGAATCCACGCAGATTCCAGAACTTTCCACCACAGAAATGTGAGGAAAATGTGTTTTTTTTACAAGTTTGAGGTTTGCAAGGGATTCTGGGTAACAGAACCTGGTGAGAGCCAGACAAGTCACCCCATCCTGGATTCCCATGGGTGTCTAGCTTTCAAAAATGTATAGGTTTGCTAGGTTTCCCTAGGTGCCGGCAGAGCTAGGGTTCAAACTCTACAGCTAGGCACTTTGCCAAAAAAGGGTCAGTTTTCACTGTGAAAATGTGGTGTGTCCACGTTGCGTTTTGGGCCGTTTCCTGTCGCGGGCACTAGGCCTACCCACACAAGTGAGGTACCATTTTTCTCGGAAGACTTTGGGGAATGTGGGGTGGATGGAATTTTGTGGATCCATGCAGATTCCAGAACTTTCCACCACAGAAATGTGAGGAAAATGTTTTTTTTTTTTACAAATTTTGAGGTTTGCAAGGGATTCTGGGTAACAGAACCTGGTGAGAGCCAGACAAGTCACCCCATCCTGGATTTCCCTGGATGTATAGTTTTCAAAAATGTTTAGGTTTGCTAGGTTTCCCTAGGTGCCGGCAGAGCAGGGTTCAAAATCTACAGCTAGGCACTTTGCAAAAAAGGGTCCGTTTTCACTGTGAAAATGTGGTGTGTGAATGTTGCGTTTTGGGCCGTTTCCTGTCGCGGGCACCAGGCCTACCCACACAAGTGAGGTAAAATTTTTCTCGGAAGACTTTTTGGAATGCGGGGTGGGTGGAATTTTGTGGATCCACGCAGATTCCAGAACTTCCCACCACAAAAATGTGAGGAAAATGTGTTTTTTTGGACACATTTTGAGGTTTGCAAGGTATTCATTCTGGGAAACAGAACCTGGTGAAAGCCAGACAAGTCACCCCATCCTGGATTCCCCTGGGTGTCTAGTTTTAAAAAATGTATAGGTTTGCTAGGTTTCCCTAGGTGCCGGCAGAGCTAGGGTTCAAAATCTACAGCTAGGCACTTTGCAAAAAAAGTGTCAGTTTTCACTGTGAAAATGTGGTGTGTCCACGTTGCGTTTTGGGCCATTTCCTGTCGCGGGCACTAGGCCTACCTACACAAGTGAGGTACCATTTTTCTTGGAAGACTTTGGGGAATGCGGGGTGGGTGGAAGTTTGTGGATCCACGCAGATTCCAGAACTTTCCACCACAGAAATGTGAGGAAAATGGTTTTTTTTAGGACAAATTTTGAGGTTTGCAAGGGATTCTGGGTAATAGAACCTAGTGAGAGCCAGTCAAGTCACCCCATCCTGGATTCCCCTGGGTGTCTAGTTTTCAAAAATGTATAGGTTTGCTAGGTTTCCCTAGGTGCTGGCAGAGCTAGGGTTCAAAATCTACAGCTAGGCACTTTGCAAAAAAGGGTCAAATTTTAACTATAAAAATAAAGTGTGTCCACGTTGCGTTTTGAGCCGTTTCCTGTCGCGGGTACTAGGCCTACCCACACAAGTGAGGTACCTTTTTTATCGGGAGATTTAGGGTAACACCGAATTGTAGAGCAACTGTTATTACCTATTGACTTTCGATGCATTTCTGCCTTCCAAATGAAAGACAATGTGTAAAAAAGAAGTCACTTTGAAAAATGTCCTATAATTCTCATGCTAGTATGGGTACTCACAATTTCGGAAATGTGCAATTATCTACTATTTCTAAACCCTATATTTTGTTCCAATTTCAGAAATACATAGGTGTCTTTCATACCGATTTTTCCATGTATATATTTTCCCAAATGAATTGCTATATACCCGGTTCATAATAAAAACCATTGCAAGACGCTGCTCAGTTATTGGCTCTGGGTTCGTCGGGTCCTTGGTGCCTTAGTGAACCTACAAGTCCTATATATCCCCATAACCAGAAAGGTCCAGAGGATGTAACGGTATATTGCTTTCAAACAGCTGTCATAATTAGAAGTTACAGGTGAAAACGTTGGCACAAATGGCTGTTTTTTTCAACTAATTTTCAATTTTTCCTATATTCAATTGTTAGTTTATATAAAGAAACCTTGAAGGATCTACACAAATGACCCCTTGCTGAATTCAGGATTTTGTCTACCTTTCTAAAATGTATAGCTTTCCAGGATTCATTATTGCTTTCATACCCATTTCTACCAGTAACTGGAAGAAGGTTGAAAGCACAATAAATAGCAAAAAAAGGCTATATCCCAGTAAAATGCCAAAACTGTGTAAAAAATGTTGGTTTTCTGACAAACGTCTGTCAGTCCCTAAAAGCTGGGAAAATGGTGATTTCAGCCCCACAAACCCTTTGTTGATACCATTTGCAGGGAACAAACCAGACGCATTCATTTGCAGCACTTTTTTCCCATTTTTCCCAAAAAAAACAAAATTTAGCTGTATTTTGGCTAATTTCTGGGTCCCCTCCAGGGGAATCCACAAACCCTGGGTACCTTTAGAATCCCCATGATGTTGGAAGAAAAGGGCGCAAATTTGGCGTGGATACCTTATGTGGTCAAAAAGTTACAGGGGCCTAAGCGCAAACTACCCCAAATAGCCAAAAAAAAGGCTTAGCACAGGGGGGGGGAAGGCCTAGCAGCGAAGGGATTAAAGGCAAGATTACTACAGGTTAACAGTATCCATTAGAGGATTCTCTATCAAGTGGACCCCCTACATCACCACTACACTTAAATTAACACAAAAAAGGACAAGGTCATTTTTAGTAGCACCCGGAAGTGGGGACCATACCTGCTAAATACATAGTATTTTGCACCATGAAGTTGATAGGGGCAACAGCCGTGTACTTCCATGCCTGATTCCTTTTCGTGTGCAATATAGAGTTATTCTCCTGTGCAATCCCAATACCATCCCAGATGTTAGTTTTGTAGTAATTCTGTATACAGAATTAAATTCAGAGATGCTGGGCTCAAAGGTATTCTCAGAGATAGATGTACACTTCGTAGAACTACTAGACAGCCAGCTAAGAAGAATTAATTGGAGACATAGGTTTAATATCCATTGTGTCTAACCAGACCTCTAAAACTGCTGAATATCATTTAAAACAATTTTACAAGTTGGCAAGGGGTGCAAATGTGCATTCCACTAGCCCCGATATTGCTCCTCTGTAAAGAGCTCCTCTGCCCAGCTGGGCTATAATTCAAAATACTCATCACGTACTGACGATGAAAAAACTCTAAAGCATTAGCAATGGATACAGATATGCCCAGTTTGAGCCACAGCAGAGCAGGAAAATGGCACTATGGAAGAAGCATTGGCCTTCTGAAGTCCTACATCTACAGTGGTAGCCACTTAAGTGCTAAGGACAAGATGATCTCTTGCTCAGCACAGCCAGCTCTAATGGTGCAGAGGACAAGACCATCTTGTCCTAGGCACTCAAGGGGTTAAAGATCATGGGTATAGAGATGGTCTTTATGGCCTGTTGATGGTCTTTATAGGCATGTGGATGGTTTCACAAACTCGCAAAAGGGATTATAGATTTCAGGAGTGTCTACATTGATTTAGGGAGGGTACATAAAAGCTTCGGAATTTGTTTTTATTACGATGGGGCGCTTCATTGACGTTACAAGTTGATTTCTAAACTTTCAGAGAGAAGCTAGTTACAGGGAACTTTCTTTATGGTATTGAGGAAGATTTAAACATGACAAGGAAGATCTGTTTAGCCTTGAAAGATGGTCATCATGACTAGTGGAGAATCTTATATGGTTCATATTTGTCTTTATAAACTTGAGGACGGTATATAAATATGTTTGTAGGGTGCATGCGTTAGTGGAGGATCTTTATAAGCTTTGGGAGGGCTCTTAGCAGCATCCTACAGTAAAACCAAAAAGTAATGTGTGTACTGTTCTTATTGGAGCAGGACCAAGGCTGATTTCTTTATGGTGTTAGTTGTCTGAAGTGACAAAGTGGGGTATAATGATGGACGGGAATGCAGCCCAGAATAATAACCAGTGGCCGAGATTCATTTAAGCATTCCACCCATTACTTGTTATATTTTCTCATCTCAATTCAGAAGCATCCTTGTAGATTTGGGGATGGCCTTCAAAAACCTAAGGTGGGTGTTTCTAGGCTCTGGGAGGGCGTAGAGTTAGGAGAGGGCCTTCATTAGCTTTGAAAAGGCATTCATAAGCTTGGAGTTATTTATATTCATGTGAATGGCACTTATTAGCTTGGAATGTGTATTTATACACTTGGAGATTGGCTTACGAAGCGACTGACATGGCTAAGATTTCAGACCTAGGGACAGTATTTGTAGGCTTGACTGAAAAGATTCTTTATAGAGTGGCATGGAGTCTTTTTGAACACTCTTTATGGAGTTGGAGAGGGTCTAAAAAATTGAGAAATGTCTTTATTAGCTGATACATTAGCTTACAAGGGTCTTCCAATTTTGGGTGGAGGGTATATCTAGACCTGAGGCTCTTTATGTGCTTTGAAAAAAGACTTTGTATATCTGTATAAGCTTGGGTGATGTCTTTAAAAGTTGGTTCAAGATCCTAATGAACTTGGTGAAAATCTTTATAAGCCAGTCAATCACTCAATACAACTTCAGTCGGCGAAGCGCCATAAAAGAATAAAACAATTTGTTATACAAAATGTTATAAGTTACTTAAAACATATGTCTCAAATCAGGATTATCAGCCATAAGACAGTTATCTTTTGAATGTATTTAAAACATGTACAATTATGTTAAAATAATAAATCATAACTTTTCCTAATGCCCATAGCTTTCTAAAGTATGAAATATCTTTTTAACATAGGCTAACCATGTTAGACTTCCTACATTATCTAAATTAATGCAATCTTGAATGCATGTTCTTGTCAAGCCTACTTCTGGGGTCATCCAACATTTAGTCCACAACAAAAGAGGGGCCAGTCCAATTAGATCACCTAAATACTGCTGGCCTAGTTCTTCGCGGTAAATAAAATTAGCTGTGTTGTTTGGAACGGCCAACAGCCTGCGGGTGAAGTTTTCAACACGTTGTAACTCCTCAACTTTAGTGATCCCCCACACACCTGCGCCGTATAAGGCGCTTGAAACACATTTAGATTTGTTCAATGTTATAAGTTCCGCTACAGGTTTTTGTTTTAATTTATGAGCTAAGCGAAAAATGCCTTCAATGTTCCTGTGCATCTGTTGGGATTTCAATTACAAAAAGGATTTCAATGAACAGGATGAACTAAAGGGTACTCCCAAGTAACTGAAATCCCTGACCTTGTCCAGATAATGTCCACCCATGTTAAAACGTTTTGTTTTTGAGCCAACGGGAACATAAGTCATTATATATGATTTACATTATTTGACTTTTAGGTCTAGTCCCTCCATGAAGGCCGAGAAACCCTCCAATAAGCTCTGAAACCCATTGGCCATGTGGGCCATAAGGACCGCATCGTCTGCGTACAATAAAATTGGAATATTTTGAGACCCCATTTTGGGCACTTCCCTACCTAAATCAATTAAATGATTCGAAATTCCATTTATATATAATAAAAAAAGGAAAAAGACGGGGGAGAGAATACAACCTTGTCTGATCCCCCCTCGGACAGTCGATATATAATGATGTTTCCCCGTGGGCGCAATAACGGATAGATACCTTCAGATCCCAGTGTAGGCGCCTTATCATGTTAAAAAGGCCTAGTTCCACACCAATATCCTGCATACACTTCCATAATTTCTCTAGATTGACCAAATCAAATGCACTTGATAGGTCAATAAAGGCCATATGTAACACACCCCTTTTGGCCATCACATACTTAGTAATTATTAAATGCAGGTTTAAAGCCTGCTTGACCGTACCTATGCCTGGTCTAAAGCCATATTGAACATTTGATAGCACGTTGTTCACCTCCCACCATGTCTCTAATCGTGACAACAGTACTCTCCCCAGAATTTTCGCAGTTGAATCTATCAACGATATTGGTCCATAGCAACCTGGGGATGATTTGTCCCCTTTTTTAAACAAGCATTTGCAATGTAATAGGTCTCACATTTACGCGAGTTTGAGCTATTGACATTGCAAATAACAATGCCTTTTATTTTTGCTTTCGTTTTAAAAACATAAATAAAAGGCATTGTTATTTACAATGCCAATAGCTTAAACTCGCGTAAATGCGAGACCTATTGCATTGCAAATGCCTGTTTATTTTGAGAGGGAGAGTACCGGCACTTCTCAAGAGAGACGTAATACTTTTAATTGGAGAGTACCAGCACTTCTCAGAAACAAGCAGGTACTCTGGTACAAAGTACCTGCACTTTGATTTTTCCATTTGAAGTACTGGCTACCATATTCTAATTGTTTTTTGTGTGTGAATATATATATATATATATATATATATATATATATGGCCTACTATTCGCATCTACTGTTCAGCAACTCAAAGCCTATTTGGGCCTGGTTGGCGCTAAGAAAAAAACCTGCAAAAAAAACCCTAAACAATAAAATGGGTATTAAGGACGCGTTTGCACTCCTGCACCAGGCCGGGCAGCCACAGAGTGCCAGCACTTCTTAGCAGAGCGTCTGCACTTTTAAAGAGGCAGTACCCCAAACTCTCAGCTGGGATGCAGTATATTTCACAGGAAAGTACAGGCGGGGTCCGGCTGTACAAACGCTGATGTCACTGCAAAGGTGGAGCGCAGTCTAATCTACAAAACAGGCGGAGTCCGATTAAGACCCAGGGCTGGTAAATCTCAGGCAGCGCAGCGACACCCCATGCCGCCTGCCCTGTACTGGGGCAGCAGTCAGCGGAAAGTATCACAGCAACGCTTCACCCCTTCCACTCAGAAATACACACCAAAGACCACCAAGCCCGTGTCTCAGACATCATGGCGGCGCAGCGCTCGCTGACAGTCCTAAAGTTTCCCAGTACACGCCTGCGCTACCCCCACCAAAGTCCGAGAGAAAGACAAAACAGTTCGCTGCGACACCCAATCACCCTGACCCTCCACAACACACACAGGACAGAGAGTATGTGTCAGTCCTGCTCCACAGCGCCTGGCAGGAGTGGTTTGCAGGCAGCGATAAGTTTGAAAAGAATCATCATTTTGGACACACGCTGATATGGGAAAGCCGGAAAGGGGGGGGGCAAGAGAGCAGGAAAGGGGGCACAACCAAGGAAGAGATAGGCAAGAGAGACAGGAGAAACCAAAGGACACCGTTAAACAGAAGGGAAGGGCCCGGAAAGCAAGGACCTGGGCAGAGCAGGGTAACGGGGCACACGCAGTAGGGAGCGGACAGTAGGCATGAGAGGAGGGCACAGAAGGGAAGGTGGGGGGGCAGGGGGATTCGAAGACTCACCTCACTCCTCTGGAGCTGCAAGAAGCTGCTGAGGTAACTGGAGCGAGAGCTTGCAGCTCTAAAGCATGGGGGACAGTTGTAACTGGAGCCCGGTCGGACGCGCTCTGCAAACGCAGCATGGGAAGGGGAGGGGAGGGATAAGAGGGCTGCTAGAAGTCTCCTGTTCGTCACCATGGCTGTCTGCCCCTTAAACAACAAGATGGCGGTCGCCAGTCCCGGTGGGCGGGGCCAAAAGTGGACAGGGTGGTAACCAGGAGTGACTAAAAGCCTCCGGTACAATCATCCCACTCCGTTTAGCATAATCCATGACGTGAAATGACGCACACCAATAGAAATTACGGGCGGAGCAGAAACACCACTTCTGAAACTGTATTGATTACAAAAAGCCCTCGCAGAGCGAGCAGCGCATGTGCGCTGCAACGCCAGGCGAGACCTAAAAAGGTCCAGTGTAGCCAATCTCCAGGAGCCAGGGATATCGCCTGAAACTGCAGCCCTGATTACGTTTGTAATCAATGGTGCCCAGGAGGAAATGTTTGATTTATATAAATCCACAGGGACCCCATCGTGGCCAGGGGCTTTCCGAGAAGAGGACTGACTTATAGCTTCAACAACTTCGTTCAGTGATATCTGGGGGAAAAGCTCCTGAGGGGTGGAAGAAATACCGGGCATCCTAATTGGGGACTTGCCCTCTGGTGCTTCACTATCAATGACCTGAAAAACTTTTTTAAAATGAGCCACCCATTCGACCTATGGAATCAATGCATCTGTTTTTGTTCCAACTTGGTCGAAAAAAAGGGTAATTTACTACTTCCCAAAATTTCTATGTATCTTTTAGGGCCGCAGCCTCTTTTAAATTCTCCCTGGTGCGATCTCTGATCTCCTTTTCCTTTCTTCCAAGGTGTTCCTATAGTGTAATCTGGCCACCTTAATTTTTATTCAGCAGTGTGGATTTGAACTAAGGGTATTTTTTTTGTTTTTTATGTGCAGCAGAGCAGGTTTTATTAAACCAGTGATATGTAGGTCTCACTGAATAAGAATTAGTATGTGTTATTGGTTCTTTTGTGATTGCTTCACATAATAGCTCATATTACTTTAAAATAAGTAGGGGAGTTGGGCTGTCTGCTAGGCAGGTCATTATGGCCTTTGGGTTTTAGCTTATTATCCTGTGATTAAAATCTGAGGGGTCTATTTTGTCCCACTTTATGCGCAGGCTTTGATTCTTAGTATATGTTGGTTTCCTACTAGTCATCATCCCTGCTCATGTTGGTGACAGTTGTAATATAACGACTAGTGGGTTGTGATCGCTCATGCATTTGGGGACAATTTTGAAATCTAAAATAAAGTGCGTTCCCTCTGCCGAGATGAGTATAAAATCTATAGTATTGCCCTCATGGGTAACAATAAAGGTAGATATTAGAGTGGAAATTGACTGATCACAAACCGAAGAAAGATAAAAAGTAAAAGACAGATCATATCTGGCTAATATTAAATTCATTGCCTCACCCATCCTTGTGTGTTTAAAATGGGCCATATTTGCGTGATGAAAAAGAGCGCTGCATAAGTGACTATCTTCCACCTGGCAGACTGTAGTATTAAAATCTCCTGCCCATATTATCATGTTATTTCTATTCAATTGTGAGTGGAAATTTTCCAAAAACTCAGCCAACCCATCAATTACATCAGTCAAGCGATGATTAAACACATTATTATAGACATTTATCAGCAGGATATCAGACTCCCCAAGATGTGTTAATAGAATAACCAAAAAATATGGGCAGGGCCATTTATTTAAGTAGATTTAACGGAAGTGAGATTTGTAGAAATAAAAGTCGCAAGGCCTCCCTTTGCTCTACTCTACTGGCTATCGCAGCTATGGCAGGTTGAAAAAAAGCATTATATCCATCTAAATAATAAGGATCAACCAACCATGTTTCCTGAACACATATATCATAAGAGGTCACAAAATGTAACCAGTCAGTTTATAAGCTGTAGCATGTGTTAGGCTCTATAATAGTCTTCATAGATTTGGAGAATGTCTTTAAAGACGTGGGGGTGTTTTTAAAAAAAATAGTTTAGGGAGTGTCTATATAAGCAGAGGTATAACCCTTATAGCCTCGGGCATCTTTATAGGCTTGAGGGTAATTTTTAGTTAGTTTAGGGGATGGCTTTTAAAAAACATAGTAAGAGGCTTTATAACATTTGCCTAGTCTATAACAGATCTGTTGCACGTTCTTACACAGAGTATAGGTTTTAAAGGTTTTGGTAGAGTCTAAATACTCTGGAGCATTTTTTTCATCCCTGTTTTAAATAGGTCAAAATTACAGTTTACCTATTAATGATTAACATAACAACGAAAAATATGCATTTTTAGTTGAACTTTCAATACTTGCACCAAAATGCTAGGCGTTTCTAGTCTCTAATCAACCTCCCAGTTCAACCATTCCAGATGAACGTGAAAGGGGATGGTAAAAGGAAGTGGGGGGAGGCATTAGGGTCCAACTAAGACAGTGTTGCAATGTTTTGTAAACTAGAAGAGGGTTTATCTGAGGAGTGAGTTTGTCTGATGCAGAGAATTTTTTATTTTTATTTTTAGTGTTTTCTATAGCGCAAACGTGACCCATTCCTGGGTGTCAGAGCGCTTTACAATTCAGCACCAAAACAGTTTTGATCACATTTTACAAATTTACATTAATAACATATTCAGTCTTACTAGGCGGCCACTAGGGTTATAGTAATTAATACATGTCATGACATACTTGCATATAAAAGGTAATGTACAATGAATATCCTTTCTAAAGAAAAACCTGGATTCTGACTGGATGCACAGTTACCGGCACATATCAATAACCAACTTGCTTGATAAAAGTATCAACATTCGGTATCGCCCTTGACTCTAGCGTGCGTATCTTCATTAGCTATCATCCTTGAATCTAGCGTATGGATTTAGGAATCCATGCAGGCCTGACTGAGGTCCGTGGGTGAGACTCGATGAAAACACACTGCCTTGTGCTGTCCAGGAGCCATGTTATGTTATGTTATGTTAACGGGTTTATTAAGCGCAACAGCTGCCCCAGCAAAGAGGCGTCCCGGCGCTAACCAGCGGTGAGGTGACAGAACATAAAAGGCCAGGGACCTACGGAATGGGGAAAAGAAACGTTTTTAGAGATTTCCTAAATTCGAGGTAGTTAGTGAACCCTCGAATATGGGCCGGTAAAGAATTCCAGAGGATGGCTGCTCTGTTCCGAAAAGAGCGACCACCAGCACGAACCCTCCTGACTCTAGGAACCACCACCAGATGTTGTCCCACAGAGCGGAGCTGGCGAGAGGGGACATAAGGTAGAAGCAGGTCAGTCAAGATTTTAGGAGATGCCAGTTTCATAGTTTTAAAGGCTATGCAAAGAGCCTTAAACTCGATGCGCCTAGCTACAGGTAGCCAGTGTAAACGGCGAATGGCGCTTGTCACTGAGCAGACTCGACGCAGCCCAAAAAGGGATCTTACAGCCGTGTTCTGGACTCTCTGCAGCCTCTGAACTTCAGACTTGTTAGCTCCCAAATACAGTGAGTTCGCATAATCCAGTCGTGACATAATCAGGGCCTGGATGATGATCTGCCTAGTAGGGGCGTCGAAGAAGCCCAGAATGGGTTTGAGTCCCCGCAGCAGTCCGAAACAGGTACCTGACACTTTTTTTGTCGGAGTCTGAAAATTAAGTGAGGCATCCTTCCAGACCCCTAGATTCTTCACTGCTTGCTTAGGGACAGGGGCAGTGCCTAGGCTCTTTGGCCACCAGAGCTCACTCCATAGATCGTGATCTCTGCCCACCAACAACACCTCCGACTTGTTGGCATTCAGCTGGAGACAGTTGGCGGTCATCCACTCGGCGACTGCCGCGTGATCACCCTGAAATTTCAGGGCGTCCTGCTTAGAGTCGCCCGAGAGAGCCACCACCAACTGTGTGTCGTCGGCATAGGAGACCATGGTCAACCCTCTGCTCTTGGTTATACCGGCCAGAGGTTGAACATAGAGATTGAAAAGCAGAGGGCTCAGGGAAGAGCCCTGTTGAACCCCCTGACTTATGGGACGGATGCTGGAGGTAAAGGGTGGAGCAATCACCTGGAACATCCTATCCGCAAGAAAAGAGGCCAGCCACTGCAGAGCGGAGCCAGTAACTCCTGCCTCCTCCAGGCGACGCAGCAAGATGGCGTGAGACACCGTGTCGAACGCGGCACTAAGGTCTAAGAGGATCAGTGCCGACGTCTGACCAGCGTCTAAGGCTTTCTAAAGATGTTCAGTCACAGCCAAGAGCGCTGACTCTGTGATGTGATCAGGGCGAAAGCCGTTTTGGGAAGGGTCGAACCTGTTATTGGCATTTAAAAATTCCATGAGGAGAGAGTTAACATAGGCCTCCACGATCTTTGCGGCCCAGGGTAACAGGGAGATTGGCCGGAAGTTCTCTGGCTTATTAGGGTCTAAGGAGAGTTTTTTAAGCAGCGGTAGCACCCTGGCCTGTTTCCAAGCAGTAGGCACGACCGCTGAACTAAGAGACGCATTGATCACCTGTTCCAAAGGGTGTAAAATGGTAGGAAGAATTTTCCGAAATTGGTTGGGCTTCAGGGGATCGACAGGAGAGCCCGACTTGACTTTGGAACAAAAGGTGAGCAATGAGTTCTGAGAAATGGGGAGGAAAACCTCTAATGTAGAATATGTGAGATTGCAGGGTACCTCAGGGGGACCAGGGAGGATCGTAGGGAAGCATTTGTAGATATTTTCTACCTTCTTAACAAAGAAGGCAGCCAACGCTTCATACTGCTGGTCTGAAGTGATCAGCGAACCAGCGGCTTCCTTTTGATTTTTAAGGCTAGAAACTATAGAAAAGATGCTCTTTGCTGGATTAGTGCTCTTGCTAATTTGCTCCGCAAAAAAGGCTGCACGCTCAACTTGGATAGCCTTATGATATCTCCTTACGGCGGCCCGATAGGAGACCTTAGAGGTCGGATCAAAATCCTTCCTCCAAGCTCTCTCCAATTTTTTGCAGATTTTCCGCAGGGCGGCCAGCTTGGTGTTGTACCATGGATTAGATTTAGAGCGGCGATTCATGGACATTTTAGCAGGGATAAGGTTGTCCAAGGGCTGACTGATCCAATTACAAAATGCCAAATTAGCCTCGTTGGGGTCAGCCGAAAAATCTGGGGGGGGTAGCGGACAGGTAGGTTTGAAATAGATCCCAATTCAATTTGTGCCAGGGACGTTTAAGAGAAAAGGTTTTAACCAAGTTACGTGTGGGTGTAATGCCCTGGATGGACATGGAAACTAAAAAGTGATCCGACCAGCCCATTGGGACAGGGGTACGGACCGTAAGGGAAGGTATATTGGTGAAAACTGGGTCCAGTAAATGCCCAGCTGAATGCGTTGAGCCTAAGACCCGTTGATCGAGCTGGCACGCAGCGAGATCAGCCAAAAAATTGGCCACTTCAGGGACAGAGAGATTGTCCAAATGCAAGTTAAGGTCTCCTATGACTGTAAAGTTAGAAGCATTAACCACCAAGGCACTTACTGTCTCTGTGAGAGCTTCTCTAAACGTTTTTGAAGGACCCGGAGGTCGGTAAATTAAAAGACCTGTCATGGTGTAATTAGGGTTCAAAGAGATTTTATAAAGGGCGCATTCGCACCCGGCAACGTATTGTTTTATAAAGGAGCAAAGGTAGCTAGTTTTAAAGACAAGAGCGATCCCCCCGCCTCTCGAAGCCCTGTGGAGGGTGAGTATTTTGTAACCTTCCGGGAGAGCGAGCACTTGCTCCACAACCATCTCCTCCGAAAGCCAGGTCTCTGTAAGAAACAGGACGTCAGGGGACTCAGCCTCCAGGAGATCGTACACATCGGCGAAGTGTTTAGACAGCGAGCGGCAATTGAGGTGGAAAATGGTAGTAGAATTACTCGAGGGAGGGTTGCTAAGCTTTGCCGGGAGGATGGACTCAAAGCCACAACATTTGCAGCAAAAAGGACCCTCTAAACCCAGCAGACTGGATTGTTTGCATCTAACCACCTGCCTCCTAATGGTAAGAAGATTGTTCCGGGTGTAGGAGTGCGTTATTTTGTCCAAATTGGCAGCATCTCTGGCGTCTGGCGGCGGACGGGTGCAGAGGGACTTGCCTTTGGCGCGCCCGCTGCGGCCGTCCGCTGCGCGGCCGGGCATCCATGCTGCCTAAATAGTGCCCCGGTAGCGGAAGTGAGGAAAAGAAGGCGGGGCCACGTCCCTCCACAACAAACAGCTGAGCGCTGCTGTGGACCGGGGACGGCAAGACAAGGAGGAAAAACGCAAGTAAGCTGCAGATACAAAAATCTAAAACAGAAGTAGCCAAAGTTAAAAACAAAAGTTTTAAAAGTAAATCACAGTTCAAAATATTGGCGACCTTGCCTAAAGCGCGCTGTCACCTCGCGGATGTTTAAAGGTATCAAAAGAGTCACAAAAGGGCCATAGTTAGTTACGGGAGAAATTTACTCATGAGAAAGGACTTAGCCTCTTTTTTGAATTGCGAGACCGAGGTGATTCTTCTAATATTTGGTGGAAGCGCATTCCAAATTCTTGGTGCCGCTCCCGAGAATGGGATGTTAAGAAAAAGCAGAGTGATGGGTCTGGAAACAATGTGCGTAAAGGGACGTTGATCACCCCAAATTTGCACCAAAACATATCTTGAAAAAGGAGCAGCAGCAATAGTGGTTTGGTAGGGGGGTTCAAAACACAATAGGGGAGCAACACAAATATCTTAAAAAAAGAAAGGACGGAGAGGATTCGAGGGCACATTGGTGGTGTGGGGTGAGAAAAGCAATAGAAAGGGGCAAGAAACTTTAAATAAAAAATACATGACTTAAATGTTTAAAAACGGACAATAAAAAAAAAAAAATACACATACATTAAAAATGACAAAAACCAAGCAGGATGGGAAGGGAAGCAACAGACACATTTAGGGGGGGAAGTAGTGCAGGGTCAAGGGAGTTATTACAACACAGAGCACATGGGGTAATGTGAGGGGAAGATCTGGCAGGTCTCAGGTAAGACCTAAAACGGGAAATTGTAGACTTTAACACAACTGCCTAAGCACCCCAAGGTTCACTGCTCTTCCTAAACACTCCATTTGACACCACAACACCACATTATACCAGCATAACCACTAAGAAAAACGGGACAGCAGCATAGAGATGGTTGAGACTGGGCTTGCGGCGGGGGCCCATTAGAGAACTTAGAGCAACACAGAGGTTGGGGTCAGTATGTCTCACCTACTGGGTGAAGTGGTCAGAGTGAGCATGTTGTAAGGTTCAACAGGGCCCTCGCACAAGTCTCCATTTTAGCTACACGTTTAAACTTGCACTTACACAATAGCATACTTAAAAATTATTCTGCATGCAGCACATTTTTCAGTAAGTATTTTATTATGTCGCCGTACAGTCTGTCCAAGGCTAGAAACATTGAATGCGATGCCCTTGCATTTGGTTGCCCGGGTGGAGACAGCTTTGAGTCGCAAGACAAAAAAATCACATCAGCTCTGCACCTTTGACACAGTGCGATTGGAACAGTGCTTTTATTATATAAACCGCCTCTGAGCCAAATTCTGCAGAGGAGCACTTCTGCTGGGATTGACCTGGAACGCTGTGCACTGAGACGGAAATGCAGCCTTGCTGACTGTAACCTTCATCCTGCAAAGGACGATAGCCTGCTCTACACCAGATCAGCTTCCTGATACATCATGCACAGGTATGGGTGGTTGGGTTGTCCCAAGAGATCTGGCAGATTGTACTCCCACTATGCTCACACTAGGGTAGGTAGTATTTGGAGTAGAAGTATGAAAATAATTATATAATCATATAATCACACAAGAATGTTATAATGGCTAAACTGTTTATCTTTTTCACCAATTTTGTAATGCTGGTTACAATGCTATGTTTCATCCTACTAATAATTGCAGCTCACGCTTTTTAAACAAGAATACAATTGTTTAAAAAAAAATTTGACAAGCCAATTTGCATCTTTCTTGTGTCTCCTTTGGGCATGCCTGAGTTACAACGAAAGGGTAGATCTGTTTCCACGATTTCCCTTAGGGTATTAGAGTGATCATGTTATGAGGTTGCAGATACCATCTGGTACCCTGGTCGGGTTAGGGTTTCAGATGGGGCATTGTGAGCTAGCTAGGAACTGGGCCAACATACTCTGATGATGTGTGTGGAACTCAGTTCCCATATTCCAACGGTTATGTTGTCCAGATACACGGTCCTACTTAATTCGTAGGAACTGTATGACAAGCACACAAGGGAAATCCCCAAAGTACACCTTTACATGACAACGTGTTGTAAGCTGCCCTAGGTGTTTCACTCCCGTATAGTTTGTAACCTGCCACTGTGTTCCTGCACTTTTGTTGTTTTCCTCCCTCTCAGTTCCCTAAGTTTCTAGCTCCCTAGTCAGTTACACTGCCTGCACTGTACTACCTTGCTTTGTGTCCTCGCCTGCCTCCTACATTATAGATACTTCAGTCTCTGGGGTTTCCTGGTCGGCCTTGAAGCTCATTAATGTATACCATTGCACGGAGGCTGGTGAATTATTGTACTATCATTATCTACTCCAATTATTCTTGAAACTATTTTATATGGTATACTTTGTAACAAACTGTTTTCATCTGTCTAAAGCTCTGTGTGCCTGGTATCCTGCTTTCCATCTAATGGACAAGGCTTAGTGCTGTACACAATGCCAACACAATACCAACATGGCTCCAGAACTGCAGGTCTGTGAGTCTGAGAAAAGCAGCATACGGGGACGAGAGTATGAAAACACATACACTCAGGTGGAGTGCTAAAAGTAAAAGCAAAAAGAAGCTCGCTGAATGTGAGCAGCAGAAGGAAACAAGTTATCCAATCAAAAGAAGCTATGGTCTAGATGAGGGACAAACACAAAAAAGGTAGAAAGCCATTGAATATGAAGCAAACAAATACGGCTGACAAAAAGAGAACCGCTGGTAAGCAGTAAGTTGGCCCAAAACCCACTCTCTAGGTATTAGTATTGCACATAATATGTCTTTGACAACATAAAACTAAATGCTGTCAGTAAGGAAGATCTAAAAAGGACCCCAAAATAAAGAATATGCCGTCCCACACTCAAGTCCATAAACTTGGACACTGAATTGAAATGAGGGCTTGACACACCCATATAACACTGCACCTTCGGAAAAACGTCAAAGAAATGGAAAACTGAACAGAATCTACATGTAATTTCTCAAAGGAGGAGATCAACTTGCTGACAATGGGCTCCAAAAGTGAGCTAAGGGAGGTGTCTAGAGATATAAATGATTTAGGTATAAGGGTGCATTTTCTGGAGGAGGTTATAGACTACAGATCTGTAGAGCCGAAAGAACTGTGTGTATACAATTATACCAGAGGTGCAGAATGAGGTACTTCAGGAGATGCAGGAAGACTTGGAGAACCATCCCAGATGCAATGATGAACAAATCAGAACGGCCCAAAAAGACATGGAAGGTGCACACGGAGGATGTTTCTTATGCTCTTGTGCCTGTAAGACTCCATATCACTTGAACCGGATAAAACCCACAGGGTTGTATGGCATGGCCCTCCAAACATTCTGACATGCATTCATAACTTCTAGCCGAAGGAAAATAAATATGGGGAAGGCTGGGAGCAAAGCTGAATTCCTATTTGTGGATCAGAAGCTATTGCTCTTTCAGGGTTTATATGTGATCACCTTCTATAATGGAAAACGCTTCCTTCCAATCTACAACTTCCAGAGACACAAAAGGCCATACAGTTGGGGGCACCCTTTCATAATCTAATTGCATGGCCTGTAGGTTACAGTGAACTCGGTTACAAAAACATGGAAGGTTCTCCACACCAAAAAAGATGGTGTAAGAGAAAAGAGTGGATGAACAGCATCAGCTTAGTTGACTTTAGTGGCAGCATGGTGAAGGATGTCTCAGAAGAGAAGCAGTGCTAGGACCAATGCAACAAGCATGGACAATGAGAGCAAAGCATCCATGCAGCAGATACATTGAGTTAGTAAGCAAAGGTCAACTTAGCCTCCCCCCAGCCTGGGGAGCTACATCAGACAAGGGTGCCTAAGAAATGTGCCACGCTATCTTCCTCATGTGCAGCAGACATTGCTGTCACTGTCAGTTCTCTAAGTCAGAAAGAATGTATTCTGTTTCTCTTCATAGCAACAGAATAAGATTGGCAATGCTTGGGCAGACTGGGTGGGAATGGACCTGAAGGACCTTAACTGGTCTATGACCAGCCTGAAATGGGGGAAACTCAACATCTGTGTGACTTCGGAGTCATGTTTTCAACTCCTCAAATTTAGAATGAGCTTTGAGAGGCCAGTGCACAGAAGGGGGAGGTGATTTTATTGGATTGATTCACATTGATTTGAGCAAGTCAAACGTTGATTGGGGAAATTCAGAAAAGGCATGCAGTGCCCCTCCAGTCATGGTGGTAAATTTCATGGATTTCCTAGTGCCGCTGGCCCTTCTTAAGACTCCACAATGTTGAAGGTACTTTCACAGTTTTTCACTTTGCCTGACAACAGCTGTTGATGGGTTCTCTATGTCAGTTGAATAGATTGCACTGTTTTCACATTCCCTCCACTTTTTCTGTTTTGCTACCCTTTGTCTCTCTCAAGTGGTTAGGACAGCTCAGGTTAACCCTTCCTTTAGTATAGTGGATTATGCCCCAGCAAGAGCTGGTTAAAACTTCTATGAGGGCAGCAGGAAAGAGGAAGTTTACTAGCAGTGAAGCTGAGGGCCCACCGAACACACTGTTATGTACAGGCTATTAAGGATAAAGCAGGCCAAGTCCATGAAGCAGAAAAGGCTATGAGGAAGCAGGTTTAGAAAGTGCAATTATGCTTACATGGGGCAACATTAGAGAATGTCTCATAGGAGCAGGCTGTGCACTAAGACTCACTGATTACGAAAGAGCAAGTCCTCTTTGCTGTAAAAGGCCTGAAGAAGTAAAAGGCACTGGGGCCAGATGGCTTGACACCGGCCTTTTATAAACAGTTCAGCCCAATGCTTCGGAAAAGCTTAACAGCAGTTTTCAATAACTTCGTAGAAACTCAAACCGTGACTTCATTTATGGCAAAAGCTGGTATCTCTGTCAGCATTAAGCCATGAAAGAACCCAGAGAAGTGTGAGGTATTATAGAATCCAGCTCTCTGTTGAATATTGACGTAGAAATACTCACAAAGGTACTGGGCTGTAGGTTAGATACAATCCTGCCACAGCTGACGCAACTGGACAATGTTAACTCTATTAGGAGGCGACAACCCAGGCAGAAGTGAGCAGGAATCAATGCTCATGTTATATGTGGTATGGCCTTTGACAGGTTGTATTGGGAGTTTCTGCTGAGACCTTGAAGGGAATGGGATTCCTACAGAGAGTGAATGGTCAAGTTACAAAAATCTGTATAGGGTAAGGCAACAAGAATACCCTCTAAGGATAAGTTACTTACCTGTAATCCTAGTTCTCTTCCAGGGGTATCCTCATCAAAGTAATTAAGCACTGAATATTCCCGCCCATGTGCGGGGACCCCGGAAATAATAAAAAATATATATGAAAAACATATATATACAGCTCTATATATTTATACATATATCATTTTTTTCTCATACCAATGCAGCCCCATCTAGGAGGCTAAACAATGCAATAATAAATAACTGTTTTTGCCAATGCATAATATATATATATAAACACAGGAGGGCAAGTATTACTTGAACTCTTTTTTAATGAGCAAGGCTCATGAAAAACTGCAGAAAAAGCAGACATTGTTAGCCTACAGGCTGCATTGTAAACCAATAGCATAGAAAATGAAAGCATTTGCACACAAAAACTGGCACCGTGCCTTTGAGGCAGCCATGACCCCTAGCTTCCCATCATGCCTCAGGGGTGACAGTTAGGTCAGTTGTTCTTTGCGTAGACCCGAAGGTCAGGGTACAAAGATATCGTGTAACAATGAAGCAATCTCATTTGCCTGGGGAGGCGGGTGGGTTGCTTATGACTTTGATGAGGATACCCCTGGAAGAGAACTAGGATTACAGGTAAGTAACTTATCCTTCTCTTCCAGGGGATCCTGATCAATAGTCATAAGCACTGAATAGAATAGCAAGCCCATCCTCCGCCTGCGGGCAAATGAGAGTGAACGACCCAGCTTATAACAACCGCAGTAATCAGCTGTTGAACAGATTCCTCAAGGAGGCCTGGCCTACTTGGGTGTCTGCTCTGGTGTCTGAATCTAGACAATAGTGCCGTGTAAATGTATGGACGGACCTCCAAGTTGCCGCCTTACAGATCTCAGAGATCGGCACGTTATTCAGGAAAGCAGTGGTAGCCGCCTTTCCCCTCGTGGAATGCGCCTTGGGAGTAGGCCCAAGGGGCTTTTGAGCTAATTGATAAGCTAACTTGATGCATGAAACTATCTACCTGGAGATGGACCGCTTTGAGGCTGGAAAACCTGCTCTGATCGACCCATAGTTAACGAATAGTTGATCAGATTTTCTAATCGACTTGAACCTATCCAGATAGAACTTTAAAACTCTTTTTAGGTCAAGCGAGTGCAAAGGCCTCTCAGCTGGAGTGGAGGGATTGGGGAAAAAAGTCGGAAGGGAAATGGTCTGATTCACATGGAAATCTGACACCACCTTCGGAAGGAAGGAGGGATGAGTCCTCAAAACCACCCTATTGAGATGGAAAACTGTGTACGGTTCCTTTGAACAGAGCGCTTGTATTTCGCTCACTCTGCGAGCTGAGGTGATCGCTACCAGGAAAGCCACCTTCCACGTAAGGTGTTGCAAGGTTGCTTTGTGGATAGGTTCGAAAGGCGGGCCCATCAACTTTGATAGCACCAAGTTCAGCTCCCAGGGAGGTGAAGGAGGTCGGACTGGAGGGTAGACCTTTTTTAGACCTTGTAAGAAGTCCTTCATAACCTGTAACTGAAAGAAAGAAGGCTGAGAAGGTGAACGTCTATATGCAGTAATGGCCGCTAGGTGCACCTTAATGGAGGGAAACTTTAAACCTGCCCTAGCTAGGTAAAGTAGGTATGGTAAAATGACCTCCTCTTGCCCCTTGGTGGGACTACAATTGTTTTGCACACACCATAAATAAATACGCTTCCATTTGCAAGCGTATGAGTGTCTTGTAGATGGTCTCCTAGCTTCTTTTAATATGGTCATGCAGTCTTGTGGCAGTCCTAAATGACCTTACTGGAGGACCTCAGGAGCCATGCTGTCAAGTTCAGTGAGGGAAGGTTGGGGTGATGAATCCTCCCGTTCATCTTGGACAGCAGGTCCGGTCTGCACGGCAGCCTCCTGTGTGGGCATTCTGACAGGTGCAGAAGGTCCGGATACCACCATTGTCTCGGCCAGTCCGGAGCAATCAGGATCATCCCTGTGTGTGAGAGTTTGGTCACCACCTTCGGGATGAGTGGAAGGGGTGGAAAGGCGTACACAAATGCCCCTGACCAGTCTATCAAAAGGGCATTCCCCTTCGACCCCGGGCGGTAGAACCTTGAGGCGAAGTCTGGGCATTTTGTATTTTCGTCGTCTGCAAAGAGGTTGATGCTGGGACGACCCCACGCCTGGAAAATGTCTTCGACGACGTCGTCGTTGAGTACCCAGTCTTGCTGGTCCTGGAAGTGTCGACTGAGAGCATCCGCGTGGGAGTTCTGCTCCCCCGGCAGGTGTACCGCTGTGATCGATAGATTTCTTGCTAGGAGCCAATGCCAGAAAGCTTGAGCTTCCAGTGACAAGGTCCGTGAGCGAGTTCCTCCCTGTTTGTTCAGTGTGAGAAGTTGGCCTGGTATATGCTGTTCACTAATTAAAGTGGACACCTTGCACCAGGGCAAATCGACTCTTATGGTAGATAGGTTTAAGACAACCTTTTAAAGAAAGCTATCCTAGTGGTAGCTGTGGAGAGCAGCCTTCAGGCTAAGTCTTGAAGGAATGTAAAGCAGCTTGTTTTACCATATAATCTCTTGAATCACCAAATGAAAAGACACCACACAGGTATATATATCAAATATATATGTATTTATTTCTAAATAACTCTCTACTAATCTCTTTATGAGATTAGAAGACAAACATATGCACAAATCAACGTTTCACAATAAGTTAAGCACAAAATATGGCTGGGGCCCTAGGGGCGTACCAGACCATATACTAAAAAGGGACTTCGCAACAACGACTTGCAGGGAGACAAGGCCTAGGGCCTTCAGAAGTGCTGGGGCCTCACGAAACCACCCAAGGCAGGTAAGTAAAGGACCCACGGGGGACGCGTGCAGTGTGGATACACAGGCGCGGATCGCCGTTAACTTCAATGGGGCAAGTCGCGGTTGGAAATTAAGAGTTCTAGGATACTTCGGGAGAACCTACAAGCAAGTCACTTACAGGGTAAGTAGTTCTAGGGTCCACACCCACAGGAGCACCGTAGTGCTGGAGTTACCTCACCCAGGGAAGCCGGGTGCATAGGTGTCCTTTGGTGTCGGGTCGCGGCGTCGTTTTCAATGGCGAACAAAGAAGACTTGCTGCTTGCGGGAGCTGAAGAAGTGTCCGGTGGAATCCAAGCCTGGATTCTGAAGAAGGATGACCTGAAAGCAGAGGGGACAGTGTTCAAAGTCACTTGGCAGTGACTCGGGGCAAGGAAGATGGATGCCCACCGTCGTCGGTTGATTCAGGTCGGTTGCGGGTGCCTTGACTCTTCAGCCACGAGGTCCAGGAGGCGTCGACGACGACCAAGAGCTGGATTCTGTGTGTCCCACGAAGTCTGCAGCTTACTGCGGTGTCGGCAACTCGATTGGAGCCAACAAGCCTTGGCAACAGCAAGTCTCGGGGAGATGAAGAAAAGTCGATGGCACAGACCAGCAAGGTCTGAGGGACTCACCCAGCGAGGGTAAGTCAGGGCAGGCCTGGAGCAACCAGGGGAGCCCTTTGGTTTCTTTAAGAAGTCTTCTGGGGACCCACGAGCCGGCTGGCAAGGGATCGCGAAGACACCTCGGGCGGAATCACTCAACAGGGGCCCACGGTCACTCGGGACGGTGTAGGCCTCTGATCTTCTGAGGGATTCCTGCTGGAGGTCGGGACCACACGTGGTCCAAAGCACAAGTTCGTGGAACGTTGTGAAGGGGTTGCACTCGACAATAGTGCACGGTACCCAGGGGTCGCGGTTCCTCGTCACTCGTGGGGTCCACTTGCCTCAGCTTCGCTGGGGACTCACGATGGCCTTGGAGAAGTCAGGAAATCCACTTCTTGGGCTGCAGGGACTTCGGACTCCGGCGGGAGCGGCGTAGTTTGCGACCGTCGTTGTCGTTTTTGGTGCCTGCCAAGCAGGGAGTCACTCCTTGACTCCAAGGGAGATTCTTCTGTCTTCCAAAGGTAGTGGAACGTCGAAGGGCCAGGATTCTTCTGTAGAGCGTCGTCCAGGGGTTATCTAACTAGCAAGTTCAAGGGTTCCCCTTCTTATACTGAAAAGAGGGGATGGACTAGCTCTACGACCCCACCTATGGGAGGGTCAAGGGAGGGGTGGCTACACCCACTTCCCTTTGTCCAGTTTCGCGCCAGAGCAGGGGCAGGTAGCCCCTGAGCCGGTTTGAACTGGCATATGCACAGAGGAGCCTTCTGCTCCCCCAGTGCAGGACTTCAAAGCACTCTAAGAGTGCACCCACCCAGCCCCAATACACTAAACCCTGTCTGGGAGGTGGTTACACCTCCCTGTGACAGGATGCCTATTGTTGGGCTTCCTCCACTGCGAGTTTCGGTCATCAGCAGGAGGGCAGCCCAGTGTCTGTGACTGGTGGCATCCATTTTGTGATGCCAGGGCTCTTTAGGATTCTACCGCGTTTCCACAGCAGGTACATGTCTTATCCCTCTAGAAGGGTGGAATGCTACCCCCGCCGCCAAGATTGGCGGGGGGTAGTATTCCAAGATGTTTGACACCAAACACGACATGTTTTGATGCAGCCATTCCAAAGTTAGCATTTACCGCGAGGATATAATGCACTTAATAGTATATGGTTTAACCGCATCCACAAACAGCACCAGAGAATAGACTCTGAGAGCTGCAGAGGGGCCCTGCTCAGGCAGAGGCACCCCCTCACATAGAAGCCAAGCACCCTGCCCTCAGGATTGATAGGGCCTGCCTTAGGGGTGACTGATAGGTTTATATGTGTGTGCAGGAGAGATATAGGAAACCTATATCTCAGTGAGGGGTGCTAGCACCACCTCACCCAGGCTGCAGTAGCAGGCCTGTGGTGTCAGATTTAGACTGCTTCCCAGGGGTGGCATAATACATGCTGCAGCCCCTGGTAGGCCTGTGAAGTACCTATGCCCTTGGCACCTAAGGTACCATATACTAGGGACTCATAAGGCACCACAGTATCCAATCACTAGTGCACCTAGAGGGCACTCCATGTCGTTTAGAGAGAACAGAGAGGCTGGGGCCCTGATTGGCAGGGACCCAGCCAGACTATAGCCAGAAACCAGTGCTAACATCAGAAAAAAGTGGGGGCAACATAAGAGGCAGATCCTACTCTCCTACACAACCCCCCCAAACGCAGGGACACTAAACTAACCTTGACCAGTTGAGTCTTCGTGTTCAAAGTGGAAATACCTTGAGAGTCCATCTGCATTGGCATGTTGGGTCCCAGGCCTATGTTCCACTGTATAGTCCATCCCCTGTAGGGAAATGGACCACCTCAAAAGTTTTGGGTTTTCACCTTTCATCTGCTTTAGCCATAGGAGGGGCTTGTGGTCAGTCTGAACTATGAAGTGAGTACCAAACAAGTATGGCCTCAGCTTCTTCAGGGCCCATACCACAGCAAAGGCCTCCCTCTCTATAGCTGACCAACGTTTCTCTCTAGGGGTCAGCCTTCTGCTAATAAAAGCTACTGGCTGGTCTTGACCTTCATCATTCAGTTGAGACAGTACAGCTCCCACACCCAGCTCAGAAGCATCTGTTTGGACAATGAACTTTTTGGTGTAGTCTGGACTCTGTAAGATGGGGGCAGTGCACATGGCCTGCTTTAGGTCTTCAAATGCCTTTTGACAGCTTGCTGTCCACTGAACCTTTTTGGCATTCTCTTAGAGGTCAGATCATTCAAGGGGGTCACTATAGATCCATATCCCTTGACAAACCTCCTATAGTACCCAGTCAGGCCTAAGAAGGCTCTCACCTGTGTCTGGGTGGTTGGAGCAACCCATTCCATTATGGTTTGGATTTTGCTCTGTAAAGGCTGAACCTGGCCTCCACCTACAAGGTGGCCCAGGTACACAACCTGACTCTGCCCTATCTGGCACTTGGTGGCCTTGATAGTGAGGCCTGCTTTCTGCAGGGCCTCCAAAACATTTCTGAGGTGGACCAGGTGATCCTGCCAGGAGGAACTAAAGACAGCAATATCATCTAGATAAGCTGAGCAATAAGTTTCCATCCCTGCCAGAACTTTATTCACCAACCTCTGAAAAGTGGCAGGTGCATTTTTCAATCCAAAGGGCATCACCACAAAGTGGTAGTGCCCACCAGGGGTCGAAAATGCTGTTTTGGCTTTTGCATCATCAGCTAATCTGATTTGCCAGTAGCCAGCTGTTAGGTCAAATGTGCTTAGATACTTGGCTGAGGCCAAAGTATCAATCAGCTCATCTGCCCTTGGTATGGGATAGGCATCAGTCCTAGTGACTGCATTGAGGCCTCTGTAGTCTACACAAAACCTCATTTCTTTCTTACCACCCTGGGTATGAGGCTTGGGTACCAGGACTACTGGGCTAGCCCAAGGGCTATCTGAAGGCTCAATCACGCCTAACTCCAACATTTTCTGGACTTCAGTCCTGATACAGTCCCTGACATGGTCAGGTTGCCTGTAGATTTTATTCTTGACAGGCAGACTGTCCCCAGTGTCCACCTCATGGGTGCACCAGGTAGTCTGACTAGGGGTCAGGCTAAACATATGTCTAAACTGTTGCAGAACTTGTCTGCACTCAGTTTGCTGATGGTCAGTGAGGCTGCTTGCCAAAGCAACACCATCTACTGACCCATCATCAGGGTTCTGAGAGAGCAGGTCAGGGAGAGGGTCACTCTCCTCCTCCTGGTCCTCATCAGTTGCCATGAGCAAGCCCATGTCAGCCCTGTCAACATATGGCTTTAATCTGTTGACATGAAGCACCCTTAGGGGGCTCCTGGGAGTTCCAAGATTCACCAGATAGGTGACTTCTCCCTTCTGTTCAACTATTGTATGGGGGCCACTCCACTTGTCCTGGAGGGCTGCTGGGGCCACAGGTTCCAACACCCACACTTTCTGTCCTGGCTGGTATACAGTCAGCACAGCCTTTGGTCATGCCAAGCTTTTTGCAATTCTTGGCTGGCCTCCAGGTTTTTGGTTGCCTTTTTCATGTACTCTGCCATCCGGGAGCGGAGACCAAGTACATAGTCCATCACATCTTGTTTGGGGGCTTGAGAGGTAACTCCCAGCCCTCTTTTACCAAACATAGTGGACCTCTCACAGGATGCCCAAACAGAAGCTCGAATGGGCTGTAACCAACCCCCTTCTGTGGAACCTCTCTGTATGCAAACAACAGGCAAGGAAGAAGAAGGTCCCATTTCCGCCTAAGCTTCTCTGGGAGTCCTTTAATCATTCCTTTCAAGGTTTTGTTGAAGCGTTCAACTAAACCATTGCATTGTGGGTGATAGGGGGTGGTGAACTTATAAGTTACACCACACTCCTTCCACATTGCTTTCAGATATCCTGACATGAAGTTGGTACCTCTGTCAGAAATGACCTCCTTTGGGAAACCCACTCTGGAGAAAACTCCAATGAGGGCTCTTGCCACCACAGGGGCTGTGGTGGTCCTCAGGGGAATTGCCTCTGGGTACCTGGTGGCATGATCCACTACCACCAGGATAAATCTGTGCCCAGATGCAGTCTGAGGGTCAAGGGGACCAACAATGTCAATCCCTACCCTTTCAAAGGGTACCCCCACCACAGGTAGTGGTATCAGGGGGGCCTTTGTTGTGCCACCTGCCTTACCACTGGCTTGGCAAGTGACACAGGAGCGACAAAACTCCTTTGTGTCCTCTGACATATGTGGCCAATGAAAATGTGGAACAAGCCTGTCCCAGGTCTTGTTTTGGCCCAAGTGACCTGCTAAAGGGATATCATGTGCTAAGGTCAAGAGGAACCCCTAAACTTCTGAGGTATTACCAACCTCCTGGTGGCTCCAGGGGCTGGGTCTCTACCCTCAGAATATAGGAGTCCCTCATCCCAATAAACTTTATGGGACCCACTAGCACTCCCAGCAGCCTCAGCAGCAGCCTGCTGTCTGAGGGGTTCAAGAGAGGGGCAGCACTGTTGCTCCTTACTCAGATCTTCCCTAGAAGGGCCCCCTGCCCCCAAGAACTCAACCTGGTCAGGTTCAAGTCCCTCTGGGGCAGTTCCTTCTTCAGGTTCTGCTTCACCTCCCTCTGGAAGTGAATCTTTGATCTGAGACAGAGGGGAAGGCACTGCCTTAACCCTACTGCTCCTCCTCTTGGGAAGCATCTGGTCCATTGTTCCAGGATCCAGAGCTGGTTCAGTGTCATGCATTCTTGCTTGTGACCTGGTCACAGCAAATACCTCTGCAGGGATGCCCAACATCTCAGCATGAGTCCATAACTCTACTTCAGACCAGGCTGAAGTCTCTAGATCATTGCCCAACAGACATTCTACAGGGAGGTCTGCACTGACTACAACCTTTTTGGGGCCAGTTACCCCTCCCCAGGAGAAATTCACAACTGCCAGACTATGGTTGGTCTGGACATTGCTTGCATTGGTCACCTGGTACATTTCGCCCAGGATGATCTGTCCAGGGTCCACTAGGTCCTCTGCCACCATGGTGACACTAGCACCTGTGTCCCTAAATGCCAAAGCCTGTTTGCCATTTATCAAAGGCTGCTGTTTGTACTTGCCCAGATTACTGGGGCTTACTAGGAAGGACATATCAATGTTTCCATCACAAATCAGCATTGCCTGAGTGGTCACTCTGACTAGGTCAGAATCCACTTCAGAACCCAGGGTCAACCCTACTACACCCTTATTCTGCGTACCACCTCCACCAGTAGCTGAGCTAGGGGGCACAGTTGCCTTAGGGGCAGGAGTGGTGGTGGTTTGGTCTTTGGACTTGGTACAATCAGAAGTCCAGTGCCCTTTCTGTTTACAGAATTTGCACCAGGGCTTCTTTTGGCCTTTTCCCTTGTTGGACTGTGACTCCCCACCAGATGCAGATTTTTGGGGCCCTTGTGAAGACTTCTGGTCTTTTGACTTATCCCCACCTTTCTCAGAGCCTTTAGGATCTTGCTTCTTAGTGTCACCCCCTTGGTTCTGGGTTTTCTGCCTCACCCTGGTTCTGACCCATTTGTCTGCCTTCTTTCCCAATTCTTGGGGAGAGGTCAGATCAGAGTCCACCAGGTACTGATGCAACAACTGGTTCTGGCAATTATTTAGGATCTGTTCTCTCATCATCAGATTATACAATCCCTTGAAATCAGTAACCCTACTGCCAACCAGCCAACCCTCTAGAGCCTTGGTTGCACAATCAACAAAGTCAGTCCAGTCCTGAGTCTGTGCCTTCTGGGTATCTCTGAACTTCAACCTGTACTGCTCAGTGGTTAAGCCAAACCCATCTATCAGTGCACTCTTCAGGACCTCATAATCATCAGCATCCTCCTCTCTAACAGTGAGGAGCTTGTCTCTTCCTTTATCTGAAAAGGAGAGCCACAAGATTGCTGCCCACTGCTTTTGGGGGACCTGCTGTACTCTACAGGCCCTCTCCATAGCAGTTATCCACTTGTGGATATCATCCCCACTCTGGTAGGGAGGAACAACCTTGCTCAGGTTCCTATGGTCAGGAATATATTCTCTGCCTCTAGGGACACTGTTGCTGCCACCAGGGGGTTCTAACCCCTCTTTTCTAGAAGCTCTCTGGATCTCCAGGGCTTCCCTATCCAGTGCCAACTGCTTGGTTCTGAGGGCCACTTTGGCTTCCTCATACTGGAGCAGTTTGCACCTTCTCTCAGAGGAGGTCTCTCTTAAGGAAAAGTATGAGCTCCTCTGCTGGACAAATTCTCTGCCAGAGTGATAAGAGTGGTCAGATTCCCTGGAAGGGGATCTGTGCCTCTCCTCCTCTCTGTCAGTTCTCTTAGGGAGAATTCCTCTGTCCTTTTCAGGCCCCTTGAAGCCTGGCCCTTCAATCACAGAGTCTTGGTCATTCTGATTTTCATCATCTGACCCAGATACTATGACTGACCCACCCACTGATTCAGACCCTTTAGCTCCTAGAGCCAATCTAAGGTCATCTGCTGTCAGCAGATCTATCAGGTGTAGTGTTGAGGGACTCTGTCCTAGCCTCAGGTGTCTGTCAACACACATGGCTCTCAAGTCAGAGAAAGCCATGTCCTTATACTGAGGCTGAGTGGATCCACTGGGTCCACCCTTTAAGGACATTCTAGTGTTGTGCAGTGTTGTACTACCTACACTAGTTTGTGGCCTACTGATCCTAGCTTGAGCTGTGGAAAGGGTGTGCTATCCCTTGGCACACAGCTCTAAGTTCAGTAGAACTTATTGATACTAAGCTTGACTTTATATGTACCTTGAGTACCTATAATGGTTTTCAGTTAGTAATTCAAATAGAGATTTTCTGGTAAAACAATGGCAAGCTGGAATCCCACACGCTGCCCACCAATGTGAGAAGTTGGCCTGGTATATGCTGTTCACTAATTAAAGTGGACACCTTGCACCAGGGCAAATCGACTCTTATGGTAGATAGGTTTAAGACAACCTTTTAAAGAAAGCTATCCTAGTGGTAGCTGTGGAGAGCAGCCTTCAGGCTAAGTCTTGAAGGAATGTAAAGCAGCTTGTTTTACCATATAATCTCTTGAATCACCAAATGAAAAGACACCACACAGGTATATATATCAAATATATATGTATTTATTTCTAAATAACTCTCTACTAATCTCTTTATGAGATTAGAAGACAAACATATGCACAAATCAACGTTTCACAATAAGTTAAGCACAAAATATGGCTGGGGCCCTAGGGCGTACCAGACCATATACTAAAAAGGGACTTAGCAACAACGACTTGCAGGGAGACAAGGCCTAGGGCCTTCAGAAGTGCTGGGGCCTCACGAAACCACCCAAGGCAGGTAAGTAAAGGACCCACGGGGGACGCGTGCAGTGTGGATACACAGGCGCGGATCGCCGTTAACTTCAATGGGGCAAGTCGCGGTTGGAAATTAAGAGTTCTAGGATACTTCGGGAGAACCTACAAGCAAGTCACTTACAGGGTAAGTAGTTCTAGGGCCCACACCCACAGGAGCACCGTAGTGCTGGAGTTACCTCACCCAGGGAAGCCGGGTGCATAGGTGTCCTTTGGTGTCGGGTCGCGGCGTCGTTTTCAATGGCGAACAAAGAAGACTTGCTGCTTGCGGGAGCTGAAGAAGTGTCCGGTGGAATCCAAGCCTGGATTCTGAAGAAGGATGACCTGAAAGCAGAGGGGACAGTGTTCAAAGTCACTTGGCAGTGACTCGGGGCAAGGAAGATGGATGCCCACCGTCGTCGGTTGATTCAGGTCGGTTGCGGGTGCCTTGACTCTTCAGCCACGAGGTCCAGGAG